>CANUEZ040000180.1:4962500-5542500 GCA_948099385.1 Fasciola hepatica | reverse complement strand
AGGTCACTTCATCGGTCGGTTGGACTACTTCAGTGACAGTATTCAGAACAGTAGAAGAAGAGGATACGAGCTGCTTCAACCAGAGAGTCTTTCGTGACCGCTTCAAATTAATATTGTAAAACAAAGAGTTTTGACAACTGGATAACGTGGCTGACGTGCTGTCATTAGTCTGGTTCAAAATTCATTCGCTTCAACTAATTTCTGATAATTAATGTACCACAAAAGCAGCTGGAGGCTCCGTATACTGACAACAAATCTAATCAATTAGAAAGAAAAGCTATATGGCAATCATTTCCTGTGAAAGACCTATTGGACCAATGTGTTCTGACTGCATCCAGTACTTCCAATCATCTCAGTTCTTATTCACACCAAGTCCAACAGTAAATTTCTCAAACAGTGATCAATCTGTACAATATCCTATCAGCGGCTTTAGATTAACAGAAAGATGATGGTGAATTAACAAAGCGATTTACCATCTATGTGAAAGAATCACTTCATGTGAACCAGTTGTGGAATGGTGAATAAGAACTGTAAAAAATTAGACGCAAAAGAGAGGACCATTCTTGCTAGTTCTGTTCTGAAAACTGAGGTGTGATTCCATACGGAGGAGCATTAAATAGGTTCAGAGACTTCAGGTGGATTTGTGTCAAGCCTGGTATTTTAAAGTCGATTTATGGTGAATGGCTAGGACATATATAATTGATCGTCTATGTAAATTGATCCGAACTAGCTTGTTCTCTAGGTTATTTTTCTAAGCCATAGTGGTGTATAAGTAGTACGTCTAAGGTGACTTACCACCATCTGAGATCCACTAACTTCGAAAAGGTAGCTTCCGGGACGGGCGATTTCGTTTACTAAGCCTTGCAGAAAACCCGAACAGAGCAGTATAGATGATTACAAATGAATAATTAACGCATGTTTAGCTGCCTTGTAGACCACAAAGTACATTTGCGGAGCACTATTGAAATTCAGATCCATTATCCCGTGTTCTATTTTTGCGGGCAAATACAAGTTCTGGGTTGGAGCTGTAGTAAGTGTGTCCTGTGTAATGTGTGCTCCAGCACCATTCCAACAGACAGCCACCGGCTTCGTGACCAGTCTTAGCACTTTGAACGGTTGCAAGCTGGAGACGGAATATTCTTTCTAGTGCTCAGAACTATCTAGAAATACGAGTATGGAATAGAGGATTCAGTGTTCGCATAATGTAACTCATAACGCGGTATGAACGCTCAACTCACTATTGAAAGCCATGGAGGCAGTGCATAACTGTTTTATACAGCCTGTTAGGAATCAGCAGCAGTGCACATCTTCCGTGGCCCAAAGGGGACTCGAACCCGGGACGAATGACTTTAAGTCGAACACGTCAACCACAAGGCTATCCGGGCTGGCTGTCAACTGTTTGTTGAACTTATTCACTAAAGGATGTAGAGCTGTTCGGAATAATATTATGTAAATACCTCGAAATATTCTAAATATGGTGCCCTGCAAAGGAAAGATTGGACTCTGAGAAAAAAGTATATTTTTAAGTTGTCAGAAAGGTTTCTTATTCCTTGGTAAAAATGTGACTTCCCCGGAAACCCCAATGTCCGCGCCGCACATTTCGTTGGAAGATTTGCTTTTGAATCAATTCCCGCTTGTACTTTTTGACGGAGCCGATGGGGCTGAATTACAGTGGTTCGTGAGGGAAGCTAATCAGCCTATTCGGCAGTTCAACTTGCAATTGCAAACACTAGCTGCCCTTTTTGAGGTGCACCTACGTGGCAGATTGACAGCTAGGATGACCCGATCAGTTTTTCCACGTAGCCTACTTCTCCCTCACGAATGTACATTTCAATCAATCATATCATTTTGTGGACAGTACGAGGGTGTACAAGTCGCCGTTGTTGATGAGCCACAAGTGCTATTCAGGAACGGTATTCCTCCTTCATTTCCTACTCAATAGCTTGGTGCATTGTTAGAGACACCAAATCCGATAACAGTCAATGCAGTGGAATGCGAGCAAAACTCGTGGCCAAAGACATTCCAAATTAAACGCTCGATTCAGCCATCTTGAATGTCATAACCTTGTCTAGATAAATCATATCCAGTATTCACATATGAGCGTGCAAGCATATTTAGTACAATACTGAACTGATTATATCCGTCTGTCTTCAGATTTTCAGTCCCCGATGTTAGTGAGCTTTAGCCTTTACCTCTGTATTCACAATACTGGTACATTTCTCGAGAACAACGGTGTACATTATTCCTTTATGATATACACAAAGTGCATTGACTCTTTTATTTCTAACAGTTTCTGGACGTATTGATTCTGTACAACTCAAACCTATCGTCATTTCAGTCGAAGGCATCACTGGGCTTCAGCTACTCGTACTTCTACTGTGTGAATTAAGCCTAACCGATGATCACTCAAATACATCCGTGTGCTCATTTCTTGTGATTGACTTAGCGACTTGGCCTAACAGGACGTGTAAGACTTCCAGGTTGGGGTTCAAGTGACTAGCCCACCAGATGGCTGTAGACATTAAGTGATATGGTTATATTTCGCGGCCAGTGGCTTAGTTACTCTCGAACCCTTTCGTTTCCTTCGTGATTCCCGCTTCTTATCTTGCTTTGGGCTCTTTTTCGCGTTATGCTTTTTTCTGTTTTGCCCTTGACTAGGAGATGATAGAAGGCAGCAACCGAAACCGGAGCACAGAAGAGTGAGGCTAATGTTTGAATGAACTGAACTGATTGGCTCGGCTATTTTTATCATTGGTTCAAATTGTACGAACCGTACGCGCGTATTCTTATTTTTTGTTGTTGTTTGAATCCCATCAGTTTTACCTTCGGCACTTAATACTTGATTATTCAAAAGCTGTAAAATGACTCCAGTAAATATTAAATTAACTGGATCCCCCATTTTTACGAACCGCTGAATCATTCTTCCTGAACTACACGAGACAGTATGGACAGCTTTGGATAATTTAGTCTCCAAGGTGATAACCACACCACTGAGAACTTCAATGCAGTGTACTCCAATTATGCCCCAAATAGTAGTGTACTAATTGTGGCAACAGAGTATCATGGTGATCAAATTTTTAAGCAATCGGCTTGTTTAACTATCAAGCCAGAGAAGATTCTCACTCAGTTTCATGGTTCTAAATTCTTCTCAAAACTTGACTTGATTTTACAGTCCCGTGAACTGACAACCTTCAGGGGACCTCTTAGGTAGTTCCAGTAAAATACTGTTTCTTGGTTTCTGCTTTTCACCCACCATTTTTATTGCAACATAAATTCTCTGCTTTCAGATGTGAAGGGTATTTTGCCCTATTCGGATAGTACTGTTGTGCTTCTTTCCACCGAAGGCTAACATAAAGAACGTTTGTTTTATTTGTTTGACAGATTACATTAACTCAACGTTACTATCAACGCAGATGGCCGCATAAGTGTTTACGGTGAATTATCTAGTCCATTCGAAATGACCAGCGGTGTTGGACAGGGATGTCCCATTTCTCTGTTCTTGTTTAACTTCCTCATGAACGAGATAATGGAAAAGGCCTTGCGAAATCTTCAGGATTTGAGGGTCGAACTAGGAAATAGTGGAAAGCTGTGTGACCTAGATTACGCGAACGATGTTGTCTGCTTGTTCGAATGCACGGAACATGCCTAACGTACACTAGGCAGAATTGGGAGAGCTGTAGCTCCATTCGGCATGCGCTTTGCACCTACAAGGCGTAAAGTGATGTTACGAGACTGGACGTCAACTATTCCGAGCTTGATGCTCAATGGGGAGAAACTAACAGTTGCTGACCGTTTTAGCTACCCCGGCAGCAGCTTGACGACTGATGGAAACACGGAAGTTAAAGCGAGCACGCGTAAATCCAAAGCTCGAGCGGCATACGATGGACTGTAACATTCGTGGCCCTGATCTGATATTTTGCAGAAGTTGAAAGATAGTGTGTACTGTCCTGCGGTGCTTTCAGTTTTTTTTGTATAGTTGCTTGACTTGGGTTATACATGCGGAAGATGTTCGTCTTCTTGAGGTTCCCAACCACCGACTTCTGCGTAGTATTGGTGGGATGGGATAGAATGACCAAGTAAGTAATGTTGAGGTGAGAAATCGAGTATCGGGTACCAGTTCAGAGAGTTCTCTATCACGACGTATCCAGCTTAGTAGACTTCGTTGGTTAGGGCACGTGTTATGAATAGCGAACACACGTCTATCATACAGTGCCCTGTTTTCCGTTCCTTCCAGGGGGTGGAAGAAACCACGTGGAGGTTAACAGATGACTTGGCGGTGGGGAATGAGAAAGTGCACGGCAAACTTAAGAAAAGCAATTGCCTCATGTCTTCGTGGCTGGGGTCCAAAAGATCCCTCAACCAGTTGGCTGGAGATACTGAAGGATATGGCAGCTAACCGTGAACAGTGACGATCGTGTTGTCGCTTTCTGTCGGACTAGAATGACTGATTAGTGTGTGTCTTTACAGTTAGACTCTGCATTCCGTGAGTTGGCTATTAAGGCTCTCTTTCCTTTTCCCACCCGTGTTAGTCCACACGCTGTCCATCTTGTATATTCATTCTTTCTATTTCCACGTGGAACATGATGAGGAAGGCAGTGGTCAGTGGTGCTTACCCTGCTACCTAAAGCTGTACGACGATGATGATGATGTTTAGGTTATTTAGCTGATGCGTACAGGTTTTGCCACAGCCCCAGACCCTCTACACCTTTACTGTTGCCGCTTATCCCAAATCTCTTGCAGAATTACATTCCCTATTGAGCTCCATCTAGTATTATTCCCCATATATTCTCAATTTCTCAACCAAATCTGCCACGTTAATGAACCATATCCCTTAATAAATGTTTCATCGGTCTTTAGTGCACGAGCAGTGCTTACGTAATCTACTTTTTTTTCTGTCAACAAATTCTGTTCTTCGTTCAATTTCACCATGTATACCATCCAAGTTATTACAGAAACATCACCTACTGTCATCGGGGTGTGGGTCTAGAACAGAATAGTCAACCGGTGTTGTACATTTCTGAACGCGGACATTCCAAAAGCGTCGTGAAGTATCAGCTGTATTTTGGAATGTCACTTGCATACACAAAGGTTCGTTTGGTACCCGCTGCATTATTGTCGTAAATCATGAAACTTTGGAAATCATTCACAGTCTGCACTGTTTTTGTGGAATCGTCAGCAGCTGTAGATCAGCGATGTAGTGATTTGTTAGCTGCGTATTAATATTGTAGCTGGGAATGCTGTAGCAGCAGAACAATGCGAGTATCAAATCGGTCGGACCAACCAATCGAGAGCCACAGACCAAAGAACAGGTGGTGAATATGTTGCAAGCATCCCGAAACAGATAAAACAGACACGGACCAGTAGATGAGACTGAGCGGAATCTCAGGCAACCAGCAAGCTAGTCCATGTGAGTGGCTACCGATCAAGCCATCAACTGGAACAATCGGAGCAAACGAACGGAATTGGTGTGCAAAAGAATCAAGATAATGGCCACAGGTATCTGGCCAGAGGGGAGCGGAAATACTCAGACACCCGGAGGATCGATTTTGATACTTCACGGTCTGGTAAAGGACCTACATAAACGGTTGTACATGTTTTATGGACTTTATCTGTCTAATGGTCAAATACCGGTGTCCCTCTTCCGATACGCCATTTCGCATTGAGAAGTGTAATCCGTTCTGCATGTCGACTAGTCATCTCGTTTCACCCATTCAGAGGAGGCTTTCATTACTGTCTGTTTAGTTCCAAAACCACTATCGGTTACTCAGCTGGACCTTGTTCGTACCATCTTCGGCTGTGTTCGACGAGGGTGGTCAGCCGATATTTAACACAACTTACCGGAGTTCTACAAAAGCCGAGAGGAACAAATTATTTTGTGCGACGGAATTCTGAGTGAGAACTACGGAATCATTGTTCTTCCAGTCTTGGAAAATTAGCTTTCTCGGCACCTGGGTATCGAGTAGATGAAGTCACTTGCTAGATTCCCCATTTGATGGCCGAAGTTCAACAGGTATTTGTGCCAGCAGTTAGATCATATGTCACCTACATACACACAGTTCATTCATGGCCAACAAATTGGATCCCGTGGATGATTTCTCCATAGCCCTGGTAACGCGTTCATGCTGATTATAGCTGTCCATTCTTGGACACGCATTGCACCTTTGTTCCTACTGATTCATACTCACGTTGGTGCGAAGTCCATTTCACTCCTAGCCCAATCAGTGATTTCGCTAATATGGTTCTTATAAGAATTTTCACACCGGAAGGTGTTCATTGCGTAACAATTAGCAATAATGAAAGTCAAGTCATGGTCAGAGTGACCGATTGGGTCATCGTCATGTTTTGACCCCACCCCAACATCCACAAACGAAAGGAACAGCTAAGAATTCTGATTGGTTTTTAAAGGGTGCTATTGCATCTGTATGCTCCAATGTATTGGACGAACTAAACAGACTGACCGATGATTTGTTGCTTCATTACGGCAATGTTGTTCGCTTAATTACTGACAAGAGTCCGGCCAGGCTATTCAGAAATCGAGTCCTATGGATAAACTTGTTGAGTTTTGAATTTGCAGATGGAACGACCTGAGGCCCCTCGAGGTGTTTAGCGCATTCAGATGGAGAAAATACTTTGTCGGATTCTTGACTTACACAGTTGTTCCGTAAATCACAGACATTTGAACTAAATAACTTCTATCTTGCCAATTTCTCAATCTATTTTCGACTGTACTGATTCTGATAATCCCGAGTCTGTTTCAGGAGAGAAGCAATGAATACCACCCATCACCGATCAAGTATTACATGTTTAAAGGTTTAAAATATTGTACTGTGGTAGTGAACTCCTTTGTTAAACTATATATTACACATCACGTGTACATTCACTGTTCACTGAGTGTCATTGTGTCATATGCAAAGGATCGGTGTCCAGTCTACAAAATACAGAGAAGAAAAAACCCGTGAGCACACAGGCTCAGTGAGTGCATCAACAGGATCTTGTACTTACATGAATCAAACACGAAAATGGTTGCCTGCAGCTTGCCCCCTGAAATGGTAACGGTCAGGCTGCAGCTTACCTTATTGAAATCTGATTAAAATGTGGGAATCTTTTAAAATTTTTACTGTGCTTTAAGCTTATGAAGTTTCCAGTGTTTTGGTCATTTCAGATCAAGCACGCGCAAACCCGTACCGGTGATCACTGGCCCAGCATACTACACCGTCCCGTTTCAACGCTACTGTTCTGTGTTCTCTGTCGCTCGCTCAAATTCCAATTCTGTTTGGAGTCGTAGTACATCTCTCTTGTGTGTTACGTACTCCCAGAGCCATTCCGGAAGATGAAGTAAGATAACGAAAGGGTTTTTTGATCTTGATGGCATAGTTGTTTTGGTGGGAATCATGAGATTAACTGGTTAACCGGAAGTGAGTTAGACTGGCTAATAATCTGGATTGAGAAATTAGTTAGGACAGAATAGGATTAGTGCCTATATGGACTACTTCGCTTTTATCCGGTTAAATCACTTCCGGTCGCACGCTCAAGTACCGATAGAATTCACTTCTTGTTTGTGAAAAAGCGTAGATTCTAAATCAGGTCTATTTTATTGACTAATCGACACGTTTTTGAAGAGAGTGATGCATATTCGATATGAAATGAGGTTGTTTTGTTTGTGACCTAATGCTAGTAACACATTGTTCTTGGAGAGATCCAGTGGACTATACACATCCCACTGAAAGTGGCACATTCACGTGAGAATAGTGCCGAAGATAATCTTTCCGGTTTCGCCAGTCAGAGGAGCTGAGTTTTGCTCCCACAGAGTGTGAAAGAACCATGTTTCTTTTCATAGCACATTTGCCCCAAGTTATGCAACTGAAGGGAAGCAAGAGATCACTAGTCGAGTGTAGTGAATTTGCCTTCAAGAAGACAGCCAATGAAAACCTTCAACGATCGGGGCAGCTGTAAGCAGGTTCAGCTAACTTGTCTTGTTCTGTTGTTCACTGAACTAGTTTCTAAGGTGATCAGCCAAATTGACAGGGTATTAGCCATTTTCATCTATCTGGATGAATTGATAATGTTTCATGTACCGGGGGGACGACTGTATTAATTTCCAGATTTTGTGTATTATCAAGCACAAAGTCTCCCGTGTTCGGCACTGTCACACAAATTATTGTATCCGTTTGTATTATGTGAGGGAAACTTTTTGTCGAAGCCAGTTAGACGGTCATTGAGTGGCTTATTTGGGCTCAGCACGAGCACACCGCTCAGTCACACACTACCCAATCAACACATTCGGGCAGAAAAGTGGGAAAATACTCGAGTTCGTGCCATCACATGACTGTGTCTTAATATTCTGCTTATTTTAGCTGACATTACTAAACTCGTCCCTCGGCCGCTCGCCCTCCAGACGGTCATTAGACCGGCTAACTTGTTTCATTCACCACCTCAACCTTGGTTTGGTTTACATGCACAATCATTTGCATAACTTGTAAATCCACTCTTTCGGACAGTTTCCTCAATATTCGAGCAAATCCTTCTATTCAACAGATGAAATATAGCTACGCAAGCACGCAAACATTCATCCAACTTCGCCAACTCCGTGCTTAGACGGGAACAGCTCGCACGTCAGTCATTAGCATTCAGGTCAGGTGAACTGAGAATTCGGCTCGATTGGATGTTTCGAGGGCACCAGATGCAGCGCAAGAAATGAGGTTGAGGTTGGCGGTCTTTTGCTAACCACTTTTCGCATTGAAAAAGCAATCCACTTTGCCCGATTTGGGAGCTTGTGAGCTATGCAATTTGTTTAGCTGGGATAATTGGTGGCATAAAAGTATTGGCTAATTTAGGATGCCTTCTGGTTGTATTGCATGAAGTGGTTGGGAAAATGACATTTACCCATTCTCAGCCCTCCTGATCAAAAAGGAAGTGAACAAGAAATAGATTCAACGCAAGTTTATTGATCATGAAGACTAAACATTAGTCCTTTGAAATCAGTTTGCTAGTCTTTTTTTTCTCGAAACTTTCTTGTGAGATTACGGAAGCACTTCTGAGATAGAGACGGACAGTTTGCGTGTTTAACAGTAAAAAAGTCGTGCTATTTTCATGATGTTTTGCCTTGTTTCATAGAACATTTCCAAAAATTCCAAACCTTCATCTTCCATAGGCTGTAACGACAGCATCCACCCTTTACCCCAACTATGATGAGTGAATCACACGGGGCTACTTTAATTCCCCCATATCAAGTCGGCTAAATTCAACTAGATGTCTCGTAATTGAGATCGAGGATGAACCACGTTCGACACTAGCTTCCCTTGCATAAGCTATCAGATCTCACCAACACGTCCGATACGTTATACAATCGAGTTAATTGGGAAATAATTCGGAGTTGGATGTCTGAAATCTACCCGGGAGTCGAACCAACCTGAGCGACATTCCAATAAAATTGATTAGGTCATTTTCACGAGTCTTTTCCAGGGAGAAGACAAAGTCCGCGCGAGAACTTGGAACTGGCATCCGAGTATCGATCTTTTAGGATCACGGGTGTTCCATGCACAATCAGTCAAGGGAATGAAAAATGACGCGGATGCCGGAAAGCTATCAAGAATGTCAGATACTGTAACGTGTACATTTTGAATAGCAACTGAGAAAAATGGACCAATATGATACCGATAACACAACGTGATGCGTCATTTCCGATCTAATATCGACTACTGCCATTACAGAAGGAACAACTGCTCTCTATCTATTCGCATTGTCGAATGTTTTTGGAAACTAATATATTTTTTTTTGTACACACCAGCTCGAGCGTAGTTGTACAATTCATTTCACCCCCAAAATCACCACCAAAGTTAGTCACAGAGCAAAAAGAGATTTCATTTCACACAAAATAATATCCTTGTTTGTTAGGACACGTGCTAGATACGAAAACGCAGAATTCCTATACAATGACAACCTGTAAGAAAGTAGTTTTTAGATGGAACAGATCAGATCTAAATGCAATCAGTGCAAAGTATCAGAGAGGATTTTCTGTGCAAACACCATGAATGCTGTTGTGTGGCTAGTGCATAGCTCCACTACTAGGTCATTCAAAGTTATACCAGAAATATGACTAATGATGCGTGAGTATCTGTAAACAGTGATGAAATCCCGTTTTAGTAATCTTCGGAGAATGAAAGGGGAACAATAAAGAATGACGTGTAATATACACTGTTTGACAAAAGTGTAAATAACAGACGGTGGAACACCAAATTCCTATGGTTTTCTAATTTGACACGACAAGCAATGCAATTTTTCGACTGTGATTTCCATGTCACGCGACCAATGCAGATTGTGCTACGATGTGGCACTGAGATATTTCACGCGGTTTATGCGTGTTAGGGTAGTAGAACCAGTGGCGCAAGCGCTTCAATAAACTGGAGACGAGTGATGGAGAGAAACACTCCTAATATATACTACTGTTCAACAGAGGACCAGATTGATTAGAAAAGTGCTGAATATGTGAAAGATTTCAGATGAATTGCTCGAAATCTGATTTATTTGAGATAGAACTTGGCAAGTCAATATCATCATCATCATCATCATCATCATCATCATCATCATCATCATCATCATCATCATCATCATCATCATCATCATCATCATCATCATCATCATCATCATCATCATCATCATCATCATCATCATCATCATCATCATCATCATCATCATCATCATCATCATCATCATCATCATCATCATCATCATCATCATCATCATCATCATCTTCATCATCATCATCATCATCCGAATCATCATCATCATCATCCGAATCATCATCATCATCATCATCATCATCATCATCATCATCATCATCATCATCATCATCATCATCATCATCATCATCATCATCATCATCATCATCATCATCATCATCATCATCATCATCATCATCATCATCATCATCATCATCATCATCATCATCATCATCATCATCATCATCATCATCATCATCATCATCATCATCATCATCATCATCATCATCATCATCATCATAATCATCATCATCATCATCATCATCATCATCATCATCATCATCACATGTGACGGTGTGAGCTCGGTGGGAGACAGGCAAATCGTTATTGTACGTTGAAAACAAATACGGAGAAAGAGGTGCACCGTCACTGTATAAGAGGTGTTCGGAGAATTTTCTACCTACTTTGGTGCATTATTTTCTTTCAAAGCAATAGTCTTCCAACCAATTTAGTATATATGCAGGCAACCAAATGGTTCCTGTTTTTGGGAAATCATTCTGTAGTGGATAGAACGGACATGGGTTTTGGTGAGAGTAGTGCCATGAAGTGCTTCCGCCCTGTATTTAATTCAGAGTTACATCGACAAATCAAATGTAACTTGGACGACATTTCACCTTGCATATCAGCCAAAGCTAAAATGTAAGCTGATATGGGAGAAGTAAGACAGCCTAGCAGGTCATTATTTAGTGAATATTTTTACTGTTAACAACGAGTCCTGACGTGTCTCTGGCACATAAAATGATTGAATTAAAAAGCCGGTCGTTCCCGATTCCCACTGGACTACTCAACGGATTTTTTCACGCGTGCAAATGTAAATTAACTCTGGTTTGCTCAGATTTCTCAGCCTGATGTGTTGAAAACTAGCTGCAGTCTCTCGCTTCCATTCTAAGAGTAAAGCATTTTGATTCTTCTTTCGTCAACAACGAAATCCTGTGACCTGCAGCTTTGTAAAAATGTAACTTAGGAAGGAAGTACAGGAATAAATTCTGTTTGATCGAAAATACTTCATACAGCACTGCAAAATTAAACAGTGATTCCATGTTCGTCCATGTCTCACAGACGGAAATAGTCTGCTCATCATGGAAAATTATATCGTTTGGAATGATACGCATCATTTTGCACCACTTTGCTCAAAATTCCATAAGGCGGACTGTTTCAACCAACGCAAAATAGCACACTTTTCCGACTACACGAGGATCCCAGACTCCAAATAAAACAAATTTGTTCATTGATTTCCCAAGGTATTCTTGTATCTTAAAGCAATAGCTGTCTAGAATTAGTTTTGAAGGGTTTCACTACTTTAACAAGTTAACACTCATTACATAGTCCTGACACTTCACTGCGTCGTCCCCTTCACACTGGGGCTAGAACAAGCACGGAACAGTTCACACTGTTTTCATGTGTTCTGCGTCTTTAAGTTGACTTCAGCGGTCCGTTCATAACACTACTCCGGGATCACGGAGATGACGAACGTCGTAGCCCCTTGCTCTCAGGCGGATGGAAGCCTTTAAAGAACCCTAATCGGGCTTTCTTAGGTTCGCCGATGTTGCCAGTGAGAATGTCTTCGAGCCATCTCTTCCTTGACCGGTAGTGGTCAAACTGTCAAAATGGTGAACGTTACACCGTTCTGTCATTGGTTCGAATCCTGCCACCACCAGTCACTTTCCCCAAATTGGTAGCCTCTAATTGCAGATGACCCTGTTCTAGAAATATTGTACCCTTGTAGTGCAATGTATTTTCCAAAATTATCCAAATCAGCTGTGTTTAGGCGTTGGCATAGCCCTTTCTGGGTCACGAGCCACCAATGCCGGTGACGCTCGCCGTAGAAACATTGTGTCCACGGAATCTGACAAAAGAATGAAGCAAAAAAATTAACTGATTTTATTCTTTCTCAAGAAAAAATCTGACAAACTTTTCGTTCTACCTACGGGCAATCTGTTTGTTACCTGAGTAAATTGGTTTGAAATGCGGAAAATCTCCCGGTTTTTTTTAAAGAACTCCGTTAAAACTCGTCATGGGTGATTGACTTATTCATTTGCACTGCTTATTTCCAGTACGATAAAGCCGATGAATAATTGATTTACAATTAGTTTTGGCGAGAAGTCAAGTCAAATCAGGACAAAGGAATTGTTTTGCACTCCCCGAGGGGTGAATAGTCAGCCTGGATGGTTCCCCATTTCCTGAATGAATATGTGTCTCTTTCTTTGAATGTCCGGTAATTGTTTCAGATCATCGGAGAAAGAAATCTTTGTCTTCCCCAAACCTGTTGCTTGCACGTCCTCTATGCGCCCCTCATTATCGGGAAACGCGTTTCGACCGGGACCAATGAAAGGGACCTACGGAAAGTCGTGCTCCCGTTGTTCATAATGGGATTATTTTTCTTTTCTTGTCTGTACCCTTTGGCCAGTGCTAACGTGGTGACTAATGCCCTTTGGTTTTAACCAAAAGTAGTCCAGAGGATTTCGGGTATCCCAACAAGGTAGAGTAGTTGATTAGGTCCATGGATATCATGAACAAAGTTGCTATTGGCCATTAATTCGCGTCTGCCAAAATTTCTCCCCGTTCAGTGAAAATAGTATTCCACAGTCGGATACAGAATCGGATTACAGAAGTGTTATATCGTGCAAGACACACACACACACACACACAAATTACAACGCGATACCAATAAGCGAGCTGTACGGAAAAACACAAAGCACAAGACCCCGTAGGCTCAGAGCACAGAACACAATCACGGATAACGATGCGTGATGCTTGCGGCCTCGCAGGAAAGGTATTGTCGGGGTTGAATTTTGTGGGTTCGAATGTTTATGAAAAAAATACCTTTTTCTAAATGGAATGTCGCCAGAGCAGGAAGAAGAAGATCTAAGATTTGTAACTTTCGCTAAAGAGGCTCCCTTCAAAAGGCTAAGAGAAGCCAAAATTGAATGACTCGGATCGAGAGACAGTTGATGACGGATTATTTGGTGTGATGTGCCTGTCGTTGCTAACGTGTTTCCTTGTGCTTGGGCGTCCAATAATGTCACCGTTGTGATTAACTGTAGCCGATTTTCGAAAACATCTACTACAGTTTGTCTCAGTGGGGCACAAACGTTTCGATGCATGTTCAAGTACTTGTCAATTGCTCGTCAACGGCGGTAGAGATGATTCGGCCAAAGTGTTCGGTTTCTTCTTGCCATCTAGCAGCACAAGATGATCGAAAATGGAAAGTCACGGCTTGAACAAGAAAGACTGATGATTGGGAAAACGTGTTCACATTCTGGTTTGTACTAGTGGAAAACTTTTCGTTGACGGGAAGCGCTGCAACTGGACGCCTGGAGTTACCGTTGCCTTGTCACCTCGAAAAGACAATCCTGATTCCAGTCCTGAAAAGAGTTGTTAGTCACTCTTGAATTCTGGAAAAATTGCCCCATGAAGGCAGCAGCGGAAAAGTACTTCACTGACAGAATATGTGTCTGTACGATTTGACGGAAACGATTTTTCAAATTGTTAGTGCTAGAAACGAAAAAAAAGTAAGCACGATTGCCCGTAGTCATATCATGGTTAATAAATCGTGCAATTCACAACTGATGGAAATATTGAATCTCGGATAGAATAACCCTTTGCGAGCACGATAACAACGGACAGTGGTGTACGGCTTAGGAGACTCAGAAACGCTTTTTTGATCTTGATTGGTTGTCAAGAGAAACCATTCGTGCTGCTGATTGCCGGTTAATCAGTCTAGCAATTTGAAAATAAGACCACGGTGATATGAGACATTTTTGTTTTTGTGAATCTCACACTTGTTCGGTGATGTTCAACCGAACTCGGCAAAATAGTGATATTGGTAAATGATCACTACTTTCCATTGATTTCATTGTTGATTGTTTGTTTCGTCGACTACCACCCCACTTTAGTTTCTATTTCTCAATGCTTTTTCTGGGAGATTTTGAAAGCTGATAGGAAGTCCGACTAACTTATTTGTATATTGGGAGCTTATTGGCCCAATCGGAGTCATGTTGTTATAGACATGGATGGATCACAGAAATTCATGCTCGTTTATGGATCAAGGCAGCTATGTCTGTTATTGTTGGTATACTATGCTGCAGTACTGACTGAATGATAAAAGAAACAATGAAGTTATGTCGTGATATTTAAGTAAATCATGCGATTCGTAACACTGACCTAGAGCTCGTGGATGACGTTTCTGAATTTGGAGATCCACCTGACGTACTTAAACCAAATTTTCCGAATTTGAGTTATATAAGCAAAGTAGTATCTACTTCTCGCGGCCGTTAACATAAGGTTTCCTATTGTCCAGCTGGGTCTAAAAGGACGTAGTTGATTACATCAGAAAGGTGTTTTTTCTGCTTAAAACTACATATTGAGTATGCAGTGAAACCAGTTGCCGGAAAATATCCTTGTCTTTAATGCCGTCATCTACCGCGTGCCGTGAAATTCAGTCGTAACCTGCCGAGAACGCTAAAACAAGGGAAAAAGTTAAAAAACGACGGTTTGCTATCGACCAACTTATCGTCTTTCTGCAACACCAACGACTGTGACGATGTTTCACCGTATCTCACGGCGACCGGACACGACATTGCATAACCGGCCCCTCGAAACATTATTAGATCTGGCCAGGCCTTAAAGTCTTGTCAATTGTTTTAAGATACCGTTTGACTATACTAAGATTGAAGTAATAAGCTCTGACCTGAGGGCATTACTGAGGCACTGATTATGGGAGAATGACATGGGTCCCAAGTTGCGCGGAACCCGTCACTAAACAGAACTCACTTTCGCCACTGCTGAACATACACAATAAGCTAAAGTGACAGCCACATATGAAAAAAATATAAGTCGGGAAGCGCACCAACTAGATATGACCAGAAGGCATGGAAGTACTTTACCGTCTGTCCAAAAATTTAGGATCACGTCAAATCGGTCGAAATCCTGGTATACGATGGAAATCCAGTTTATACTACTGACATTACTCTCTCTCTCTCTCTCTCTCTCTCTCTCTCTCTCTCTCTCTCTCGGTATCACTAAAAAATAGTGTCTATTGTATATTTTTGGCTACTGAGAGTAGTATCAGTTGTATAAGCTGGAATTCCACCGCGTGTCAGAATTTCGACCGAACTGAGGTTAACCCGATTTTTTTGGAAAGACTATACAGCTACTTAGTGACTGGAAACAGCCGGCGTTTTTGCTTATCCAACGAGATTTAACCTAGGTTCAAACCCGGCGTACGATTGTGGGTGTCAAAAATCAACCAGTGTGATTTTTCGGCTGATTCTCATCAGTCTGCTTAGTACGACGGTGGTCAAACGGTCATTACTGTGGACTTCAGTTCTGGGTTCGAACCTCCGCTCCACCGTCGGTCACTACTCGGTTGCCATCCTTAAATTGACGCATCTTCCTTCCCATAATATTGTACTGTGGTCAGGTAATAAAACGGAAGTAAAGAAAAGAGAAAAAGAACAAGTCCACTGGGATGGGGAATCGCTTCCTTTACGAAAGAAATTTGATGTAAACAACCGCTCCTGAAATCGATAAACTACGAAGAATAACATATTATTGGGGATTTGTGTTGAAGTGTAAAAAACAACGTGGACAGTTTAGGTACTCGGTGGCAAAACTGTCCATTAATCTGCCGTTTGAATTTTCTCAAGCTTGCTTGCTCCGCCTATTTTACTCACCTTTCATCGTCATTTTTTCACTTCAGTTCAAATACCTTTATTAGGAGACCAAATTCTCGCACTTACTCACATTACAGCTATTGTTGATTACTGTTGAAGGCATATATATAAAAGGATGGAACCAAAAGACAGCATAACAAGCCGCATTTTTATGGAAAACAAATCACTTGAACGATCAGTGCCAAAGTGGCTTTCACAGGTGCGTATCACTTTGGTTCTCTGGCATAATTTTGCAACAGATCGGATTTTAATCAACTGTATCATTGTCGAAAGCGATTCATTAATTCACTTTAGCTTCTTTTTGCCTCGGCTTGGCATCGACCGGCACAATGGGGTGCTACATTCGGTGTGTATAGTGGATCTAAATTCGAAACCAGAAAGATTTACGCAGTTTCGCTGATGACTCTGTTACTACCATCACCATAAACCCAAACGGATTCTCAATTTTTAACTTGGAACACGAAACAGGAGTCACATAATAATCAGTCCCCAGTATTTTCACAAATCAGGATCCAACACTATGGAATAGGATGAGCACCTAGACCAGAGTGATAAATTACGCCGAGGCACCAGCCACTCATAATCGCGACCCGGACCAGAACAAGCAACGTGAATAGACCATTAGCCTAGCCCTATCGTAGTGAAAATCTGTCCCATCCTTTCCTTACTTCCCTAGTATGTTGACGTATGTTTGGTCGCAAATTCGTCACCTTCAACGTCAAAGACCGAAGTAAGCACTTACAAAGAAGTAACAAAGTGATCCTGGATACAATGTGCAAGCCAGTCGTTTTTAGCTTCTTTATTTAAATTCTCAGTAAGTTCTGCACTACCTCTTAGATTCATTCTGACAACAGATACAGACTACGAGTTTATTCAAGCTTGAAATCGTGCAAGGCTGACTGTATAGACTGATTGAAATTGGAAGAGAAAATTCAGCTGGTCATGTCAAGAAACGCCTTTAACCCGGTTTAATCCAGATCCCACGCTATCTATCACAATTTTTATCTTGTATTTAACAAACCGTACGTTTGTTTCTCATGAACTTCAACCACTAGTTTCCACGCAGACTACCACACTTGGGGTCCAGGAACGCTTAATAGTTGTTTGTCCAACCCCATTGCATCACCTTGTTTTTATCACCAGTGTTGATTGATCTTAACCGTTATCCGTCTGAAGTCCATTTTTCGATCCTATTTGTTCTTATCGGACAAACAGTTTTTATCTCCTGCCTAACCTTCCTATCCTCTTCACATATCTTTTTGCACTGATCCACTGGCATTCACGACCCTTTCTGTTATTATGGCATAGTTTCCTGGGTTACTTGACGTAATTAGCTCACGCTGCTTGCCTTTTTGGCTGAAATGTGAGTTTGTTAACATACTGAAGTCTTCAGTACAATACAGTACCGTTGTCTGTGTGAATGGCTAAACCTTGGCAATCTCATTGGGATTGTGCCACTTATTCTCATAGTTGTAGCTATTCGGTTTTTTCTTCAACACACTTGTGTGTGTGTGTTCCCTCGGGCAATTACTTCTCTTCTGACCTTTGATTAGTCAGCCTGTTTCCCATAAATGATGACTTTCTTCGTGAACCACTTGACTTGCTCCTGTATTGTGTCGTCTTAAGCGGTACTGTCCATTGTTGCTTTGGTGTTTTGAAGCTTTTTGACCGTCTTGATTCTGCGGTCGGTTTGCCCTCAACCTGAGGTACTTAATTGCTATTGTTTGATAATAAGCCCTACAGTACACGTAGCTGAGCTTGCTTGTGTTCTCTGCCTTGGGACTCGGGGTTCGTCTGTCTAGTGCGAGAAGAGGCTTGGCAGTTGTAAAGGCACTCGAGAACAAAGGTTGAAGCTTATTTGCAATGGGATCACGTGACTCTCTCTTATTCTCTCTGGCCATGCCTCTTACTGTATATATATATATATATATATATATATATATATATATATATATATATATATGCTTCCGGGGAAATTTTGTCCACACGTTAACATACTACTTACTATCAATATGAGCGCTTGCACATGCAGCCTCGTTGTTCGTTGGGTTAGCAGTGACCCAGACACGAATAACTATGAGAAATCACAGTTGTGATTCATTTGTGGGCTCTTCAATGAAGAGTATCCATTCACACTCCAGACGCTTCAAATTAGATTCTAGTGAACATATAACATCGGAGTGTACAAGTATGAAGACGAGTGGGCAGAGGAGTACCGGGTACGCATACCTGATGAGCGGCAACAACCGCGAAACCGGTCGTGTGCTTCCGGGGAAATTTTGTCCACACGTTAACATACTACTTACTATCAATATGAGCGCTTGCACATGCAGCCTCGTTGTTCGTTGGGTTAGCAGTGACCCAGACACGAATAACTATGAGAAATCACAGTTGTGATTCATTTGTGGGCTCTTCAATGAAGAGTATCCATTCACACTCCAGACGCTTCAAATTAGATTCTAGTGAACATATAACATCGGAGTGTACAAGTATGAAGACGAGTGGGCAGAGGAGTACCGGGTACGCATACCTGATGAGCGGCAACAACCGCGAAACCGGTCGTGTGCTTCCGGGGAAATTTTGTCCACACGTTAACATACTACTTACTATCAATATGAGCGCTTGCACATGCAGCCTCGTTGTTCGTTGGGTTAGCAGTGACCCAGACACGAATAACTATGAGAAATCACAGTTGTGATTCATTTGTGGGCTCTTCAATGAAGAGTATCCATTCACACTCCAGACGCTTCAAATTAGATTCTAGTGAACATATAACATCGGAGTGTACAAGTATGAAGACGAGTGGGCAGAGGAGTACCGGGTACGCATACCTGATGAGCGGCAACAACCGCGAAACCGGTCGTGTGCTTCCGGGGAAATTTTGTCCACACGTTAACATACTACTTGCTATCAATATGAGCGCTTGCACATGCAGCCTCGTTGTTCGTTGGGTTAGCAGTGACCCAGACACGAATAACTATGAGAAATCACAGTTGTGATTCATTTGTGGGCTCTTCAATGAAGAATATCCATTCACATTATATATATATATATATATATATATATATAGAATATTGATTCACAATGACGAGTTTGGATGTGGACGATTGAACAGTCGGACATAAGAAGCTTTTCTTCAGCTGCCCACCCAGACATCAAATGAAAGACCACATTTTGGACACGATTTCTGCCTCTCGTGCAGAATTCGACGCGTCACTCCCCATGCACCAACGACTTGTAAAAGATAATAATGGGAGCATGTAACAAATATGGTATTCTCATCTCACTGAGTCAACGAACCTTTTGAATTATGCCTTTTGGTCGTAGACAAACTGATAAATGACGACGATAAATTCCACGTGAGAATGCAGTGTAAATTACAAGGTTCCGGGTCTTTACCTTCCTGCAAGACTTACCAGAAGACAGGAGTTTTTCATCGCTCACAACCAACTCCAGTTTGCGCGAGGGCGTGAGTGGTATGACTCTGACCCATTCTGTTTAAATTATAGACCTAATCAGAAGAAATGAATTAAAGGCGTATTCACTCACAATGAAAGAATTCGGAACAGAATTGTTTTTTCTACATTCGAAGACAACAAAACTCACCAAAAATACCTCCGATCATAATCAGTGGGATTACAATAAAATGGAAAACCTAATGAAGTAAAGAATGGTGTTTTTTGACAGCAACATTCGGACGCTCTCGGAACATAGAAGCATTCTCTTAATTCCCGCGAATAATTATCTTTTCCTTGGTTCACCAAATCTCACCATTCCACAATTTGCATCCCAGGAAGATATAACGTTTATCTATCAAGAGTGAGCTCCCAGCAACTATGTTGAGAAAGTCTCCTCTTTCCACAACAAAGCGTAGGGTAGTATCCGCCCGAAATTACTTGGTTGATAATCCGCGCACTGCCGCTCATTCGTGCCTTAAAAAAACTTTTGAGTGTTTTCGATTGGACAAAAGAAAGGTTAAGTAACGGGGTTTGCACTTTTTTGCCCCTATTCTAGTTAAACGAAAAGTAAACGCTGGGCTTTGCATATTAGAAAATGTAGCCTTATATTTGAGAGACCTTTGTTGGGAAAAATGCTGCAGTCTGGCAAGTTTCCGTGCCCCGTGTGTTCTGTTTTCGAAAACAAAATGCTCTTGCTCTCTCACGTAACTTTTAATTAGCCCTCAGCGCTCCCATTTCGATTGCCACATTTAACGACCGGGCTTAGGCAAACGGCTTTTCGTGCTTCGCAGTTGTATGAGGTAACATTACGGTCGCGTTTACAGTGCAGACAAAAAGTCTGACACACTAGGGAGGTCGAACTTCGCAACTTACTACTCAAAAGCTTGTTAGTTGTACAGCCGTTCACAATGATTTTCGAATTTTTCGGATGTCAAACGTTCTTCCGATTGGAACAACCTGGGCCTAGGCAAAACGGAGGAGATCGATGTCGAGTGGCATTTGCGGGAAAAAGCTGTGTAAAGTAGAAGGTGACACGCACAGCTGATTACGTGTTCACGAGACTACCCGGGAAACGTGATTGCTCCAAAGAGTACCGTAAACTTTGACTTCGCGAGGGCTTTAACAGTGTGACTCTGAACAGCACACGCGTAAATCATGTCAGTTTGTGCAAAATCCTAAAAGAGCTTTGGGGAGTTGGCCTTTGAACTGAGCTACGTGAAAAAATGTTAAAGACAGATTAAGTTGTTCGCTCAGAATGCAAAAAATCATAGAAAACAGATTTTTCTCCAAAGAATCATTGATGACCTTTTTCAAACTCGTGTGCTCTTTGAACAGCTGTGCTGCACGTTGGTCTGCCTTCAGAATTACTACTTATTGGAACCGCTTATTTAGTGCAATTCATCACTGGTGGGGTTTCGCACTCGTTATTATTCAAAGCAATTTACGCCGTCGATACAAGACATGCTTAGACAACGAGATGCTCGCCGACTATCCGAAGACAGGAACCGGAGCTATCGTTCAAGGGAACGCAAAAGAGCTGGTTGGCAGGTTGCTCTTAAGTGCACAACGCCAAGCAATAAGACCGTTCTTAGTATCATTTGAAATAATAAGAGTTTGCTGTGCTACAAGCTATCAGATTTTATATATCTGCTCATGGCCTGCAGCTTTAGAAGAAACTTGGCTGAAAGAATATATGGATGACGCCATGTTTCAAATTGAAGATTTCACCTGCTTCCTTCAAGACTGTATACATTACAAGAAGAAAACGTTGGTGGCTTTGCCACCTGCATCAATTCTCAGTGATGCTACAAGTCGTGTTTTATTTTTTCTCACTCATGAGATGGAGTCGACTGTTTATCTGTATCACGTCATCCTAGATCTTCTCGTTTCGGTCAAGTTATCATCAGCAACATTTAAGTAGTACTACAACGTTCACAAACCTCAGTTAACGTTTTCCATAAGTTATTTGTCCCCTTCATTGTGCCTAAGCTTGACGAGTATCCTCACATTAAAGCGGGTGAATTTAATCACGTATCAACACTTCCTCTCTCATCTTTCAGTCTTCTCAGTATCAGTCACACTTCGACTTGTGGTGAACCCCAGTTAGACCACATCCAGACCAACCACTCGGAACTTTTCTGTCAGTCCAGGTGCACTCGTTAGCACCAGTGATGAATACGTACAACATCTTAAGCCTAAAATATACTCTTACATAGATCGTTTATCGCAAGCACATTTCAAACAGATGCGCTTTAAAAGAAAAACCATTTCCTCAGAGAGTATATTACTCCTTAGCCGTTTGTTGCCTGTTGTAACATGGTAGTTAAAAGACTGTTCACATCCACATTCTCCTGTAAATTTTACAACGGAAGTGATTAGAAGGATTTTAATTACCTGTTATCCCATAGAAACGGTTTGACTCTAATATGGAAGAGTGGTTTCTCCACACCTGAAGCAGCTACGCAGGAGGAAGGAATTGGCTTACAATATGCAAAACAAACCCGAGGTTCGACAGTTGTCCGTTTTGGTAAGATCTGAGATTACAAGCCTTGATGCCAGTTTTCCGATACAGTTCCTAAGTCCCGGAATATCAAACAGGTGGTGGGGGATAAAGCTTCTCTGTGGTCAGACAGGAAAACCCCCAAAGGTGAATTTAGAAGCAGACCATTTCAATGTCCAATTTCCCCAACAATGAAACCATTCTCCTTTCCTCTTTTTTCCCGTTATCCCTCTCTCCTGAATTTCACGAGGTATCATCCAAAGAGGTTCTCAAGTAACTCAGACGGTCTTCCAGCCTAGGAGCTCAGATAAGGCGCCAGCTCTCTAAATGACCCGATGACGTTAATAATTAAAAAATAACCGGAGTCACGTTCCATTCCCGATTGCTGACATCCTAATACAATTACTCCTATACTAAAACACTTCCATAGCCTGGCAGAACCCCAAAAGTATCGATCACTAGCTTTATCTTTGCCAGCATTAAAACTCGTAGAACGCTTGTGCTGCTTCGTCCTCAAACCACGGTTAGAAAACCAGCCGACCAGCTACAATCTGCGTACAAACCCAAGAGCTTTAAAATTGACAAAGTTGAATCCATTGTGAAGCGTATCGTTAAAACCCTCAACGAATCCAGCAAGTCAATAGGATGTGCATTTCTAGAATACAGCATAAGTGATTGCCTGGCCCCACCCAGGTGGCAATGCCACACGTGATGATGACGATGATGAGGATGAGGATGAGGATGAAGACTATGATGTTTAGGATGATGATGATGATGATGATGATTCGGATGATGATTCGTATGATGATGATGATGATGATGATGATGATGATGATGATGATGATGATGATGATGATGATGATGATGATGATGATGATGATGATGATGATGGTGATGATGATGATGATTCGGATGATGACGATGATTCAGAGTATGATGTTGGTGATGTTTATGATAATGATGATGATGATTCGGTTGATGATGATTATGATGATGATGGTGCTTATTATGAGGCTGTTGATTCGGATGATTTTGATGCTGATTCGGATGATGATGATGATCAGATTGATGATGATGATTTTCCCAGGTCTCTGTGAAGTAATTGGGATTTCTTCCCATTCATTGGATTTCTTCCACTTTTTCAGATCTTTTTTGCTCATTCTGTTCCTGTGTTGATCAGCAGTATATCATGGGTGTAGTTTACCGTCACTCGTCTCCAGTTTATTGTGAACACTCGCACCAATAGTTCTACTACCCTCACACGCAGAAACCACGTGAAATATCTCAGTGCCACATCGTAGCACAATCTGCATTGGTCGCGTGACATGGAAATCACAGTCGGAAAATTGTATTGCTTGTCGTGTCAAATTAGAAAACTATGGGAATTTGGTGTTCCACAGTCTGTTATTCACACTTTCGTCAAACAGTGTATATTACACGTCATTCTTTATTGTTCTCCTTTCATTCTACGAGGATTACTAAAACTTGGTTTCGTCACTGTTCACAGATACTCACGCATCATTAGTCATATTTCTGGTATAACTTTGAATGACCTAGTAGTGGAGCTATGCACTAGCCACACAACAGCATTCATGGTGTTTGCACAGAAAATCCTCTCTGATACTTTGCACTGATTGCATTTAGATCTGACCTGTTCCATCTAAAAACTACTTTCTTACAGATTGTCATTGTATAGGAATTCTGCGTTTTCGTATCTAGCACGTGTCCTAACAAACAAGGATATTATTTTGTGTGAAATGAAATCTCTTTTTGCTTTGTGACTAACTTTGGTGGTGATTTTGGGGGTGAAATGAATTGTACAACTACGCTCGAGCTGGTGTGTACAAAAAAATAATATTAGTTTCCAAAAACGTTCGACAATGCGTATAAGTAGAGAGCAATTGTTCCTTCTGTAATGGCAGTAGTCGATATTAGGTCGGAAATGATGCATCACGTTGCGTTATCGGTATCATATTGGTCCACTTTTCTCAATTTCTGTCCAAGGTGTACTAAATACTTTTAATTTTACACTACTATATCCCGTCAGAGTATAAACCAGCCCCATGTTTGTCGCTGACCACAGCCGACCCTGTGTAGCAGTAGGACGTAAGCTCAACGAAAATCTTTACCAAGTTATTCTTCCAGTATCATAGGCCGTAGATGGTACGTTGTCCGAGGCGCTCCGTGTCTTTCTCGAAGGTGCTCAACCACGTTTTCAGGTGGCCTCCAATGTGACGGCGCTATCCCGTATGTGGTGCAGAGCAGAGTGCTTGTCCGGACAGTTCTGTGTTGAGTCTCCGGAGTATGTGGCCGAACAACTGTAGGCGGCGGCTTTAAAGGAGGACGGAGCATTAATCAGTGTCGCAACATTGCCTCCTTATTTCGTCTTTTGATAGCATTTTTTGCCAGTTTGTACGAAGATTTCGGCTCAGACTCCAGTGGTCGAATACCTCCAGCCTCCTGGTATCTGGAGCTTGTAGTGGCCCTATTTCACACCTGTATGTGACCACAGGTTGGACAGCCGCACAGAAGACGCGAATCTTTAGTCGAAAGTTAGTTTCGCTCCTACAGCGTAGCACACGCCGAAGCTGAAGAAAAGCATTCCGCGCATCGGCTATCCTTGACTGTAGTTCGTCCTTTGTCTGACCACTCTGAAGCAGAGTTGACCTCGTACATTTGAACGATGGTACGTACTTGATCGCCGGACTGTTGATGGACAACTGCAGAGCTGACGGCCCAGGGAAAACCGGAAAAGACTTTGCTTTTGCTGAACTGACTTCTAGACCGATAGTCTTCCAGAAGTAGTCGCGTCTGTTCAGAACTGGCTGAAATGTGGCCGGAGAATCTCCTGGCATGACAAAGTCGTCTTCAATCTCTAGGTCAGAGACGCTCGCCGTTTGACTCAATTGGACATCGGGCTAATCAGCCAAGGTTTAGTTCATTGTCCAGCTTACTGCTGCTGCAAGGCAGCAGGAGCAACGACCTCATTTAGTGGCCGGCAGCATATGCCTTGTCACAATACAGTCAGTAGACTAATGTGGTATTTTAGGAAAGAGAATGCTAGCCGAGCAAAGGCCCACAACATCTTCAGACACTGCGGCTGCTCGTCCACGGCCGCTTATTCTGTGGGCCTAAGCCAGCTTTATTCACGACCAACCACCGGTTTAGTGGCATTTCCCCTATCCGCGACCTGGAGACGCGCCCGGTAGCACGCCTCTCCCCTCAAGACTAGTGCGACTCCGACAAGTTACAGAGACTGACGTTGTTGACGGTATTCCAGCATCCGCCTTTCTCCTTCATTCCCTGGACTGCTTGTTCATAGGACAACCTAAGCCCAGGAGATAGATACACGGATGCTAAATTTGAGTTCTGGTGCGGCCTTAGTCTTCCCCTTGGCGTGTGTTGAGTCAATGAGTGGGTGGTTAATGGCCCTGTATATGTGTATCAAATACTATCGCCTGGTCTATTCAATGTTCATTTACATATCGTATTCTTTTTTGCTTCTTTTATTTATTACTCGAAAAAGAACAATACTTCAGGAAGGGAGCTGTGATCAGTAAGAGGCTGCCAAATGGGGAAGTGACCTGCATTGGCGGAATCGAACCTGGGTCGTTATTGTCCAAAGTCCATGATGATAACCATTTAAGAACCGCCTATCAGACCTCCCATTATCCTACTCAGACTTTGAATTCTCATCTGTCCTTTACACTTCTGTCCGCAAGTCTCCGTTGAAGTTGGTCCTTGTTCTGGTTTTATGGATTTCTATCACTTGAACACTTGGGTTATGGAGGTACATTTTAAAGATGGTGATCTCCAAGACAGTTCAGCATTACCTCATAAATTGTCATTTAGTGTGGTGAAAGGCAACGCTGGCATAGCCAAAAGAACCTGCTGAACTGTCCCTGGGAGTTGGTGACACCACCCCAGTGAAATGGAATCAAACTAAGCAAACGATTAAGAGTTCTTTCGAGATGGCCAACCGGACGAGTGCAAACTGCTGCCTGCCGACGAACTTTTTCGACTGTGATGAGGTTGTGACCAAGACGGGGTTCACAGTAATTAGTAAAAACACGTAATGGTTGCACTCCGTCTATCTGCATGAACTTTAACACAAAACCCGGCCATAACCGGTGAGCAAGCAATAACCAAGCAGACATTTTCGTTAGCAAATAATCAGGCACGTACGTAAGTGTTTGAGCGGAGTTACAATCACCTTCTTGATCGCATCACGCCGTCTTTTGACTGAGTCCAAGGCAGGCCCGTTGATACGTTGCCGGACCGACCAGTCAACGTTGACCGAGATGAAGCATAATTGCTGATCAGCAGGCATACGGTCACACACGAGCGAGATGTTGATCGACTGTCCACTTAGTATCTGCGCCTGTGTAAACCGGACAAAACAGCTTCCTCCCTCTGACAATCAGACCATCTTTGATGAATATCGGCCACAAATGGAATGATAAGGTCTGTATGCTGGGTTACGAATGCGATACTCAATTGTCAGTGGAATTTGTTTTGGCATATTTTTGGGAACACAGAAGTGAGCCAAAAAGCAAAATATCGTCGAATTTGCCCAGATTTGCACGAAAGCTTTGAATATGTGAGTGCTAAACCAACTGCTCACTGACTTCGATGTTCCCTATTATAGTTCCTTGGTTGAGAAGGGGATTTGAATTTTATCATCAAGTCTTTGCAATTGTTTTCTCGTCCAGAAAACAATAAAAAGAATACTTTTGATGATTCTATTATTACGAAACATTTTGACTTTTACGACATATTCACTCTTGGGTTACCATTTAATACCAATTATCACCTTGACTGCCACTCGACCGTGATTCAGAATACTTCGTTCACGCGAGTCAGCATATGAATACAGTATCATCCTTCAACTTGTCCGCCCACTTGTTGACCGGGGCCAAGCAGTTATTGATCATCTTTGTCGTTAATCCAAGCGTATTTGCTGTCACACTGGGCTTTTATGCTTTCCTCTCCGTTTTTCAGTTACCCCTAGAACTATATTCTTTTGATTTCCATGTACATCATATGTGCTACGAAATCACCACGTATACGATTCCAAAAGCGTTCACTGACTTAACTTGACTTTGATTTGAGATTTGAGCTTTAGTACAGACCGTGCTTGTGTTCAAAAACCCACGTAGAAGGATGACTCTTGAAACTTGCATCAGGTTGCCAGAAATCGTGCTTACAAACGACTCCGTTTGAAGTTGGAAACTTTTACTATCACAGAGTCAAGACAAATGGACGAAAGACTAACTAATGTAAAACAGAACCCCGGAATCTCATGGATGGTCGTGAGTGAGTGCTGTCATATGACTGAATCGAAAGGGTCTCTTTCAATTTTCCTTTTGCGAGAAATATACTACTGGAATTTCCACATTGAAAACTGATCCAGACACACCAACCGTGATGAGCTTGAGACGAATTAGCATTGGGAAATTCTTTACTATACTTTTTATAGTGATTATTACCAACAGGTTGGCTGGAACTGGGATCAAACAGAATTAGTCGGACTTTATTCAAATCGGAATACTAGGGGACACCGTGGTTTTTTGACTGATTAGCGGAGTATTTCACCTGCCAAAAAACATATCATCAGCACACGTGAGTGTACAAGCGCATAGGCGCGAAGTTCTATCCTGTTGAACTTCGCCAGCCTTTATTTCTCCTGCAAGGGGAATCTTTTCGAAAAGTACTGCAACTTTGTGGTAGAATTTTATTGTTTAATAACACAGCTTAGTCGAAATCGTTAGTAGGTTGTCGAGGTTTCGTTCACCACGTGTAACTTTTTTCAAGACTGGTTTTACAACCAAATAAAACCAGTTTCATTCAGTTGTAAAACCAGTCTTGAAAAAGGTTACCCATGGTGAACGAAACGTCGACAACGTACTAACGATTTCGACTACGCTGCGTTATTAAACAATAAAATTCTACAGTAACATTTCACATGGCGCATTGATTTTTCAATAACACTCCGAACCGATCTCGGTTCTGACACATTATACTGCAACTTTGATTTGTCGGCCCTTGACAGGGCCGGTGGTGGTCAAACGGAAGGAATATTTCTAAAGTGGGATGTCTTTCTATTTTTTCATAAAGAAATAAATTGAAAGCACTGACTCGCTCTGTGCCAGTCAACGTCTACGTAATCACAGCAGTAACCGACTATAGCAAGGCGTTCGGCTGTTGTGTGGCAAAAACGAAACAAGTGAAATTTGCTGCAGACTTTGACAGTATTAATAGTGCAAGCATCCACCCATCAAAAGGCTCTCCAATAGCATTGATTCCAGAAGAAGGTGTGTACATAACCCAATTCTCTATAGAAGAAGTATTGAAACTCCTTCATATTTCCAAAGAAACCTCATGTATAGGTCCCGATGTCCTATCATTGTCACTTTTGAAACATGACGCTGTTGCCCTGACCGATATACTTGCTTATCTCTTAAACGAGTCTGTTGGTTCCTTTTCTGCTGCAGACCGAAGGAGGCCCCGTCAACGTTGTTTTCATAGCCCAACCGTGCTATTCTGGTGTCATAGCAAAAAGCTTTTTTCCCACTGCTCTAACCTCATCCAGTTTCAAATTTACTGTGCGTGCCAATCGTACACTTTTGAATTCCTCCATAAACTCTCTTGACGATCCCTTACAGTCTGCCTTATAAACCGAACGGGTCCACCCTGGGATACAGTCGCTCTCTTCATCTACCACCATATGGAAAAATCCTTGGACAGATCCGCGAAGTCCGTACGACGTGATTCTCTAGACTACTCATTCGCTTTCCATTCTATTTCGTGGTCGTTTCTCCTTCGTAAACTTGAACCGTTCGGTTATCTCACACTTTTATTGGCACGGTTGTCAGATTATTTTACCAACCGAACTCAGTGCATACGACCAGATTTTAAAATATCCATACCTTTGGTGAATAATTCGTGACTGCTTTAGGGAGCAGTCCTTTCCCCATGTATTTTCCAACCAAATTAGTGTACTTCCTTCCGATTATTCCGAAAAGTTATTTAGATAAGCCGATGATGTAGTTCTTTGTCAAGCTGTTTCTATAATCCAAGATTTCAATAACTTTTCCAGTAATCGGTCCCAAATTTATGATTTCTCTATTCGATCCGGTCTAACTTTAAATTTGTCCAAATGTTTTCAAATGCATACTTACCCCGTCTCAATCGGCCTATCCTTTTGATCCATCTGTCATTTACACAGCGCCACTAGATACAGCGCGTTTTGTCAAATATTTAGGAGTCACTGTCAATGCAAATTTGACGTGGTCATCTCACATTATAAACTGTGCAAAGAAACTAAGCCGGCTATTTTACCGCTTTCGAAAGCTTAGGCTTCTTGACGTTTTGCAGAGTACTATTTCTCTCCCCGTCTTATCACCGTGTCTCTTCCGCTCATCTCTGCTGTTCCCGTGTTATTTTTCCCGGTCTAGTGAAGAAAGATTTTAAAATTCTTCGCCGAGGCTTATCCATTTTCAGTCGGATATCTTTCATTTCCCCGAGTGAACTATTTGCCAAATTGGGCGAATTACTCCTGGCCGCACGTGAATAGTTCGCTCACAAAATCCTTGCACACAACACTCACCCTTTATACCGTGATTTATCCAAGTGTGACTCTCTCGCTTCTACTCATTCCTGTTTTCGATCCACACCATCTCGTGTATAAAAACCCGACTGGTCCTTATCTGGCCCAAAACCTCAGAAACTGAGTGCCAGTATCAGTCGGATCTCTTGGCAGTTCCAATATGTCATCGTTCTTTTTTCTCGCGACCGTGGCTCGATGAGTAGCCGAGAGTGAATCTTGTTTGACTGGAATGTGGATGTCTGTCCACGTAAAACCCCGGTCGTATACAACACACAAATATAAATACAAACACAAATCGTCATAAAATTTTCGACCACGCGAGTTTGATTCCTACCCCCGGGGGTCATTTTCCTTTCTCCTAAACCGTGAATCGGTTGTGACTCCATTCCGGAAAATAGTACACAGCTTTGTGTACCAAATAGAACGGAATTGTGATGCTAAAAAGCATTGTTGTCATTGTGTTATTAAATGACTGGGAATCAGTTATCATATTGTTATTGCTTCGCCATTCGTGGTAGCTCAACTCCACATGATGAGTCCCTTTAATGCAGGAGTAGAAATTTGTGCTGAACTTTTTTTCGAGCGAAATAAACTAAACCGATGAGGACAGATCAGAAAGCTTTGCCACTTTTAAATCACTGTGTAGCATTGTTTGGCGCGCTGTTTGAACCTTGAAAGTACAAGATGCTGTTGCAAGATTCAGTTTGTCAAAAACCAAACCTCCCAGTACCTGGGGTGATTGTAGGCCAAGTAGGAAAACTTTGTTATCTGTGCAGCTGAATTTCACCCGCAGGTCAGATATCGGATGAAATGTCTTCGCGTATACAGAGGGTGCATTTAACTTTACCAACCTGGGTCATCTGTGGCTTCGACGTGACATCACTACATCCATCAAAGGCAGTTAGGTCAGTTCTTCTCCATGGATCAGAAAATTAGCCACTATGGGTAGAGGATATACGGAGTTTGTCAGTGTTTGAACACTGGAGCACTGAGCACAGGACGACACTAGAGGTCACTAGGCTAAGGCGGTTGGGACGTCCGTTGCACGTGTCCCCGGGTAGAATTCCGTGACACGCAGGTTTCACTGAGGTGTTTAGTGGCAGGAATATGTGTAAGGGTGCTCATTCCGTGATAGGGAAAGCCTAACGAGTGAACATCTCCATGCAGCGCATGTTAAGCCCCCTGAGTAGATTCCAAGTGATCTCTCTCGGAGGTTAGATACTTTGGAGGATATAGTTCGTTGTCACGACAACTGGAGCTCTTTTGTTCGCAAAATTTCCCTGTTGGCTTGATACTATCTGTAGTTCTCTCAGCATATTCTTGTTTTTCTTCTTCATTATTACTCAATGAGCTTGTCGTTGAGAGATAAAAACCGATGCCACCGCACCCAGTGCATGTTTAGTGCTTACGTAGGAACTGAACCGATTAACGGATAGAAAAAATACGATACCGAACTAGAGTGTTTTCAGTCACTTCGTATTCTGACTGATATATTACATCTAAACAGTAAAAATGAACCCTTAGGAACAAGGCTTGAATTAAAATTTCCAACGAGCGGCTACACTGATTGAGTGCGCTAAGGTTTTTTGTCCCGCTCCTGACAAATTGAGTTTAGGATAAACCTACTCGGTTATCATGGTTATACGCTGCCCGTATTCTTTACTGGATTTATTTTTTGGATATTATAAACAATGTTGTGCTTTTTATCGACGGATTCTCTTTATCTGTGGCTACTTTAAAGCCAAATTAGACAACAAAATCGAAAAATTGTTGGTTCGCAAGCCGCACTTGGCTCTGTCACTCCAGGCAAAATAACGGTGCCGTCTGAGAGCCGTGATAATGCTCGTTCTCACTTCTCAAAATAATTGGATTTAGAGAGCATTTTACGGACACGGATTCATTTTTATACGTGTGCCGCGTGTGTTCCAGAATCTTCGACAGTTGTGAACGTTTTTTTACTCGCTGGTTCGCATCGGCGGATTCCAGTGATATCGTCAAGACCGGGTGGTGAATAACAAAAAAAGTGGAGGCGAACTGATGACCCAGGCGAATTGAGCACAGTGTGGACAGTCCACCGCTATTTTCAAATACTCTGCCGACCGTATTGAATGTCCTTCTAAACAGTGTGTCCTAGATTCGCTAGCTTTAGAATCACTACTATCTCAATGGTGTAAATAGAGTCTTTTTGTGTACAATCGAATATATCGTCCTTTTATGACGATTTTATACCACTTCCAGTTCCTGTTCTAGAACTTTCACGTGTCAACACCTGTCTGCATTTATTGTTTACTTTAACCGACATCAGCGTCTCGCCCACAAGAGGGTATTCCGAGTTAGACGAAGTCCTCACCGATAATCCTTGCTTATTTTCTCTTAAATTGAAAGCTCCTCTCTCCACAAGCGATCACGGCTTGGTTCCTCTAAGACCAAAAATCTTTTCACACACTGTCCACAGATTATTCGTGTCTTCTAATCAAGCAGGATATCGCTGGCACAAGCTTTCTCCTCACAACCTGTTCCTTCACAGTACAACCGTAGTTGCTGTCTTTTCGGGGGCTTACATCTGCCCCCTAGTTCTTAAACTTTACAGAACAATGAACTGAAATACTGTGCCATCTTCGACTTGTTTTGTCCCATTGAAACACTGTCCAGGATTGTCTCACGAACACTTAAAGCACTCAGAAAACATCGGGTACGCGCCGGCAAGTCTCGCTTAAATTCATAAGTGAGGAGAATTTCTCGGCTGATCGAGACAGAGACAAATAATTTACGAGAATTCAGGCAGTTTCGAAAACCACCAAAGTTTGTTTCCCAATTCATTCTTCAATGTGCACTTCCAGTCTTTTTATATGGTTCTCTCGTAATTTCCCCGGTCTTTTCAAACAAGACTCCCAGGCATTTTGCCGGGGATTGATAACAGCTAGCCGCGTTTCATCCCACCACTTTTGATTTTCCTACGACTGAACTTGTCTTGACTAATCTGACTCATCTTGTGTAACCCCAGCGTACAGGATATTACAGGATCCAACGCGTCCATCACACCCTCATTTATCTGCTTGTCGTTCTCAGTCATCCACCAGGTTCGCATTTCGGCACCTTTCCTCCAGAATTAACTAGTACAAAACTCTCCTGTGCCCTATTTTGCGTGAGTACTGGCCAAAAAGGACAAGACCAAAATGGGATTACTTTCTCAATTTGTTTGAAATTTGTTTTCCAACGCCGTGTACCTGTAAAGCGCATTGTTGTATACTTTTTTTTGTTTATTTTACCCCCATGTTATCCGAGCTGTTTTGACTCGAGTGCAAAAAAAATACGTTGCTTGCAAAAGTCTGTCATACAAATAAGAAAATCAAGAAGTTATCACCACAAAGTTAACTTTGTGTTGTACCTTCCGGCCGTGCTGGGAAGCAGTTCGTACTTTGCCTACTCATATTTTTTCCAACCAGCCCAAACAAACATTCAACATTGATTGATATTGTAAACGGTATTATTGAATGTATGGTAACTGCATAGCACAGAGAATGAAGTTGTCAAAATGATTTTGGTTATCCCTAGAAGGAATTCCTTCCATTTTCTGTCCGTTTATTTAATGCTTATTTGCGGAAAATAATTCATAATGCTTCGAAAGATACGACTAGTCCGATTTGCGGTCTGTCCGAGCATACCATTCCCAGTGCATATCATCAAAGTCGAGTGCTACTGCACAGAATGGTACTTAAGCAGTTCATAACACGAAACACGAAACATTCAAGTCCCATTTCATGGATAGAAATCGAGTTAACGCGTAACGCTAAAGCCTGAAACTCATTAGGCTGACTAAATTTGATACAAAAATAAAAATTCTGCAAAAAACTGTAAGGAGAAACTATGCAATTTTATTGCAGTCCTCCCTCTCTACTTCACTCAAACCATCACAACAAATTTCCGTAGAACAAATCTCGGTGTCCCAGATCCTCTTCAGTACTCATTTTGCATCTCGCCTTCTGCACATTGGAGTCAGTTCACGTGATATGTGAGTTACTTGATAAGAATCGACTCATTCACCAATGAGCCCTCTCATCTACCTACCTCCCTAAGCGGAGAGCATAAAACCTACTCATTGTTTCGTGGTTATTCGACTGCTAGAATTCTGTGGAAGGGCACAATTCACACTGCTCACTGCAAGTATCTTGATTGAGGCTGACCATTCCAACTAGTTAGAAGATTAAGGATTACCTGTTGGTTTACTCAAAATTATTCACAGTAACTAATGACTTGTATATTTTTCACCCGAATTGCACAGCTCTTCAAGTTGGGAAAAATGGGGAAGAATGAAGATAGATAAGACTATACTTGTTGCTTGAGAACACGAAGACCTAAAGTACCATCTGTGAACTTTTACATGAAGTTCGCACGGGTTACACCCCAGTGAGGAACGAAGTCCTCCCCAGTCGGTTGAAAATATTTGCCTACAGCTATTCACACGCTGTTTTCCCGTATTCAACGTAACTTTTACATCGCAGTTATAAATAATCACGTTAAATTTAGAGAGTAGCCGATCTGAGTTGTTATACGTTGATTCACTATCCATGAGATTACACTAATGTGACACCAATGTACAGCATTTTCGTTTTCTTTTCTGATTATTTGTTACTGTGCTCATCCCCACGGAATTCCAACACAAGCTCCACGTGAGACACGATTTTGAACATTGGTGTTGTTTGTAGCTCAGTTTGATAGCTAGTATCGATTGGTGATCGCTGAGCGATCTGAACGCCAAGCTCAGGGATTAGAATTCGATACTAGCTATGTGGGACATCTTTTAGGGTCTTCAGTAGCCCACCGCATATTTGCTTGTGTGTGTGTGCGTGTGTGTGTGTGTGTGAGAGAGAGAGAGAGAGAGAGAGAGAGAATGTGTGTTTGTATGAATCGTTAAATTTCTATGAATATATTTCTGAATCCGTCTGTATGTATCTTTGTATGTGTGTGTGTGTGTGTGTGTGTGTGTGTGTGTGTTTATTTTGCGATGATTCTGTTGATTTTCTGATTCGTTTCCCTCAGAATTCACTGAAGCATTTGCAAGCTCCTATCGTTTGGATCCAAGGTAACTGGGATCTCAGTCTGATTTCACTCACCGTACTCTGTCGGTACTCAACTTATCATACGACATGAGAGCTCTGCTAAAGTCCCCATAGAGATAACAATCTATTTAGCGGCCATAAACAATGCCCTATCTCCGTTTGGTTGACCGTGCTTTTGGACTCCATGTTTGACGCGCAAACCTCAGGACATCCGACCAATCTGCACTCGGAAGCACCAGACTCGAGTTTCGCTCTTGTTAGAGCTCATTAGTGGTGCATATCCTCCGCCCCACCCAGGGTTTGAACCCAGGCCCTCCCATCTCGAAGGCGTGTGTGTTACCACTGCGCCACCCCGCTCCCGTTCCAGCTGATCCGATGCATCAAGTTGAGCTTGTTCAGATGTTGACCTCTATGATAGCCAGAAATGCCCGACAGCTTTCAAATGGAGACACGGTACCGGACCTAGTTTAATCCAAGCGAAAGCCTCCCACGAAAGTAATTGCGTGATATAAATGGTCTATCTGTTCGAGTCGCCTGTCAGCAGTTTGCATCGAGTGGACGGTACATAACACTGAGCTCATTCGAGGCTATGTGCTTGCTTCCATACCCTCATCACCTCCATGGCGACTGATATTTTTGTTGCTTTCCATGCGTAAAAAATCTTTCCTTATTGGCTTTCGTTGACTGTTGCATAACCATAACCACACTTATTAGTTCATCTCATAATCAAGCAAAATTTCCAAGCAGCCTGAACTCCTGGCTCGATAAACTTCATATGTGAAATTTAGAAATCAAAGGAGAATAAAAACAATCAATGCATGTGCGAAATGTCTTCCAATAACTGTTACACACTAATAACTATCTGAAACAAAAGTGATTGACCCGTTCAATGTACCTAAATCACCGTTATCAACCGACGCTCAAATGTCGTGTGAATTCGTTTAGAAAGGCTATCAAACAAATGAATGCTTTCTCAACGTTCTTCTGCTTTGCCTGGGCCCTCGTCGTTTCAGGAGGGCGACAAAACGGCCAACGGTGTATTCACCAATCTAATATGCTTTAAAATCTATCATTTATATTGTGCAGTCAATCAATACTGTATTGTTTTTTCCATTGTACATGGAATGGGTTCTTTTATCGATCCTACTCCAAGGGCATGGTTAACTATTTGCGAATACATAGCAAAGTAAACTAGCTTCGTTGCGGGTTTAATGACCACACTTACTCGTATTCTCAACCGTACAATTGTGTCCACTGCCTTTGTGTGTGTGTGTGTGTGTGTGTGCTCTTCGCGGTGGTTTTGTATTTGTGCGTGTGTCTGTGCTTGTGCACCATGAAACCATGGTTTCACTTGGTGAGGTCAACCCGACTGTTGATTTGAGTTCTTCCAAATTCAAATGTGTCATGGCCGCACTGTATCATGTAAAGTTGGGTATAAATTTGGTGGAATGATGTTGGACGCTTTGCTCTTCTCCGGTTCAATCCACTAAATTCAGTGCCCGGGAATGTTTTGTGTCGAATGAACATTGTTACCTCTGAATACCATTAGACTAGTAACCGCTTTACATTGTTTAAGGAAACCTGAGATAATGATGTAAACGTTTAATTTGTGTGACCAATGGCCCTGTTTTTCATTTAGTAACCAATATTAGCATAATCTTATTCACAATAATTCCGTTTCAATTCATTTACTTATGTACGTGAATTCTGGGGGGGGATTGGCAACCATTGAAGTGCTGTGGAATGGGGAAATGCTCGGCTGTTTCGTAGACTCGAACCAGGGAATTATAGGTCTGAGCTTTGCCACGATGATCGTGTTCATGTGGCTGGTGTTGGTCAAACTGTTTTCGTCGTTCACGTTGGACAAAGACAACCCAGGTTCGAGTCCCGCTACCGTCGGTCACTCTCCCATTTGACAGCCTTTCATCGACCGTGGCTCCCCCTGTGAAATGTTGCATACTGTTGCAAGATGAAGAACAACGGATGTGAGAGGAGTTTTTTTCCCATAGATTCCATAAAGTAAGCTGGCTCACAACGAGGCTAGCTCCTTCCATTGGTTTCCTACCTTTTTTGTTTTCTAATGCATGCTTATGCTGGAGGATAGTGTAGAAACAATATCTGCAACCATATACCCTACTGGGCTATCCAGAGGAACTAAAGAACAATTTCCAGGCTTGGAGGGCCATTCTTAGAACTCCTATAATCTCTTTAACGGGACACGTTCCGAGACAGCGAAATTATCAAGAGTTGGCGGAGTTTGAACCTCTTGGTCAGGGGACTGTACTACTTGACTTTTAAAGATCGAGTACTTGATTCTATGTGACTGTGCGCGTATAACACTTCTTCTTATCTGCAAGAACCTAACAATTTGAAATAAACTGCAGGTAACCGATGAAATTGTGGTACAAACTGGTCAACTGGATGAAAGCATTTTCCCGTTTACTAGTGATTTGTTTTCATTGGAATCGTGCCCATAATTCTGATAGTTCTGCGTTTTGCTCCACTTTTTTATTTCGCGTTTGCACACGAGCGCAATGGAAAAGGTATACCCCATAGCCTCAAAGGTTGACTACACTTTTAGGGACTGCCGACAGCCAGACCCTGAGAATTGGAGTGCAGAACCACATAAGGTCCCAGTGGATCAGGTGTGGCAACGAGCCAGACAACAGCGGATAACCGTCCACCTCCAAGGTAACTGGTGATGGCGGAAATTCGAACTTTTGACGTCCGAGGTGGTCAGCGAGCACTCTAAAGCGCTCGACCAGCGACGGTTACTCGACCACCACTGCTATAAATTAAACTCAGGCAAGTCTTTTGTAAATATCCGAGATATATGAGGTTCTCCATTATTTGATTCAATTGTGGTTGTGGTATAAGAAAATACTGCTCTTTCAACTTTGAGTTGCAAAATTCAATCTCCTCGTCTTTGTCTCCATCCCACAGAGTCATTCAGTCTTCAGTACAGCATGTCGAAATATACTGATTGACGAGTACGGGTTAAGTAGTCATTCTTGAAAATTGTGTAGGCGAAAGTGCTCTAACCGAAGAACACTAATAACTGAGGCTTTTGACCTTGTGGTCAAGTATCCTCAATTATCGGGAAGATGAATCTCGTAAACATCGAACCCGGAAGCCCGCCTGACAACTCCTTGAAGGCCAAGCCCACTAGCTAAGGATTTCACACTTCTTTTCCGTGTCATGGGCTGACCGTTTCAAGCCTCAAACAACGGGCCACTTGCATCGAAGATTCAGTAAAATCTACCTGTGGGCATGCGTAGCGTCACCTGTATCCTGTTCAGGTTAGGCGCATGGTCTGGAGGCAGACTTTTAGACCCTAGATTCCGCTCCCAACCTGAACATTTCTTGATGCAATATTTCCACCAAACTCGAACTACTTTACGAGGGTGTCCGTATTCGAACACCAATCTCTTCTTTGGGTCCTCCTCGTATGAACCACGTTGTGTGGGTGGTAAATAAATAAATAAACTAAGGTGAAAGAACAGATGTCATATCAACATCTTGGTTGGCTGAATTTGGTCAAGATCAAAGGCAATTAGACATTCTCGTGGAGTGACTTCCCCGATCAGGATTTGAAACCCACTAAAATGTCTAGGTCTAGAGTGTCTGATTTGGAACGTGAGTTGAGGCTAGCTAGAAAACAAGACGAATCGTCCGCACGACAGAAACACATTAACAACAGTTTAGAACTGAGAGTGGAGCTAACGGTATTTAACGAACACCCCGAAAAGTATTGCCAGCTCCTAAAGCCGTATGAAAATTCCGTGGGACGCTAAGTTGCCGATCCTGGGCAAAAGTTTTTGTATACGATGCATTGCTGACACTGTCCCAGTGACGCGGTCGCAATCGGCAAACCCATCGCGATCGATAATCGACCTCGCTGCTTTTCGCTGCTGATCCTAGCTTGTGTACGCGCGCGCAGGCACACTGATGCGCTCAATAGGTCACTCAGTTTTTGATCAAGATCCGTCTGTTCCGTGGTCCTGGTGACCGTCAGACTTTTGGGCCTCAGGTGGACTGAACTTGGATATCGATCGCACCCGAACTCGTCGCCACATGCACTTTATCTGATTTGTTTACCGTCTATGAGCGGTGACCTCTCGAGGGTCACGTATTAGACAGAGGGTATGATGTAAAAGTACGACTGTGCTGAGCTTGTTTGAAATAAGCCCAACTGACGGTATTGAACCACAGGAAAACAGTGCATTTAATGACAGAAAGGGGGGGAGGGCATGTTTTCGGAGAATAGAGAACGACATCTGAACGAACTTGACTTCATGATTTGGATCAGCCTGAGGGCCTTCAGGGTGACGCAGTGGTAACATGCAAGCCCTCGGGGTGAAGAGGTCCACATTCAAACCGTGCGTGCGGCCAGTGATGTACGCGCGAGAATTTCTCTTGCGTGATGCGATTGTTCATTGAGTGTGAACGTTCAACTCGCCACTGAATACAATGAAAAGAATCAGGAATCAGCTGCAGTGCACACCCGCCGAACTCCCACCGAGACTCGGACCCAGGATGAACGATTGTGAGTCGAATATCCAATCACCGGACTATTCAGGCTGGCTCCCAGTGGTTCGTTTTTTCGCAAGCAGATCTCAATCGATGCTCTCACAATTGCTTCAGCCTATTGACTCACGTATCCTTACGGGATGACTCGTCTGTTCATGCATTACATAACCGACACTCAAGCTCCCTCACACACACGCACACACACGTACACTCACATGTAAATATATAAGCACACACACTTCGCTGCTTATTTGATAAAGACCGTACACGTGAGCGGATAACCGTGCCAGTTTAACGATACAACAATGAACAAGACAAAAAAAAGAACCAGTTTTAGTGAGCATCCATAAGAACTTCAATATTTCTGATGGAGCTCACTTTCTATAGAGCCTCACAACCAGTCCGTACTGAATCAAAAGAGAGGAACGGACGGTGAATAACTTACAAAAAAGAACGCATTTACCGTGGTCAGGATGTTTCGTTAGGAGTTGATAGACAGTGATGGAAACGCTACAAACAGGGGAAAATGTGAGAGGTTGTGAAAGCCTTGGAGGTCACAGGTAATTTGAAGCTAATCAGCTCAGTGGGTTTTTTTCGACAATAACACACTTCAAGATTTCACAGCAAAACAGTGGTGCAACTTATTATAGACTCAGGTGGACTGCGCTATCGGTGTTCATCGATGCCAGTGTAGCATTTCCAATAAGTTCATTTTGCAATGACTTTGTACCATCTCCCGTTGTTTGCACTATCACTTCAGCTTAAGATACTACTGACGTTCGACGATGAATACAAAGACATACAATAATAACGTAGTCCAACTAACGCGGAGGGGGCACTTTTCTCTACAACATTGTCTCATCGTGAAACTTATTTGAAAATGAGTCTCTGCTTGTGAATCTTGGAAGAATAAGTCTTCCACCATGGAAAATTATCATCAAGTATCCAGGAAAGCAATATCTTCCAACTCCGCATGCGGTTGAATTGTGCAGAAAGCAACTGTCTTCAGTCATGCTATTCGTATAAATTGTTTTTTTAACTTCTCGTTGCTTGATCAGAATAAGTTGTGGGACATTTTATTCTCATATGAAGGACTGTTGGTCACATATTGTCAGGACTGATTTCCAGCCGTTTAACTTCCTTCTAACTTAGCCTTTATACAACTTATTTTAACCAGCGATGTTTTATCATTCCTGTGAAAGCGTCAAATGGGAAGTTACTTTAAGAGCTTTTGTTTTGATTAGGGGTGATCATTGTCACGAGGGAAAACAAATTCTATTCTATTCTAAGGTCAAACGTTTCACCCTTGAATCGATACATTATTAACATGTGTCGATCGTTCTTTTTTCTTGACCGCCATCACTTAAAGTGTCATACAGATAGATATATAGGAAAAACAGATCGATGAACAGACAGACAGACGGAGGGAGGGGATCTTGTGGGGTGCCGAGAGACGTGTCCACCCGGCGTACACACCTGGATCGTTCGGCTTTTGCGTCCAGCTGGGGATTAGTTTGCAGACCGTTGTCGCCCGATCATCGATGACGAAAGATTTGCGCACAAACACGAGCACACTCGACGGAGTTTTCTGTGTGGGAATTGTCGGCTGTTACCAAAGCGGTTCCACATGCTTGGACAAACTCGTCCGTTCGTCCATCCGCCAGCCAGCCTGCCTGTCTGACCGACTGACCGAGAGCATATTTGACTGTGATGAATGATTCGTTCGTATGGGGGCAAATTCCTTCCGGTGAGAAACAGCTGAGGTGTACGCGGTTTAGGGTTTGTTAAAACGATGACAGAGTTAACTGAGCCGTAAGGAGAATGATGAAGGCATTAAGTGGTGATCCTAAACACGGAGTAAAACAATGCAGTAGTTGTACGGTACGTAAATCGAATGAATTTTGCCCGATTTATTCTTTGTTTGATACGTCAGAAAGACAATCAGGACAGACGTGTACCGAATTGAAAAACGAGTTTCTTAAAGTATCTAATATAGGGTTCTCACGCGAACTAACAAGCAATAATTATTGGAAAAGTAGTCGTTCGGCATATATTGAATAGTGTGCGTTACTGGTTTGTAATAGATCAAGATAAGAATAATATGAATGTAAAACATCAAAGAAACAAGGCAAATAAACCGGAATCATCGGCGGGTTTGAAAAGAGCAAACACAGATCATTCTGCGGTTTAGATCCTTTACCGTTACTACCTTGGGTTCTTTTCTCGTGAACTTGCTTCTGTAGTCCCTTTTTCCCTTGGGCTAATTGACTTTCCCATGAAAAAGCGGCATTTCGTTGATTAGAATTGTTTGTCCCAACATCTCGCACTCATTACAAATATCGATCATTTGCAAGAACTGATGAACTGGAGAGCACCCTCACCCTTCTTGTATTGTTCACCTCATGGGACCTTCACAATTCCAAGAGCAGCACGAACGGGTTGGTTTTAGCATGATTTTTACCCCCAATTCACTCCTATGTGGTGCAGTAAATATTGGGAATATTGGATTTATCTCAGCCGCTTTAATTCATATGTATCATGCAATAAACACTTACAATCACGTGACCTTTGTTGTCTAAGGGAAAATTATTTAGGCATGAAAGTGTACGATCAGATATCGTTGTATAAAAGGATTTTGCTCGTAATAGAGGAATACGTGTCTAGTCCCCACTGATCCCGAACAAAAATAAAGCAGTGTGTAGTCAATTCCTCGTTAAAACTGTTGTAATTCGGCAATCTGAATAAATGTGTCTTACAAAGAAAATAGGTCATTTCAGCTTTATCGAATGTTGTATTCCCCACGGCTAAATTAGTATTCAAGAAAATGTATTAAAAAGCGCAAGGTGTTAGCCCGCGTCAAGATTGTGTACGAGAAAAGGACAATTTTTTGGCTATTCTGAAGTCAGAAGCATATAAATTGGACGGGTTTACCTAGTCGGATGAGACGGTTAAACGTGACAAAGCACAGCATTATGCATTCGGCTGCGGTTTCAGTGAGAAGGGCCGTTGCTTTTTGTTTAACGTACAAAAAAGAGCCGGACCGTATACGAATTGATTTTGTTCAATTCTTGCCGATACAACCGAGAGTAACGGGGGCTATAACCCATAGAAAAAAATCAAAATATCAAACGGCCCAATAGGAGATGCCTTTTCTTCTAAGAAGGCAAGCAGCTGACACGTTTCTGACAAGAAAGAGAGGAGTGAATTTTCATCCTGGAGACTAATGTACTCTCAGTCCTTGTGCTTACACTAACACGCCAAATATATTTCCTGCAATGAAGTCGGTTATATGCAGAATGTTTTTGTCGAATAACCATTGACTCAGTTTTGGTCCCAGTTTCATTGAAGACGAATTGGACTTCCTTTCCTTGTCTTCCGTAGCCACTCCTCGGACGTAACCAAGACGTTGTCTGTTCCAAGCACTAATCTTTGCAGCTTTTCTAATGATATGATTAGTGCTGAGTCTATTACTTCAAGGTCTGAGCTGAGAACCTATTTCCCTCTTGCTCATACCTGGCCCGCTGACATACCGATTAGAGGTGTCAGTGGGCTCTCGTCACCTGTTGTAGGTTTGTGTACTATCTCAACCAAGTTCCCCGATTCTCTCCCACCCCCCACCAGTGGACATTTCTGGTTTCAGCCAATTCATCCTACGGTTGAACATTCTTCACAAAATGTACATCAAGATTTTGTTGTTTGTAGTCTGGTGTTTCTCACACGCGAACTTTTATCCTCTAGTGCTTTCAAATCGCTTTTGAGATGTCTACACACTTATCAGGCTAAAAGTATCTTATGACGTCAGTTCTCAGTCGATCAGTCATTGCACTTAGTTTACGTGACGTTGTTTAAGAGTCTGCACTCTCCAAGTATAAAAAAGGAATCAGTACGTCAGTTGGGTTATCACACTTGGGTCATTTCAATTATAACCCTGGTAAAGATAGATGGCAAAATCTCACGGATATGTGCTACTTACTTTTTTAATTAACAATAGACTACTCCGGGACATATGCTGTTTCAACCTTTAGGCTCTAAAGCTATTACGTAGACTGATATAACAGATGAATATTTGCAAATTTTGCTTGACGATGGATTCAATTCCTTGTCGTTCATGAATTTATCATTCGAGCTTTACAAATATAGCTAATCATCGTTCGATTGACATATCTGTTGCCTGGGGGGGGGGCTGAAAAGCCTGCACAAATACGTCTTCGGGATTAAATTCACCATAGCCACAGACAGCCAGGTGCTAGGATTTCTTTATCACTCCACATAGTCACTTGAAATGTCATCATCTGGACCAGTCCGAAGATAGGGCGTGACACTGGACTCTTATGACAACCACTTTATTCGTCGAAGTGTTAAGAACATTCAGCGAGGAGACTTCTTATTTAGATATTCTCAAGAGTCCAAGTAATCCCCCACTTCAGATTGGTCGTCGGTACAACTACTTACAAAGCAGAGGGAAGAATAAAGCCAAGACTCGCACAAACACATCTGTCATCTCGGTGCTCCGTTCGCGGAGAGACCATTCGGGAGACTCCAAATGAACTATTGTGCTTTAATTACTGTGCAGCTGCCCCTGTGCCATTTCAGTCAGTCCCGCCTGTACACTGGCATTGGTCGAACGGCCATCGTGGTGGACTTCTGACCCTTAGGAACCCGGTTCGATTTCTCGTACCGCTACTGCCGGTCACTCCCCTAATTGGAAACTTCCAATTAGCTGCAACCCTTTCCTGAATCTCTGCACTAGTATTTTTCAATAAAAAGTAAATAAGATAAAATAAAACAAAACAAAATCTATATTTTCTGTACTTGGTAGCCGACAAAACAGAAACACCTCGACTGGTGCAGAACGTGGGTGACTGAACCACAAAGCTCAGCAGTCTGAAGCAACGAACTCCACCGGTATATAAAACAACCAAGAACAGAAGCCTGCTGTCCAGAGAAGCAAGCCACCAACCAGTCAAGAGAGGTTTGTCAGGTATTCCAGTTGCACTGAAACATCTAGATGAGCCACACTAAACTGGATCAGTTTCCATAAAAAATGCAGCTACTGTTGAAAGATAATCACGAAGTTCTTTATTGGTTGATTCCGGTCTCAGTCTCATGGTTTCGTTACTAAGTTGGTGATTTTTGCAATGTGCTCTTCCCTCACGAGTTTGGAAGGCTCCATAAAGGATGGTTCGTGAAAGAAGATTTCACAAAATAATTGTAATTGTATCGATGAGAAAAGACAGCTTCGCTTAAGTAACGTAAATTCTGCCGAGAATGACGGGGATACTTTGGTAAGTAATTAAAAAGTACTCTGAGCTGAATGGTGTTTTTGGTAAACTTGTGATCCACACTGGGAATAGTCTCGAACTACGATTGAGTAAGTGAAAATATGGGATCACGATACCGCGTATTTCCATGTGATGTTCATCTGCGTGTTCCTTAGCTCTTCGTCGTGGGCGCACACACACAAATATATATATATATATATATATATATATATATATATATATATATATATATATATTCACAGTAAGTAGTATGCAAACTAGAGGACAAAATTTCCCCGGACACTCATGACCGGTTTCGTTGTTGTTACCAGTCATCAAGCATGCGTACCCTGTACTCCTCTGCCTACTCATCTTTATACTTGTGTACTCCCATCTTATATCTTCACTAGGATCTAATTTGAGTCGTCTGGAATGTGAATGGATACCCTTCGTTGTCCACACGTTTACATACTACTTACTATCAATATGAGCGCTTGCACATACAGCCTCGCTGTTCGTTGGGTTAGCAGTGACCCAGACACGAATAACTATCAGAAATCACAGTTGTGATTCATTTGTGGGCTCTTCAATGAAAAGTATCCATTCACACTCCAGACAATTCACATTAGATCCTAGAGAAGAAGTAACATTGGAGTGTACGTGTATGAAGACGAGTGGGTACAGGATTATCGGGACCACGTACCTGATGAGCGGCAGCAATCGCAAAATCGGCGGTGTGCTTCCGGGAAAGTTTTTTCCATATGTTTGCGTGTCACTTACTACCATTATATATATAATGGTTGCCTGCTGTAATGTTGATATGAATCGAGAGGTAACCCTGGAGGCTAGTGCCTTGTCGTGAGCAACTGAATATCCCAAACTCTGTCCCAGTTCGAACCTCTTTTGGAATTCCGTGGGGACGGGCAAAACAACAATTAATTTCACAAAGAAAATCGACGAAGCGTACACGGTTGTCACACCACTGTACTCTCGCCGATAATCCATCAGCTTATAGACAATTCAAGTCTTTATCCGCCTAATTAAAGTGCATAAAATTTATCGATTAAAGGGGAGCAGTATATGCGAATAATAGAAACCACACTTTTCTTTACTGCAACGTAACAGTTAATTAACTGGGGAGGACTTCGTTCTTCACTGGGATGTAACCCATGCGAACTTCATGTAAAAGTTCACAGATGGTACTTAAGTTCTTCGTGCTCTAAAGCAACAAGTATAGTCTTATCTATCTTCATTCTTCCCCATTTTTCCCAACTTGAAGAGCTGTGCAATTCGGGTGAAAAACATACAAGTCATTAGTTACTATGAATAGTTTTGAGTAGACTAACAGGTATTCCTTAATCTTCTAACTAGTTGGAATGGTTAGCCTCAATCAAGATACTTGCAGTGGGCAGTGTGAATTGTGCCCTTCCACAGAATTCTAGCAGTCGAATAACCACGAAACAATGAGTAGGGTTTATGCTCTCCGCTTAGGGAGGTAGGTAGGTGAGAGGGCTCATTGGTGAATGAGTCGATTCTTATCAAGTAACTCACATATCACGTGAACTGACTCCAATGTGCAGAAGGCGAGATGCAAAATGAGTACTGAAGAGGATCTGGGACACCGAGATTTGTTCTACGGAAATTTGTTGTGATGGTGTGAGTGCTGTAGAGAGAAAGGATTGTATTAGAATCATGCCATCCATTGTTGCATTCCCTAGCAGGGATTTTATTTTTTCCCCCAAATTTAATCATACTACGGAGGTGTAGTCCATAGTTTTGCTTTTTCACGTGTTTTTTCTTCGTGAAATGAGACATGAATTGGTTTGCTTTCGTGTTCGCATTTATTCGGGAGTGGGACGAAATATAACTTGGTTATGAACCTTTCTACGCGGTTGCTCATGACTTTGATCATAAGAGCGATGGAATAACGAGCGCGAGTGTCTGGAGAAAAGGATCTGTGATTAGAATAATCGCCACTTTTTGACATTAGTTGCCTTCAACGCACGACCAAAACGAAGAGCCTGATTTAGCTAATGCTCTGTGTTGCTACCCACATTCTACTTCATCTAATTAGGGTATATTACGAACTTTTTCTGAGAAATGCTCTCAGTGAGTTGGTTTTTTGTGAAAAGCTTTCAGTAGACATGGCTTTATTTGCATTCGACCACTGGTGGTATCTGTGAAGGTAATCAGACACCCTATTATACCACTCGCTTTCATCTTCCAGTTACTTTTTTGAGAGAGAGAGCGTTCACTTATTTTGTACTAATTTTGAAAAGTGTGAGGAAGGTCATGTGCACCTTGGAATATGGACTTTTTCCTTTTTCTTCAATTCCTTTAATTGGACAATCGATCGTGTTCACATCCCTAAAATAAGGATTTTCACGTGAGAGTTACGTGAATTATCTCACAAAAGGTTCTGCAAAACTCCGTCAGATCAGGGTGAGTACTCCCAGCAGCTTTCATATTTAGGCTCGCCTTTTTTAGAATTTCCTTTACGTATTTGAAAATGGCCATTGTTTAATAGCAGCCAATACTGCGTAATGCCTCATGTCTTTCACTGTTCACTCACGTGATCAATTTATTTGGAATAATCTTCCTGTACAAATTACCCTCAGTCGATCTTCTGGTATCCTACTTGTGAGTCTTTCAAACTTCTTTGAATTTAGCTACTCTCTGTCTGTTTTCATTCAGCTTTGCCCCGATCCTTTGGTGAAATTGATATTTGGAAATATTAGATCCACTCTGTCCGGCTAATGAGGGAAAAACGAATATCAGTATTTCTTTGATTTTCCAGATGCAGCAAGTTCCGGTTTATGTGTGACACGGTTATTGGGCTAGACAATGGGGCTAAATGGGAAAAGCTTTTGTAATATTTTGATCAGTAACTCTTGTGGGGTTGTGTGACTAATTGCCGGGGGAAAGCAGAAGTGTCGAAGTGATTGTTGCTGCTCGCACAGAGAGAGAGAGAGAGTGTGTGTGTGTGTCTGTGTTTCTGATATGACCGATAAAGTTTCGCAGCACGCCAACACGTTCATTTCGGTTGCACAAAAGCTTTTTGAATGACCGCGTCAAATCCACCAGATAATCTATTGGAGGCGGATGCCTCGTTATTGTTGAGGTCGGAATTCTTCATGTAACTTTGTCTTGTACAAACCACCGTCATATTATTTTGAATGAATAGTTTGATTATCCTCGTTGTCAAAGCTTATGGTGATGATTGTTTCAATAGATAATAACTAATAAATAGAGTCCCGTGAATGAGGAAACGAATAACGTCTTTTAAGCCAAAACTTAAGAATATCCCGGTTTTCTTGTGAGACATTTTCTCCTACATACGTCTGAATCTAGATCTTGTGAGTTAGCACTGGAGAAAAATTCATAAAAAATTATCTTCAAATAATCAAAAACGCAAGCGGCATTTTTGTGTGGGTAGCAAAACTGTTCCTTACATTTCATTCAATTGTCCCACTTTGCATTTTGTTGGTTTAGTATGGAATGTTGTGGCGGACAGCTTGGATGCTTTTTCTTGCGGAAAGGTTTGGCTTAGACACATCCTAGAAGAAATTAAAGCAATGGGGGTGTACCAGTTTTCCCAATTTTACAATTCATTTTAGTTCAGTTATCCTATTCACTCTCCTGGATCATGTTGCTCCCGTTTTGCTCGTTTCTTCCTGGGACTTCAACTGGGATGTAATCGAAGCATGAATAGAACTTTGAAAGGATCAAAGAAGGGTACTTTGGCTGACCGATGGTGTCGCGTAAAATCTCCGACTGTCCGGTTGGTGGACCTCGACGGTCCCAGCCTGAGGTGTCCAGCACCAACCAGACCAGTTTGTCATCCTTTTCGTAACTTTGTGCGAATGTCATGCATGGACTGAGCATTTCAACCCATCATTCAACCGCTATCTACCTCGAATAACAATGAAAATCGAGGCAGATTTATCGTGGACATGCACAACACACCTCCCGATCAACGCAGCTGATCAAAGTGGGGTGGGTGGCGGTTAGCAGTTCAATTCATCCAGGGATAACTACATTGTTAGCCCATGACAAGGACAGAGTTTATTGTTTTGCTTTTAACATACGGATAATTTGTCCCTTTCCGTCAGGTATCATTTGAAGCACTAGGATCAACGTAACTGCGGGACTGCAGAGAATAGTTAACCAAATGATCTGACAAAAACCATCTCGCAGCTCAGTTTATAAGAATTGTGAATTGAATATTGATAGAAAGTCAATAAAAAGTCACTATTTCATTGAAAGTCAAAAGATCTCGCGTATGCATATGCAATTTTAATGTGAACATTTCCAAAGGGGAATTTCGCTTCCAGTGTGGTATTCTTAGACAATCCCTCTTCCAATATTCCACTGGATACACGAACTTTGAAGTGACTTTCAACTTGCAATGAATTATCATCCTAAGAACAAATATATTTTTTCCTCTTGTCATCAGACACGAAGTTTTGTGAAGTTTTTCCATGGAGACGTTGTTGATTGACCAATTGCCTCATGGAGTTTCAATTTCTCATTTACTTAAAGTCATAATGAAGGATTTGCAATTCTAGTGAAGCATTTTATTAGTATACAAAAATTAATCTCGAATAATACAAATAGCGTTGATTCACGATGAATCCATATGTAGGTATACATTGACCTCGACAAACCTTTTTAAAGGATGACTTTTACGCAATGAAACCTTCCTGAGAAAAAAAATGTATGGGTTTCTCTGAATATCAGTCCGACAGAATTTGTGCAAAAGCATTTTCGGTGAACTCATAATATTTCCGTTTTTCATCTACTTAGAAGAACGACGAACGGACCCCATTTCAGATGAAACATTTGACCAAAACGGAAATTGTTCTCACCGACAAAAAGTATCGACCGTTCGTTCCGAATCCGGGAGTAACCGCATCTTCTGGTCCTAGCCAAACTTGTCAAAAGAGGCGAAGCGTGTAATGACTTCAAAAATCCAAGGAGTATTTGCGCGGTTTCGATTACTGCCGATGATCATGACTCTTAAAAATGTGGATAACTTGGATGTGCATCTCTTTCCAAGTCTATCACGATTAACTTCATGCAGAATGTACTTGTGTCACCGGGAAACAACCACTACCATATATTTCTTCTCTGTCCAACCGAGACTCATCGAGCTGTGACCCTAAGAGGTTTAAATCCCTAGCCTATGAGGAAGCTTATGGTGCTGAACCTCGCCATAGACAGCGAAGCAACTATTCCCCGTTATAGTTCGTCGGCCTAGTATAGCCGTGGGCATGCGTTAAGTCAAGAAGTTTATTTTTACACAGATACGCAAGACATTCATTTGAATACAATCCCGTGGATTTCGTTCCAAGATTAAGTGATCATGCGAAGGACCCCACTGCAGTCCTTTCAACCCATAAACTGACAGTTCGGATGTGATTTTCAGTCAAACAAACCAAACCTCTGCCGAAAATCACGGTCAGAAAAACTAGACATTTTTATTTAGTTTAGGTTTCTCAGTTCACCGTATTATCACGCTTTTTCGTCAGAGGTATTCTCCGTGATTTTCCATGTTGTTAATTGTGGACAAAACCAGTTCTATTTGGGATTTTATTTTGCTGGGAGTTAACAAAAGGCTTGTTGACTTGTTTCTCACATCATTGCGCTGGGGTTCCTTTTTTCACGCTCAATCTCTTTTACGCGCGTTTACCAACGGATCGAAGTAACAAAGCTCGTACCTTTGCGCAGGCAAGAAGTGGCTGTTGCTTATAGGAATTATCGTCTTTTGCGGAGTCTTTCCTGTGATTAATAATTTTCAAGTGACACCTTTTACTTAGCACCACATGCGTACGCGGAAGCTACTAGAGCTATTTCCTGGCTCGGCCAAGCCCAAACGATATATTGCAAAAGATTGGTTGCCACTGTGAGACAGAAACCAAATTTCTCGTTACGAGAACCATCATCGTTTATCGCTGTAAACGCTCTAATATTATTATCTCCTACAAAGAGTTGATACAGGAGAATCGGCCCTTTAAACATCATAAAATTGTCAAACTAGATGTTGGGGAAGTCTTTCTAAGTTAACTGATTGGTGGACTACAGGAAAATATTTTAATATCCAAAGAAAAATCAGAGGGACTAACTTGTGTTCATACAACTTGGTTTCGTCTACAAATATCTCTCACTCACGACACTCCTATGAACGGGATGGAAGTCAATGCTCAACTTTTAGTTCAACTTGAATGCAAGTGAAGTTGTATGCGCATGACCCCTAACTAGCCACTCTGTCCATTCTCAAATGTTTGAAACTTATTTCGAGTAAGAATAATTGACTGTAAGCATTCTAGCGTAATTATTTGCCCGTGCACTAGTATGCGCCTAATTACATCCATAAGTCATCCTCCACTGGAGTCGATCGCTGTGCGGGAAACGGTCGCTTACCGTTTACAGTCAGTGACCGAAGGGTACTATATCATGTAACATATATGTCCAGCAAACCTTTGAGAGCCACCCCAAATAGTCTGATGGTTAGGTGTTTGACTCACTCATGGTTCGAGTCCCCGTTGGGGCTGAGTGGCTATACACTGCCACTGATGACTCCCAACAAGGATGAAAGAGGTGTACAAAGCTTTCATGTTGACCAGTGGCGCGCTGGGTTTATATACTGCATGATGAATCTCATATCGTGCGTTATCTAATTTCCTACTGCCGATAACTGGTAATGTTTTGTGCTTCACCTGCTCATTCGTTGAACATTGACCTTAAATGACCGCTGACTGGTGCGAGCATTGATTTCGTTCCATGACCGTTGACCCGCATTTCCCACAGACATTTACTTGACTTGACCGCTCGAATCTCAAGCGATCGTGAATTCGTTTAGCTGACTGTCCTTCGGACTCCACCTTTCAAGCACAAACCGCAGGTCATCCGACCAACCTGCACTCGGAAGCACCAGACTCGAGTTTCGTTCTTGTTAGAGCACATCATGAATTTGTTTGCACTTGGCAGACCCTGATTCACAGATGGGTTATTGCTGAGGTTTGTACAGTTTCTTTGTCATATTTACGATTATTTTATAAAGAACCGTATTGAAACCCACAATTGGAAGCTTGGCGTTTATTGGATTGTGTTACGCATATCTCAACGACCCATAGAAGTCCGTTACAATGAAGTTGCTCTTTTGAATCAAAAAACTGAGTAATTTTTGATCGATGCTTCAGTGCTATTCAGTTACTAGTGGAGTCCTTTACCACATAGTTGCTGGATCCTCACCTTCGATGGACAAATGCCACGTCTTCTTAGTATACAAACTGCATCACGGTAAGGTCTGCTCGAGAATCTGATGAGCTAGCCAATCCAAGGACGAAATTGGAACTCGTGGGTACCAGGTGACTTTACGTATGTAAAGCAGACACAGGTTCACCAGTAATGGTTATGAATTAATGGGAGTAATTGCTGTCTAGCTGCAACTATCACAACTAGCAACACACACAAACATGTTCATACGAAGTCGGGAATTAGTGGATTGATCGACTTATCGATTATTCGATTCAACTCTTAAGACCCATGAGAAATCAAACAGTATTTGTGTTACGCTGTATGTTATTTGCTAACGTGTGTTGTGTACTGATTATGTTGCTAGCTGTTCGACGATGATCACTCCGTTCTTATTTGTCTGACATTGGACGCCAACTATTAGATGTGTGCCATTGAAGATTCCACATTTAGGGCTCCAGAAAAGTAAAGGCTGTTTGATCGAGACATTGGATGTTTTCACGTCTGACTTCATTCTTGAGAACAACCCGAAATCATTCTAATCCAAGCTGTTTTTTTAATTTGATCCGCAAGCACAATGCGCTGGATCAAAACAATTTGCTATCGTAGTACTCAAACTGACGATACGTTCCAGTGCTTCCGGGAATACCGATGACGGATCCGTCGCTCACGGGATTTCACTCCAACCGAAAATCCGGTGATTCTCCTGGTCTTCGTTCTCGAACAGGTCCGTTGGTGATCAGCTGTGTTCGTTGCTTTTGATATCATAGCAAATCGCTACAAATAGGTGCATCATGGGAGCTGATCACGGTTTTTGACGTCTGCAGAAGTAAACAGCCCGTGACTGTTCTCCATAATGAAACAGGTATACACTAAGGAGAAGAGGACACGACAGAGAACCAGCTGGTCTTAGATCATTTTGTACTGTGGCTAATACAGTTATATATATATATATATATATATATATATATATATATATATATATATATATATATATATATATATATGAGCTTCAAGTCAGAAATAATTTAATTTAGATTTTATTCTCATGGGATTTCTACGGACTTCTGTTAGTAAAAATGAGTTTTTATGTTATCAGAACCCATGTCTTTTAAAAAGTCATTTTCCCCAAGAAGTGGCCGCAACATTTGTCCTTTGTTCACGGGAAGTGAACACAGGTAGTATCGCGCAAATCCCAAGGGATAACAGGCAATAATTGTTCGGGAGAATTTTTAAAGTAAACTAAATGCTTCCGTTTAAGAGCTGTTGATTTTATCGTTTTATTAATGATATCTGAACACGACATCGCACCCAGTACTCTGGTGTGATGCTGCAAACCAGAGGAACAAGCCAAGTATCAGCATAATTCCAGTGTTAGGACCCACACGGAAGCTACCAGTTCGGAGATCAACGAAATCAATCAACCATAACAACAATGTCTATTTGCATCTCAACTGTCCAGTCCACTTTAAGGCAGTAGTTATCTCGTCGGAGGACACAATCTTGTGGTTTGCACGCTCCTCCTTATTTTACTGCGTTCGGTTTCTCTGACGTAGTCGCCGCACTTGTTACTCCACAACCGTGCATAATTATTTTCGAGAAATCAGCCGGTTACTTATTCAATGAGTAGTATGCGTACTGCACCACACAAGCCTTACGGCGGGATGTGGGGAGGAATACAGATGGTCTCACTCTTGACTCTAAAGCTGTGTTGTGTTGAAAGCAACCATAGTGTGGTTGATAAAACTTGTAAATCATGGAATCACTAAGCAACCGGAAACATGAATTTGGACGAATCTTTAAAGATCAGTGTTATTTTCCGAACCAATGGGGATCTGGTCTTTAGGATGTGGTCCCGGTTTGTCTGTCCTTAGGAAAAACTATGCATCTTGATTTTTGAGAGTCTCCTCAAAAGTATAGATAATTACCTACCTGGCCCTCTCCGAGGCGAACCAAACCAATCTTTTGTTCTCCTTGCTCCCTAATTCACACGAGCTCAATTTCACCTCGAAGAAAAATATCGAGACCGAGAAGTCCTTTTGATTTGGTATTGTGATGAAACTGGTCGAGAGCATAGGGTGCCACACCTTTGTTCGTGTTCATCTGTGTTTCCAAGTGCCACTGCGCTAGCGCATCTGTAACATGTGAATCACCTCGACGATTAATATGCACATCGTTTATTGCCACAGAAATAAAATATCGGGTCATCAGCATAAGTGAATCAACTCATGTCAAATTTCCTAAATTCCAGCTGCGTATTCTGAACCGAAAAGTGTTCATGACTCACTGGTTAGATGATGCAACAGCATTCTGGGCGAATAAAAGAAATTGACTGCAAAAATGTTTGCCACCGGTTGGGTTCTGATACCATTCCAATGGATTTTCTGTCATATGTGTTTACCTGATGCTGCTAGCAGTACAAATTCAATTATCCAGTTGTATAAAATGAAACTGATTTATTGTCCGTGCTAAACTTTAGTCAAATATTATCGGAAGTGAACAGCTCGGTGCATAACATTCTACAAAACTCCCCCTTCTGACTTTATAACCTAGCTAACAGATCAGACACAACATACAACGAGATTGCATTTGAACCGTGTCGGAGTTAATTAATTTTCTCGGTGGAATCAGATTCGTGTGTCAAAATATGCAAAAGCGAGATTCATCAGAACAGGACAAACGTGTACTCATGGGATTGCCTGACTGGAAGAAATATTCTGCCCAAATCAGTTCGTTTCATTCTACTTTCTCGAACTTTTCCCCTACTCTACATCGCGTGTCCTTTACGCGAGGTTACTGGTCACGAGCGAACATTCGCGTGACTTGCCAGTCCACGATTTCGTGCCGTCTGCCCAAATCTCACGACAAATCCTTCTCTACCTTTCCACCCGGTACAATCACGCACGCATTCAGTCAGTTCCTTTGACCCCATGGGTGGACAAGACCAATTCACATGTCGGTCATAATTGTTCACGTCAGCTGAACTGAGAATTGCGCGGGAACGGATTTTTCGGGGACACCTGATGTCGAATATGAAATGAGGCTGATGTTACCGTTCTCCCTGCTTCCCGCCTTCCTACAGCAACCTCTGCCACAAACAGTCCAAAGATGAGTCTAGTAAGTTAAGAAAACAGAATAACTGGCATAAAATGACCCCTTATCAGTCCAGAACCTATTTGAGATCAAAGTTAACTGGACGGACAATTCTGTGGTCTATCTAATTATAAAGCACAAACTGGTGCGGGAGTTCAGTTCCACCGTGAGAATGAAACAGGTCATAATAAGGTGACACTTTTCTTTCTAAACGAGTCCACTCTAACTCACGGGATGACAGAAATGAATATGGTTTGTGTCCGGTTCCCATCGAGAACGTACAAATACAGCAGTGGACTCCACCAATGTGAAGTTGGATCATTAGTGTTTAGATCAGAATGTTCAATCAGATCCCAATGTTGCATTATATATAGAACAAAAAAAATTGTGGGACTGATGATCAGGGTTGCCTGACACAATTCTGTGGACAAAACTGCTACCTAAATTGACCTGTGCACAACGAAAAGCCCATCTGTCAAACACCGCAGCACGAAATAGTGGCCATTATGAAAGAAAAATTTTACGTGAATGATTGCGTCGTTCACTAAGGAATTCAGGTCATCCGATAAATCATGCATTCGGAAGCACTGGACTCGGGTACCTCTATTATCAGAGCATATCAGCAATGCACATCGTCCCCCAAATTTCTACTGTGAGTCAATCTCTACCAGGATTCATTGACCAAGCAAAAATCAAAAACACATCCAAAATCAACAGTCATATAGACCACACACACACATTTCACACAAGGCCGAGATCACCCAGTTCGAAACAGACAGATTTGTCCTGAAAAAAGTTTAAAACTACGGGAAATAGTTCCTCAGACTGAATTCTCTACACTCTCACATGCGGATCTTTCGATTTCCTGAGATCGTCTCACCGAATATTCAAATTTCTGATTCATTGTTTGCTACCCGATCGAAATTCAGTACTCACACCTCGATCGCCTATCATCTTCCCATCTCAAGCAGCTTCGTCGCAGGAAGGAATATGCCTCCAAATACCACAAACTGTCAGTCGTCAAGATTCTAACAAATCAATCAAGACTAAGCTATACCGCCTCAATTCCATCTACACGCATAACCTTCGAGCTAACAGAAGCCATCGTGGCACACGAAAGCTCTTGAAAGATCTAACCGGTGACCTATCCAATAGCGACTCAACTATAATTGACGTTCACGAGTTCAGCGAATCATTCAACGGAGCAGCAGGACCTTTCGTTCTTGTACTTCTTGAGGAATTCTAATCTCAAGGACCTCCATTTTACATCCCCACCGTAGACGTCTACAAGGAACTGCTTCTCCTTAACTGCGGAAAATCATATGGACTGGACGCACTCAAACGTATAATGGTCAAGGAGTGTGCGGTCACTCTCAGCCCTATTCTCGCTGATCTTTCCAACCAATGTCTGAAAGAAAGAAAAATTCCAGACCGTTGGAGAATAGCAGCTATAATTCCCATTCCCAAAAAAACGCTCTTCGAAACTCCGTCTCATTGCGTACTATTCTGCCTCTCTTAAAGTCGTTGAAAGGTTGGTTCTTCAACGATCGAACAGAAATTTCACTGTTCCCGATCCTGATCAGTTCGCTTACCGACAATCACGTTCCATCCTCGATGCCCTCGTCATCTTGACACACTTTGCATTCTGTCCCAACTTGACAGGAAGAGTAAAACAGTGAAAATATGCCACCTTAACTACAATGACGCACTCAGCTGCGTCGACAGAAACAAGCCACTTTCATTTCTCTCCGTCTCCGGTACTGAGCATTCATTTGTTTCTTTGTTGACAGGTTGCTTTCACAATCGTCAGCAGTTCACTCATTATAACCTCTTCTTTTGTTATCATGAGCCGTGGGGTTCCCAAGGGATCATACTGTCCCCATTTCTATTTTCTACGTACATTTATACTATTACTGTACATGAAAATACTCCTCGCATCAAATATGCGGATAATGTCATATTTGGTATGTTGTATGTTTGCCAATCTAAATTTCATACCCTCCGAAATGGTATCATTCAAATTTCAGATCAATCTAATGCTCATAACTCAGACCTTACCCGAGTTAAGTATGGTGAAACTGTATTTTCGCTTTTTGAACGATAGTGAGCAATCCGGATTTTCAAAACGATTGCACTTCTACTACAATGGATGGGGAACAGTTGAATCACCTTGAGTCTGTGAAGTAACTTGGAATACTGCCTGACCGTAATCTTACTTGTTCCAAACATTTCGGTCTCATTTTTGGGAAAAATGGAATCTTGTCCTTCTGTGTCACCTCTTAAATTCCACTGCGTGCCTACTCATCTTATCAAACGCTGTGTCTACTCACGTGTCCTACATCACTGGCTAAATGTTTCACGTTATCATCTTCATACACCAATGCATCCTGCCACTCTTACTTCACTACTCTCCTGTAATATTTCCTGATCTACTGGAAAAAGATTTTCATTCAACATACCGTGGTTTGGCTATCATCAGTCGTGTTTCTTTGAACTTCATAGCCTCTCTCATCAACAAGATATGTGATCTATACATCTTCACTTGTGAAAAATTCCCTATGAGGATTCTTGTGAATCCCATTCATCCCCTTTGGCATGACCTGTCTGTTCACCATTCACAACCTCTCCACACTTTCCGAGTTTAGACTCATCCCATTCCGTATAAATTTTTATCGCAACTCAACAGTGCCTCATTTAGCACGTGTTATTGTAAGCAAAGCAAATGTTGCAGAGGAAAGTCGCAACAACCTCGATGGTTGAACCCTGATTCTAGTTTGTTCGTTTTTCTGCCCATGTTCTCAATGGATCCAAACCGACAGTTGTCATTTTCACTCCTTTTTATGGCTGAAATGGGAATTGTTAACTAAAAGAAGTTCTCACTACAATAGAATAAAACACAACACAACAAAAATAACTTCTCCAAACAGAATCGAAATTTGTTTATCAATGACCGAAACTATCTACGGTGAATTCGAACCTCAGTTTTAAAGATTATTCAGTTTTGACTGCTTATTAAACGCAGTCTCTCAAGCTTCACACAAATTCATCATGTTAACCACAGTCACGCAATTTCCACTTCTAAGAAAACGTTACAGGGCTAATGTAAACAATAATAAATAAATGTTACGGAAATTTTATCCCCAACTCTTGTTTTTGTATGACTTGAAAATCAAGAACGAAGATCGCATAACGAAGAAAATATCTATTTATTCAAATTTCAACACTTTCTTTTACATGATGTACAGCGCCTTCCCGTCACTGTCATTAACTCCTTGCCTGCACCGCAATGGACTCTTACGAAAAATGATTTCTTCACAGAAAGCCTAAGTGACAAAAGAAACATTACTCTACAAAAAACCTACTCAACCTGGGTACTGGATCAGTGTACGTAGTAGAAGATTTACGCAATTGGTGGTTAGGTAATGTGACTCGCAATTTTGTTGTATTTGTCTCGCACAGTCATGCGCTCACACACGCACGCATGACTTACACCCCGTACAATCATGGACGCACGCTTGCAATCGTGCACACACGTACACAGTTGACGTTTGTCGTGCTTCGGTCTCGGACGATACTGACCAATCGGCTCGTATCATGTGATGCACTATTTTGCACGACTTAATCCGATCGTACAAACTGTCTTACGCCTCCGATTACGTACATCACTGACTCACGCACTTGCATACGTGTTTGCGTTTTCACATGCTCGCTTGTACTGGCGCTTACAGGACATAGCTACAAAAATGCGCGTCTACCCTTACCAGCGCGCCTTTCTTCTGATTACTGAATTGCAGGACAATTTTGAAGACGCCTTTGCTAAAGTGTTTAGCAATTCGACTTATGATTCGACCTGCGGTGTCGACGCTCAAATCACCATTTCAAACCATGAAAGCGTAATGTACAACTGATTGACCCTTGTTAGGCCTCATTAACAGTACCGATCCACACAGGCTTCACCCGAAATCGAACCCTGGATGAACGATTGCGAGTCACATTACCTAACCACCAATTGCGTAAATCTTCTACTACGTACACTGATCCAGTACCCAGGTTGAGTAGGTTTTCTGTAAAGTAATGTTTCTTTTGTCACTTAGGCTTCCTGTGAAGAAATCATTTTTCGTAGGAGTCCATTGCGGTGCAGGCAAGGAGTTAATGACAGTGACGGGAAGGCGCTGTACATCATGTAAAAGAAAGTGTTGAAATTTGAATAAATAGATATTTTCTTCGTTATGCGATCTTCGTTCTTGATTTTCAAGTCATACAAAAACAAGAGTTGGGGATAAAATTTCCGTAACATTTATTTATTATTGTTTACATTAGCCCTGTAACGTTTTCTTAGAAGTGGAAATTGCGTGACTGTGGTTAACATGATGAATTTGTGTGAAGCTTGAGAGACTGCGTTTAATAAGCAGTCAAAACTGAATAATCTTTAAAACTGAGGTTCGAATTCACCGTAGATAGTTTCGGTCATTGATAAACAAATTTCGATTCTGTTTGGAGAAGTTATTTTTGTTGTGTTGTGTTTTATTCTATTGTAGTGAGAACTTCTTTTAGTTAACAATTCCCATTTCAGCCATAAAAAGGAGTGAAAATGACAACTGTCGGTTTGGATCCATTGAGAACATGGGCAGAAAAACGAACAAACTAGAATCAGGGTTCAACCATCGAGGTTGTTGCGACTTTCCTCTGCAACATTTGCTTTGCTTACAATAACACGTGCTAAATGAGGCACTGTTGAGTTGCGATAAAAATTTATACGGAATGGGATGAGTCTAAACTCGGAAAGTGTGGAGAGGTTGTGAATGGTGAACAGACAGGTCATGCCAAAGGGGATGAATGGGATTCACAAGAATCCTCATAGGGAATTTTTCACAAGTGAAGATGTATAGATCACATATCTTGTTGATGAGAGAGGCTATGAAGTTCAAAGAAACACGACTGATGATAGCCAAACCACGGTATGTTGAATGAAAATCTTTTTCCAGTAGATCAGGAAATATTACAGGAGAGTAGTGAAGTAAGAGTGGCAGGATGCATTGGTGTATGAAGATGATAACGTGAAACATTTAGCCAGTGATGTAGGACACGTGAGTAGACACAGCGTTTGATAAGATGAGTAGGCACGCAGTGGAATTTAAGAGGTGACACAGAAGGACAAGATTCCATTTTTCCCAAAAATGAGACCGAAATGTTTGGAACAAGTAAGATTACGGTCAGGCAGTATTCCAAGTTACTTCACAGACTCAAGGTGATTCAACTGTTCCCCATCCATTGTAGTAGAAGTGCAATCGTTTTGAAAATCCGGATTGCTCACTATCGTTCAAAAAGCGAAAATACAGTTTCACCATACTTAACTCGGGTAAGGTCTGAGTTATGAGCATTAGATTGATCTGAAATTTGAATGATACCATTTCGGAGGGTATGAAATTTAGATTGGCAAACATACAACATACCAAATATGACATTATCCGCATATTTGATGCGAGGAGTATTTTCATGTACAGTAATAGTATAAATGTACGTAGAAAATAGAAATGGGGACAGTATGATCCCTTGGGAACCCCACGGCTCATGATAACAAAAGAAGAGGTTATAATGAGTGAACTGCTGACGATTGTGAAAGCAACCTGTCAACAAAGAAACAAATGAATGCTCAGTACCGGAGACGGAGAGAAATGAAAGTGGCTTGTTTCTGTCGACGCAGCTGAGTGCGTCATTGTAGTTAAGGTGGCATATTTTCACTGTTTTACTCTTCCTGTCAAGTTGGGACAGAATGCAAAGTGTGTCAAGATGACGAGGGCATCGAGGATGGAACGTGATTGTCGGTAAGCGAACTGATCAGGATCGGGAACAGTGAAATTTCTGTTCGATCGTTGAAGAACCAACCTTTCAACGACTTTAAGAGAGGCAGAATAGTACGCAATGAGACGGAGTTTCGAAGAGCGTTTTTTTGGGAATGGGAATTATAGCTGCTATTCTCCAACGGTCTGGAATTTTTCTTTCTTTCAGACATTGGTTGGAAAGATCAGCGAGAATAGGGCTGAGAGTGACCGCACACTCCTTGACCATTATACGTTTGAGTGCGTCCAGTCCATATGATTTTCCGCAGTTAAGGAGAAGCAGTTCCTTGTAGACGTCTACGGTGGGGATGTAAAATGGAGGTCCTTGAGATTAGAATTCCTCAAGAAGTACAAGAACGAAAGGTCCTGCTGCTCCGTTGAATGATTTGCTGAACTCGTCAACGTCAATTGTAGTTGAGTCGCTATTGGATAGGTCACCGGTTAGATCTTTCAAGAGCTTTCGTGTGCCACGATGGCTTCTGTTAGCTCGAAGGTTATGCGTGTAGATGGAATTGAGGCGGTATAGCTTAGTCTTGATTGATTTGTTAGAATCTTGACGACTGACAGTTTGTGGTATTTGGAGGCATATTCCTTCCTGCGACGAAGCTGCTTGAGATGGGAAGATGATAGGCGATCGAGGTGTGAGTACTGAATTTTGATTGGGCAGCAAACAATGAATCAGAAATTTGAATATTCGGTAAGACGATCTCAGGAAATCGAAAGATCCGCATGTGAGAGTGTAGAGAATTCAGTCTGAGGAACTATTTCCCGTAGTTTTAAACTTTTTTCAGGACAAATCTGTCTGTTTCGAACTGGGCGATCACGGCCTTGAGTGAAGTGTGTGTGTGTGTGTGTGTGTGTGTGTGTGTGTGTGTGTGTGTGGTCGATATGACTGTTGATGTCGGATGGGTTTTTGATTCTTGCGTGGTCAGACAATCCTGGCAGCGACCGACTCGAATTGGATTTTGGGCATGGGTTTTTATTGGAAATGAATTCTGGAAACGCGCTTCGACCTTCAGAAATGCACGGGTGTTCTACTGTTTTTCTACCCATGTATCTGGGAAATTATGTGGAACAATCGGATAGGTTAAGATGAATGTGATGAGAACAGGTCATTTATATTTTGGGATCGCTGAGATCCTTGATGGTTCAGTGAAGCGGGCACGAGGTGCGATGGATTGTCTTTTCCAATCATCTTATTGGTAACTCGCTTTTGTCATCTGCTTTGAAAAAGTGGTTGAGTATATAGCCATTCGATCAATGATCTCAACGAACCCAAAAGACAGGTTAACTGTCCTCACCTCATCCATGCTAACCTATCCGTCTCTTTGGTCTTGTTTGGCAAGTTTTACGCCTAGAACGACTCGGCAACTAATACAAAGGATCAAAGAACTTAAATCAACTTGGTTGACCACGGGGAACAGAAAATCTGTCACCATGCTCCTTGTGGCGCACCGGGCAGGACACTGGACATTACGTAAACGACAACACTTTGAAAATAGTCTATAGAGTCCCAGCGAACGCACCGGAGGTCGGTCGAAAAGAACATTCAGCAACAGCAGAGTTTATAACTGTCAGATTACTCAATCCATCACTTTGTTCTCACATAAGTTTTGGTGAAGCACTCAAACTGCCTTGGCCGCGGTCCGAGACCGACCGTGGAACTCAGTGTGGCCCAAACTTTGAGCCTAGTTTAAACCAGAACTGGATAATCCCCGAAATTATGTTCATTTCCCCACTAGTCCGTTTCCAAGCCACAGAAGAAAAACAGTTCCCTTCCTATATTCCCTAACCCCGCAACACCAATTTTGACGACTACCCAATCCCATTTTAACACGCAGACATTTTCCACAATTTGTACCTTTCTAACCTACAAATGTAACGGCGTTAGCCATGAGGATGGTGTTACCGAAAAAACAGCCTGTTAGCTCTCCGTGTTTTCTGTGTATAATGAAGTGAAATTACTCAGTGATTTATGCAATCACAAAGAAACCCTGATTTGACTGTGGCGGAAAATTTATTTTCAGTGCTGGAGGAGTAGGGTAATGCACTTTCTCTGTATGCCATAAATGCTTGGGATATAGACAAATCAGCGCATTAATATTTGGATAACAATGTGCACAAAGACTTTATGTAACAGTTTGCCTATAAATGAATGTTCCTTATCTCTCCTTTATTGATTCACGTTCTCACACGTATGTGGATCAACGCCATATGCGAATTGGCCAGTTTGTTGACATTATCGATTGGCGTTCTTCACGGATAGGAAAGATAACACGGAACGCCTTTGTGTTCTTTAGTTACCAAGTGGTCAGTGTTCGTGATGTGAGCAGGCTTGTTTCAGCACGGTACAATGTTTTACGGTGAGACCAAAGTAAGTTGCACGTGGACTAACGCAAGAGTTTCGTCTAACCTGGTCGATCACAATCTTAAAGCGGTAGGAAGAAATATTACAGTGGAATAGACTAGACAAAAAGCTCTTGAAGTCTGTTCCTCTAACCAGACCTGATATTTCAGGATGACCTTACTGAATGCAATATCGAATCCATTAGCATTCGGCGAATCGACGCTCCTCGTGATTCGTCATTCAATATATTCTTTTTAAACACGAAATATTTGACACGAAATATTTCCTTACCTTCACATTAACCCAACAGATCTCCCAGTCTATCAATATTGCACTGTGAAAGCCTCCAATTTAGCTTATTCCACTGGGGTTTAAGCTGACATTTTCCATGTTCCAAATTGACGAGAGTAGACGAAGTGGTTGCTTCTTGTGACACACATCTTCCTACTCTGCCGATTTGAATACACAGGACTAGGTGCTCCAAATTGCGATAGTTTATCCTCCAGCCAATGCTGAGTCACATTACCCAGATAGCAGGAAACCAAATTGTGAACGGAAAATTCACCGCTCACAGCTTTAGAAAAATTACATAAGTTAGACGGTTTTTGAGATTTATTATTGAGAAGAAATGTATCCTCATGGTGACCTTTTAAAATTCTTACTTGTATTTTGACTTCGGTAACATGCTGTCATGAAGACAGTCCTTTTCCAATCCACTTCACTGCTCGCCCAGTTCAGAAGTGAATGGAATTCTATGAACCGGCTGGACTGTTACATTTGGTGCATAAAATAAGAACATATGGGCGCCATCTGCGTCTACATTCGTCTTCGTGCGTTAGGTACTGACTGACTGATTGACTGGATTCTGTCCAACTTGGTCAGATACGTTATGCACCCTCAATCACCCACGCACACACTCGGCTATCCAAACATGCCAAATGACAATCAGTGATACTGCGAGTCTATCCGGAAGGACCGTGAAAGCCGCAGCCAATGTGACACAATGTCCAAGCATACGAAATAGCCAACAGATGGAGTTTTCAACACAGATATTTGATTTTTGATCGGATTGGATTGGGTAACCCTGGCCTGTAGCGCATAGGCACAATATTCAACAGCAGCAGCAGCAGCAGCAGCAGCAGCAGCAGAAGCAACAGCAGCAGCAGCAGCAGCAGCAGCAGCAGCAGCAGCAACAACAACAACAACAACAACAACAACAACAACAACAACAACAAAGCTTTGCCAATCATCTTGGGCACTTGGCAATAAGCATGTAGCTTTTTTCTGTAGATTTTTCCTACTATACGGGCAAATAAGAGCAGAAAAATTATACGAAAACAAACTTTGACATAAAGATTGTAATACACAAGGACCAATAAGCATCCGCCGGGTGGGGATGTTGTGCGTGTTCAGTCTGCAAAAGCCCAAGAAAAGGAGAACCATGAGCCGGGGCTTAGTAAGTGCATCAACAGGTACTAACACTGACATTAGTCGAACAACAATTTGGTGACTTACAGCCTAGCCATTGCACTTGTGTTGGCAGTAATGGTGGTGATGATGATGACGATGAATGCGACTTTGAACGTTCCTTGAAATGTAATACTTCATAAAAGATAATAAAAGTGGCCGATAAATTATCAAATCCACCCGTGCGACCGGTCGATCTATCGACATTATTGTCACATTCCTTTTCTCTTTGGTAACTTCAGTTTCGTTAACGACATTACTCGGCGCATGAGCAATTTTTAAGAGGATTTCTGCTCACTCCACCCACTATTCCAGTTCCAGGTTAAGAAGGGGAGACAGGATTTTTCCTGTCCAACTCTATTCTCCTTGTAGTCGACGTATCGCTCTGCCCGCTTCTGCAAAACCATCCTGGATCACGTTATGCGTATCCATGGGAATATGCAGTTGTTTGCTGATTTGAAGTTTCCCTCGTCTGCTTGAAAGCGCTTCCACAAACTGCAAAGCTCGAGTGTGTTTGTGTTTGGAGAAAAATGCTTTTGAGTGCCATGACTATTTTTCTCTATATTTTGACAACACCGTACACCTGATAAGCGAAAATTTTACCGACGTATTTTGTGCAACATCGGTTTTGATATGTTGTCGTCGGGCCGAATAATTGTTAAGCTGGGACAGAGGTGTGAGGGTGGGTTCACCTATCGTTGGCGAACTATCAAGTTGCGTCAGCAGTCAGCTCTGGTGCGGCACCAAGCCCAAGGTTTGAGACAGCGGCAGCTCGAGTGACAAGACAGCCGATCGCCGGAGTGGATCGATAGATGAAAGGCGAGTCTTGTCAGCGTTGTTCAAGCCTCAAGGTGTGCTCATCTACACCAGTCGGACCAATGCTTTGTGTGCAACGAGTGGGCGAATGTGAGAGCAACCTTCATATCCTTTGTTTTGTGCCAATAAACTGACGATTCTGAGGCGGATCTGAGTTCCCACTGGAGTTAGGGGGACAGAACAAAACAAGTAGACAGTCTGTCACTTGCTAACGAATCCTCAATCATGGTTGATTCATGTGTAATGTCTGATCCAAGACCGAGTATTCTCCCATCGTTTAACCTATGCGAAAGAAAATTCTGATAACTTTTAAAAGCTACTTTAGTTGTCGTAAGAGTGAACAACTGGCTGGTTTTCCGAAACTGTTTATCCTCTTTTGCCTTTCCGCATATCAAACTAAGGAAAGTGTCGTGTCGAATTATCATGTATGAAATCGGATCATCATACAGTCTAATCTATGTTCCTTCCGAATCATGGGTAGGTTTTTCACTAGCAATATGACTAACCGAGTTTCTCTAGGACCAGTGATATACAGAGTTTACTTTGAAAATGTTGTAGGCCTGGAAGAGATTCGAACTAGCGTTTCAGTACCACACGCGCGATCTCCGCCAACTGAACTCGGAAGTGACAAAGAATCCCTTGGGCGTTTTACAAATGAAATACAATGGTTATCCTCCTACACACACACTTGGTACTAAAGTGTCTGAGCAACAACTTGTACCGTTTAGATTAATTCAGAAATGTCTGGACAGTTATTGTCTTTCAAACAAACCAGATAATTACACTACCGCCAAATCCAAATGGTTTGCTGATTTCACTGGGGATCCGCAGTCATCTACACATGCAGAACGGAGTGACAGAGCCTTCCCCTGTTGAATGACCGAACACAATCCGGTATGACCACGGAATACGACGAAGGACACTTTTATCGCAATGATTTCATCAAGAAAGCCAACAAAACTTGATTGTCAATAGTACTGTGTCTATAGGAAACAAGGCGTTGCGTCAGTCCCAGCTACACCTTTCAAACCAACTAATCTAGCACCAGTACCCGACTACGTAACTAAGCCAAAGCCCTGTTCATTCACAGACACAAATCTGATCCATGCAACAACTCCAAGGGACTACCAGGCTGGCCGTATCATGGTGGAGCTGTGCCCGCACCTCTTGCGTTTTCCCTCTCCCTTATTAGTTGATGTTTGTTTGCACGCAAGTTTGCTTCCATAATAGTAAGTTCTATCCCGACCGCACTGGATACTAAGATGATCGCAGTGTGTGTATTTGTGAAGGTGTACCAAAGTGATTTTGCATAAATTGTGCAAATAAGAGTTTTTGGCTTCTTTATTCAGATCCAGGATTTGTCAAAATCTAAGGAGTCAATATCATTTCCGTGGTGAACATTCACGCTCTATTTGTGTAGCTGTACGAACAAGAGGATGAAGTTATCGAAAACAAGCTTGTTCACTAATTCTTCTGACTCATTGTAGAAATTTTTATTTATTCCTCAATAAAAAATATACAATATGCTTTTAGAAATAAAAGAATATAGTTTCAGCAGCGAAGTCCGTGTGTATAAATTTCGGGATTCAGGTGTACGCAGTTCTGCTGGACCGGTTTGTCCTGTTGAAAGTTCCAGAAGTCTGACTTCCTCGTACGGCAGGAAGAAAGTGCATGTTAAAATCTGAAATTCATGCAATAGTATCGGCCACTGCTAGGTCAACTATATCAGCAACGTCGAAATAATGTGTCGGTCGATGAAGCGCCGAGGGAGGCTAGTTCACGGTTTCGTATGAGTGCAATGAAAAAAGCCTACCTCATAAGTATACGAGCAGGATGAATTGACAATGTTATTAGTTGGCGTAAGATACGAGGTGGGAAACCATCAATGTGGTCCCAATAGGCCAGGCTTGAATTTTTGAGTCGGGTGATCACCGGGTGTTTTATCTATCACCAAAGTTGACCTACACTGATGGCTTGAGGACATAGAACCTCGGGCTCCGTGGTCAGAGAAGCCTGCCACTAAATAATCGTCCCCTAGCACTGACTCAAACCATAATCGAAAACTGGAAGCAGTGATTCGACCATACAGCCCATATGCATTTGAAGATATATTAGTCCCGGAATAAACATAGAATTCGATAGAAGGACAGTGTTGTGATTCTGTTCCCTAGTCTCACACGATGGGAGAAATCCCATTTGGATCAGTCTGTTCATTTGTTCTGTGTACACTCCAGTCGTCATTCATACATTTTCGTGTCTGACCAAATACGTGGTGCTCGTATGACTCTTACTAGCACAACTTTAGATATTGATTATAGAGGTGGCATGTCTCGCGAGCATAATCTGCTTCTACACCATGTGACAGCGTTTGACAAGTTTGTGTCCACCGAACACATTATTCAAGAATCAATAACTCTGTGCATACCTTTTCCCCTACTGATATCATGCCCATAAAAAAGCTGTAATTTGTTAGCTAAAAAACGAATATATCCCAGTGCTGATTCGCGTGTCTTCTGATTTCACTACCCTCAGTCCTTTCATCACAGAAATAAATCTTGTGGTCTTACAGACCTACTGTAAACCAAGGAGAGATTGCTCTTCACCGAAATCATTTGTTGTTTCGACACTGGAGAAGAGAAAAGTTACAATAAAATTATAAAAAAATGTATTTGATCGAATTTCAAAGTTCTACTGTTCCATGAGGAGCTAACAGTTTGAACAACATTTTCGGACCAGTATTCACAAACATCTGATAAGGATGACCCAGTGCATGCAAACGGAATTTATGGAAAAGAACATTTTAGTAGCAGCAGGAAAGATTGTGCAAAGATAGTCATCATCAGCAAACATTGATGAAGTGTAAAACAGGAGAGAGAAGGAAAACTGTGAAGAATGCCAGAAATTCACGGACGATCGATACGAAAAACTAAATCCGGGAAACTTCGGTGAAATTATGTCGTGTTGGACCAGGTCGAAAGCGTTGGAGCAGACCAGGCATACTAGGTTTGGTTCTTAGTGCGAATATATTGTTATAGTTCACTTGCGAGACATTTATGAAAACAGATCGCCAGAATAGTTCTGGCAGAAAAAAGTTCATTGGGGTTTGATCAACAAAGCATTACTTTCCAGTTTATTCTTTATTCGTTTATTCTTCTTTATAGAGACAGAGGACATCCCTTCTGTGTAAGCCTCATCACCACACTTCAGCGACGTAGACTAGAGCGTGAGTCACCGGCTATCACCTTCTCAGTAAGACTTCAAGAAATGGCTTTAAAACTTAGATATTCGGCTGGACCACCACTTCAACTGACACTACGTTTTATAGACCGGTCACTCTCTGGGATAGACGGTGCACCAACAGTAGACCCACGGACCGCTGCTTCTTTAGGATGAAGTGATGATCCCGTGTGCAATCGCGATCGCAAAGAGTGAGTTCTGCACGTGATTCTCGTCCAAAGTCGTCTCAAATAATACTTCTGGTGAAGATAAGGTCTCCTCGGAATTCGCTATATGCCATTTGAAACGACTGAGTAATCTGCAGGCAACCTTTGTACCTGATTCCACGAAATCCTTCAGCGAGGCGGGTTGAATCTCGTTGCACCTTTTCCAGCTTTACCACTTCTGCAGCCCTATACGGGAACATGGAAGTTCCCCCGCGTTCTGCTCTAGGTTGTACTTGAGAGGAGCACAGCACGTTGTCTGCCTCCAGTGAGAGTTGGCCAAATGATTGGCTAATAGTTTACGATGTTCCTGACCAATTCTTTTCTTTTACATTGCTGTACTCTCTCTGTTATACTACAAACTTGTGCCGCTGGTGGTTTTGCGCGTACTAAATCATACGCCTTTTTTGAGTTCATTTCCTTTGAAACAGCCTTTGGCTCTGTGCAATGGAATTAAACCATGATTGCTTCTGAAATGGAATCCCCGATGTAAATTCTACATCCCGACAGGTTGCGGACTACCTGAAACTTTTCGACATTTTGGTGTATGACTCGAAACCATTTGGATGATGCAAAGAAAACAGCGTTTTTTTCTCTCCAGTTCATTGGAAAGGATGCATGGAGTCTCGTGAAAAATATGTCTTTCTCGGATTCTCCTATCAGTTTATCATACGACCAACTCAGGACCATTATTCTACAACACTTCAAGCCAGTCAATTTCGTTTCTGCTGAGAGAGCCAAATTTAACTGACTCACTAGACTTGAAAACCAGTCAGTACGTGAATTCATCCTTCAGTTGCAGACACCGGCAGTGAAGTGCGATAACGGTCCTCATTTGGAAGATCACCTACGCGATCGCTTAATCGCATGAATCAACTTACCAGATTTACCGAAGAAGCAGCTACTTGTCACTGATCTAGCTTTTCACCACGTTCCCCACTTTTGTGAACAGTATCAGGACGTAAAAGCTGTAACTGCTGTGTCAGAGTCCGTAATGTTCAATCCTACTAACACATCAAAGCTATCGACGCACCAAAAGATTGCCGCATTTGAACAAGTCAATAAATTGTCGGGGTGACCACCCCCCATCTCAGCGACCGACTCGTTCGAAATCCAACCATACGAGTTCAAATTTAGGCAAGTGTATTGCACGCGGTGAGCTACATTCTCGTTTCACATGCCATTATTGACGAGCTACGTGTTTCGCCTGTGGTAAGGTCGATCACACTAAAAGCACTTGTAGAAGTACCCCATCAAGTCGACTGATTACTTTCTTATCGTCTGACACTTTCCCACTTGGTACAAGTTTTCAACACTTGCGTTAGCCATTTTGCCAGAGAAAGTCTCACATGTTAACCAGAAGTTGCATACTCCAGAGGATAGCAAACACACTTTTATTGTTGACACTGGGAGTGAAGAATCCTTAATTTCAAAACAAGCTTTGGATCGTTTTTATCCCATTGCCAAGATTAGTCCTACCTAAGTAATCATTCTAGATAGTACTGGACACGGGCCCCCGCTTGCTAGTTCTTGTATGGTTCCACTTCACTTATGTGACTCTGATCCTATTGACTGTGAGTTTTTGGTTTCTGATTCAGGACCTTCAGTTCTTGGTTTGAAAATTCTTCGTAAATTGCACATTGATGTAAATTTCCTAACATCTGCAACTGATTCATCGGACGTACAACAGCTTGTTTTGAAATGTTCTAAGGCTTACATGGAATGCACGTTCTTGGAGTGAAATAGACATATTTGGCGATCCCATTCATCTAAAGCGCAGAATAATACCTTTTGGTTCGAGAGAACCTGTCCGTCAGTCGATGTGTAAGCTTGGAGTTGTTAGCCGTGTGGAGTCGCCTAACTGGGCAAAACCGATCGTCACTCCGTTGAAAGGTGATGGAAAGACACCACGGATTTGCAGTGACTACCGACTGACACGGAATCAGTGCTTATTGCAGCGTACATGCACAACTGAAGAGCTCGAAGACGTGTTCTATCGACTTGCAGGGTCTGGTGCATTCTCAAAAATTGACTAACAAGAAGCATGCCTGCAAATATCCCTGGATGATGTTCTGATCGCTGAACTTGGCGATCAGAACATCGTGGCAACCAGAAAACTGAACTACAACCAACACATATATTAAAAACCATTGAATCCTGTGCGCTAATGATCATGAACATTCCTTTCGGTTTATTCTGATACAACTTTTTGCCCTTTGGACTGAATGCCCCCTCGGCTATTTTTCAATAGTCTCTTAACAATATTGTGCTAGGTCTTGAGGGTCCTGGGTCATACCAAGATGACATAGTTGTCCATGGTTTCACTCCAGCTGTACACGACTATCATCTTTGTTGCTTGTTGAATAAGTTCATTCAGTTCAATTTTCCCATTAACCCAGACAACTGTGTGTTTCGATGTTGTTGTGTGGCCAACCCATGTGTCATTGGCATTCGCAAGTGATTCATTCCCGTCCCGTTGGCCTTGCATTCGCGTACCCGATGCCTGTCTATCCGATGCTTTGCTTTGTTCTACCACATCAATCACATGCGATTAGGCGCGCGTGTGATTGACATTGGTTCTTTGTTCCTGTCCACTTGACACACTATCATTGCTTGCGCATGCCAGTGGATGATTCTCTTGTTTGCCCGCTTGTCGGCTCAGATATGTGTTTACTAAAGTGCTAATAAACGGATCTACTGCGTACTGTTATCTGAATTCTGAACGTAACAGATGTCTCTTAGTTATTCTGTCTTGGTTACATTAATAATGCTAAGGGTTTCTCTCCGGATCCAGCACGTTTAGCCCCGCTCATTGACGTACCTGCTCCCATGAAAAAAATTATGAATTACGTTCTATTCTTAGTGGTCTTCAGTACTATGCTCGTTTAGTTCCCATTTTTTCTCAACAAGCCAGTTCTCTGTTCGATATTCTGTCCACCAACTGCTTCTTTGGAATGAAGCTCATGAAAAGACCCTTGGTAAGTTGCTATCCTACCTACAATGCGGCGTTGTTCTTAGGCTGTTCTCTCCGAAACATCAGTCAACTGTCATTGCTGATTCATCTCCTGCGGCCATAGGTGCTGTTCTTGAACAGTGCGAGCTGCCAGTCATTTGCTTTTCACGGAGGCTCACTAATGCTGAAAAAGGATATTTACAAACACAAAGAGAAGCCTTGGCAGTTTACCGGACCGGCAAGAGTTTGCATAAATATTTATTTGGTCAGAAGTTCTCCGTAGTTACTGACCACGAGGCATTGTATTTCATTTATCATCCGCATCATTCGTTGTCCAAATCATCAGCTGCCATGGTTCAACGATGGAGCATTTAACTAAGCTCATTTGATTATGATATTCTGCATCGTAGTGCCAGATACGTACCACACGCTGATCTTCTATCCAGAATGCCATATTCATCTCGACAACCAGTCACTCATGATTGTTTGTTGATACAACCACTATCAGTGCAATGTGAAGATCTTGTGAAGGGTACAAAAGCTTATTGTGTTCTAGTCATTTCAGCTCTACTTTGAGGTTGAAAGTCGAGCGAAAAGCGGTGATCCCCTGACCTCTACTCTCGTCGTGATTATTTGTTGATCACTCCAGATGAATAACTGTGCCTTAACGACCGGGTGGTCATTCCTCCAGTATTCCTTTTTGTTATATTGACAGATCTCCATTCAGGGCATTTGGAGGTTGGCAAAAGGAAGTCACTAGCACAGCTTACTTGCTGGTGGCCGGAACTGGACGCCGACGTATTACCTACAATGTATTGATGGTTGGCAGGCAGTGTGTTGGCAGGCAGGCAGTGTTTACATAAGATACATTCAAAACCTTCAAAGCTAGCTCCTTGGCCAGTGCCCTGTGAGGCGTGGCAGAGAGTACATGCAGACTATTGTGGGCCCTTCTTAAGTAAATACTACGCTCTTGTCGTGCCTTTTCCCGCTAACCAGAGGTATATTTAACAACTTCACTCACGGCTGACTTCACACGGACCGCGCTTGGGAAAACGTTCGGCACAGAAGGAGTTCCGTTTGTGCTAGTTACTGACAATGGCACGCATGGATGAGTGGTTAAAAGGTCTTGGTTGCAAACATGTATACACAGCTCCACGTTGTCCGCAGTCTAATGGCCTTGCAGAGAACTTTGTACGCAAGCTCAAAAGTGCAATACATTCCGTGAATCCCCAGACATTTTTTGAACATGATCATGCCGTTGGCAATTTTCTTATGCAATATCGTAACGCTTCACATACTGCCGCCGGTAAACGTTCGCCTGAGTTATTTAAGTACCGCAGTTTGAGAACCGATTTTGAGTGTACTTTCAAAGCTAGTCAGTTGTATCAGGGGGAGTGATTTACAGCAAGCGAGCGGGATGGTCGTTTCGTGCAACGGGAACCGTACGGTCACTATTCTGGATCTAGGTGATCTGTCCAGTCATAGACGATTGTGCTACTAGTATTGCGAACATCTTTCCCCGAAGGAAATCCTCTATCCATAGACTCAAGGGATTCACATGTTAAGGTGACTGGCAGATGGGTAACAGTCTCGGCCTTCGTCCCACCTTTGCACAGTGGAACCAAGACAGCTTTTTTCCATTTCTGGGGAAACTTTTCCGCTGTAGCGACGCATTGAACATTAGTGACTGGTTGAGTCATTTCTTCAATCAGCCCCTTTGCCACTATGTACACCATATGGCCCAGGGGATTGGTTGGTTTTGATGTTACGCATGATGGTAGTCACCTCTTGCTCATTAATTTATTCGTACAAGATACAGGGAGCATCTACTGTTATTTGTGGGGATAGTGATGTATCAATTCAGGAGCATAGACTGACAAGTAGTACTTCGCCAGTAAATCCGAATAGTGCTCACCTGTAAATACCAGGGGGTTGTCATCTTTTAGGGCAGGTAAGTGGATAAACCTCTGGCTGCTTCTACTGAGCCCATTGGGAGAGTATCCTCGAACGTGTATCGCTTTTCTCTATACAGTTGATTGCACTGGCTACGGATGCTGCGATAGCGCTCGTATCCCTCTCCACTCACATGATTTCCGTGAACTACTTTGAGGCTTCAGAAAACATTTTAGTTGAGAGTCAAACGAAGGGGAACACTTTGCGAGCTGTCTCTGTCTGGATGATAGAGCAAATGTTTGGCACAAATGAAGTATTCCTTTGCGAATTATCATATCATATGAACCTTGGGGAAACCACCAAGCTAGGGATGCGGCCTTCCCAGTTTGTTGGAATGGCATTCAGCAAACGTTGAATCCACCTTTGGCCTAGGTACGAATATCGCTCCTCTCTTCCAGCTGATGGTCAACACCCCGTGGTCACTTCTGCCTAGTAGAGGTAAGTACTCAATCTTCTCAACATCAGAACATCTGAGAGATATTACCAAGTCTAGGATAGGTGTTTGAAGATCTTGGGTTCCGGTAGGCGTCCTGATGCTTTGCCACAGGGATAGCTCCAGCCTCTTTGAGGATCTCAAACCAAAGCGAATCCGCACCCGAGTGGCATGGCTGGTTTACCCAGTCGACTTTCGGCACGCTGAATTCACCTAAAACTAGACTATGACCTACACAAGCCCATCTTCATACGTCAGTTGTTATTTCTAGAGGATCAGCTACTGGGGGCCGATAAATGACATCAACGGATTCAAGTCCACTGGTGTTTAGTTTTACTCGACACCAAAGCCTTACGGGTCTATATGGCCGCCCAACTGTAGCGAAGAGAAGTCAGCTCGGATAAACGTCACCATGTCCCCCTTCTCTCACGTGGTTTCTGTCAGCACGGCATAGAGTGTACCCTGACAGCGCCACCTCCGAGTCCATCACTTACCCGTCAAGCCTCGTCTCCGTCAATTCAACCAGCGTTGTCGAGTAAAATCACACCCAGGCCTCGAATTTATACCGTTTGTTCAGCAGACTCCTGACTTTAGACGACACAATGAGAGCTTGTCCTCGTCTGTCCCCAGCCTCCGTGAGGCCCCTTATTGGATCTCCACTACAAGCTATGGTTGACCGGCGAGACTGAACAGCTTCCAACGGAATTGGGGACACCTCCTATGTGCCCAAAATATCGGTTCGGGGTTCGAGTAACTCGAGCAACGCCGAGTCTGTATGACCGCTGTGGCACAAAACACACATCGTAATCGGATCCTAGGAAAACCTTGAGTGGACGTGGTGTACCGTCTACTTTATTATCCCTAAACGGAAAAAGACTCCCACCCTTACATTGTTTGTTATATTTTCCTCTTCCGGGGAGAATATCATGCAAATAAGTCCCGTAGGAGGGACAAATCGTGATCCCCTCGACTTTCTGTCACACATATTCAGTGGATTCTGAAAAATTAACCATAGGAAAGCACTGGGTTCTGAATGGAGGCGCAGTACGTTACCTTGGCTTTGTGATTTTTCAGGGGACCGCGGTTTTTGGATGTCATAAATTAGGGATTGTATCCCCGTCAGCTATATCGGATACATCTATAAAAGCAGTGTTGTGGCAGGCACCTTTTTTCCCGAAATACGTTGTCTGAAACCACGGCTTTCTTCCGACTATATTTCTTCGCTATTGCAGATGGGCTGCTTACGGTGGCTGAAGCAACTTTCTCGTGGGATCTGACTTTCGTTGAACTTGGTTCTCTTCTGCCACAGACTCAGCGGCCCCGTTTTTCTTGATGGCACAATCGATGCACACAATTTGTAGGAATGACGAATTGCAAGGACTCAGCCATTCATTCTAATCCTTATCAATTTTAGTGCACTTTTGTTGGATCCACCCCTCACTATGTTCATTCCTAAGATCTTTGGCCAGAAAGCCGACAGCTTGTCTGCATACCATACAAGCACATTGATCCGTAAAGCTAACAGAATTCCACTTTGTTAACTATACACTGAGAAATCGGAGTATCACAAACAAAACACTTCCATTAGTCACAATGATAGAAGTCCGGTGCAGTGTGGTGCAGAAAAAAATAATAAATTATTGAGGACTTTTTGATAGCCCGCGTGCAACCGAGTTTTTGAACTCGAGCCAGTGGCATACGACGAAGATATTTTGTCATTCATTTGTGTCGGTAAATGGATATTCGGCTTTTAGTTATCGTGCGTTCACATCAACTACAACGTCAAAACTTTGAGCTGAACAACTGCGCACAGAAAACCGATGCGGTTTGATGCATTACAGCATGAATATGACCGATCAGCTCGGTTATTGAATGCTAAGCAAGAGCCACTAAACAAAAGGGAAATTTTATTTTTCTTTCATTCTAATCATTATTAGCGTAAATGAACAGTAGAGTAACTCCCACTTAACAATCAAACAGCTGTTCTCCTCCAGTACCGCTTTCTGGTTTTGGGTATCTTGTAAAAACGACGTAAATTCCCTTGCTCACTGGTCTGGTAGACTACTACTAAGTATATGAGGATATGTGGCATAAGTATGCAGGAACACGGTTTTTCCGTTCGTATGTTTCACTTGCCCATGAGAAGTTAGCCTTCTAATGCGGGTTCAAGGATTCTGATTTTACTCAAACCTTTTGAATTTGAATGTTGACTACTGAAATTATTTGTAGTAATAGTTAGGTGATCTTAATTGATTCATGCCCAATGCCAGTGGCAACAAAATGTTGGGAAGGTTACCTCAACAACACCTACGCTTATCAATTGTTTTAGTAGTGTAGTAATAAACCGCGAAAGGAATGGACCGTTGTACTTAAATCACCATGGCAACTGTTTATAAACCTTAAAGACTGGTTAACCTGGCTGGAAATCGAATGCACTGCAGTAAATGGCTGGTCAAAGCACATCATATCGATCTCGTCCTTTGGTAGAAAATCTATGCATGTTACGACATATGCCATCCAATTCAAGATCACCCGATTGCGAGACCGAAGACCGTCTGAGCATTAGATCAATGTATGCTCAAGTAACCGTCACATGAATCAGGCAGTCGTTCAAAAGGCATGTTCCTTGTCCCGAACAAATCTTAATTCCGGTGTATTGGTGCGATTTATTTCATCCGCAATATTTGGCCGTAAATTCTGAGTTTTCGTAGAGAATTTGAAACTGATGAATTCAAGGGCTGCGATTTGTTGTATATTTATAGACCGTACTCTGAAGAGTTAGCTACAGGTTTCCCGGCTTTACTAAGCCTTGCTGCATTGTCCTTCGTCCACGTATGACATTTCCCTCCATTGTTATATAGTTTCTTAGAAGTGCATAATAGTTCACAGCCAATAGGTACACGAAGCTTGAAATTACCTAAACCAATCACGGTAAATACCGGAAAACCAATTTAGTTTCCTATTTTTTTTAATAAACTCATACGTGAGGTAATCTGAAAAGGGCTATTTAGAATTTTGTTAAACTCTTTATTTAGACATGCTATGTCGATAAACGTGAATGCATGTGTATTGAAAGAGGTGCAGTTCTTAGTTCCCAATCAGCTGCAGCTCTTCCTGCTCGTTTGGATATTGATTCCAAGGTGCTGGAATAGCATTCGTAAGTGTCCAGTCCGTCAAGCACTGCCCCCGTTTCTTACCCCGTCCTCATCACTGGATTTCTTGATCTACCTTTCGGGTTTGTCCTAGTCAACCATGAATACTAGGCAACTGTTATGTTGAGTCGAGCAAGGTTGATTTTATACGGTACATGGATCTTTCGGTACTCTTTCTGGCCTTCGTTGATAATGCCTTGTACACGAAGTCTGAACATCACACCGGGATGACAAATAATCAAAACAAGCCAGCTGTCTTTGTGCCTTTGAGAAGTAGGAGATTACATTTTTATAATACGATTCATCATGCAGCTCCAATTCCCAACTCACCATTGAAAACCACAGAAGCACTGTACAGCCGTTTCATCCTCGTTAGGAATCCACATCCACCGAGCCCCCACGGGGACTCGAACCCGGGGTGAACGATTGTGAACCGAACACCCTAACCACAAGGCTATACGGGATGGCTGTCATAAGTTTGTCTAACATCTACACTACATGATATAGCACATCTACAGAGAAGTCACCTATCACAGTAGTCGGTAGCTGTTCCGGAACTGGGTTGTTACCTTTTAAAGCCAGTGACGAAAGGGTGTTATATCATGTAGTGTAGATGTTCGACAAACCTTTGAGAGCCAGCCCGGAAAGCCTGGTGGCTACGTGTTCGACTCACAATCATTCACCCCGGGTTCACGTCCCCGTGCGGACTCGGTGGATGTGCTCTGCTGATGATTCCCAACAAGGATGAAACAGCTGTACAGTGCTTCCATGGTTTTCAATGGTGAGTTGAGCGTTGAAGCTGCATGATGAGCAAACTATCTTTATTCACTCGTCATTTCGAAGAATGAAGGAAGCTTGCCCGTAAAAGCGTCATCACGTTAGTTCAGCCACGTGTACTCAGGCATAGGTCTCCGATCTCCAGGGATCTCTTCGACCCTAACCACGAAGACGTGAGGCACCTACTTTTCCTAATTTCGCTGTACATTTTATTATTCGCCGTTGTCACGTAATCTGTGGATCTTCACATGGCTTTTCCCACTCCCGAGGAGGAATGGAAAACAGGAAACGGTACGACGGACGGGTGTTTGCCATATGCAACATGTGCCCCAATCAACGAAGTCTTCTAAGCTAGGTACGCCGTGATAGAATATTTTCTGAACTGATGCCTAATATTCGACTTCTGACCTAAGTATTACTTAGCCGGGCATTCCATCCAATCTTAGCGATACTACGCAAACGTCGATGGTCGAAAACCTCAAGGCGACGAACATCTTCTGTAAGCAGACTCCAAGTCGCTCATCAGAACAACAGAACTGGGTGCACCGCGGCACAGTGCACACGACCCTTCAACTTCAGTGAAATACCAGGTCGGCACCAAAAGTGCTCCAGTTCAGCGTAAGCCGCTTGAGCCTAAGATAAAGGCGTATTCACCCCTAATGCTGTGTTTCCATCCGTCGCCACGTTGTTGTCGAGGTGAATAAAGCGATCGACAACAATTGGTATCTCCCCATCGATTAACATGTCCAGAGCCGTCGATGTCCAGTCTTGCAACAGTACTTTATACTTTAAAGGTGCAAAGCGCATGCCGAGTGGAGCTGAAGTTCTTGCTAGTCTGTCTGGTGCACGTTGTGCATGTTATGTCCGAATAAGTAGACAAGGTCACCGGCGTAATCTAGATCACACAACTATTCACCGTTTGCCAGTTCGACGCCCACATCCTGAAGGTCTCTTGGGGCATACTCCATCATCTTTTCGATGACAAAGTTAAACGGGAATGGGGAAATGTGACATCCTTGTCGAACACAACTGGCCGTTACGAACGGGCTGGATAGTTCGCCGTAAACCCTTACGCAACCAGAAGTACAGGAGAACAATGATCTCATTGGATCCGCGAACTTCTGTAGCATACTTTTTCTGTGAAGAGCACTGGATAGCACTGTTCGATCAACTGAATCCAAGGCGCCTTTCAGGTCAAGGAAAGCCATTATTGTTAGTCGACGGTTTGTGTGACGCGCCTCAAGTAGTTGGTGAAGAGTAGAAATGTGGCCAGTGCATCCCGGACCTGGGCAGAAGCTGGCCTGTTGTTCGCGGGCGTTCCTCTCGCGCATCGGTATGAGACGGCACAGCAAAATTGAGGCAAATAACTTGGTGATTATCAGAACGATGGTTACCGCAAACACTACATATTCCTCTCTCGAAGATGGTTGGAACTAATGGCTCGCCCCATAATAACGAAATGCGCTCCTCATTCCATATATCACGGAGCAACGTGGTAAGTGATATTATAGACACATCATCACTCATTTTGAAAAGAAATGGCCACTTTTCCACGGTTTCTTAATCGAAAGCTCGGCCCTACTTTCACTTCCGATGGGTGCTCAAGTGACTCCCCCAGGAATCGCAGTTGTTGGCGTCGGAGTGACTACATTAGCGAGTGGCCAGCTAAACTGCACCTTGAAGTATTCGACCCGATTGTCGAGCCTTTGTTGTTTGCCATATAAAGGCTCTAATTTTTCATCGCATATAATTTCACTAACCGGGGTTCGTCGTCCAAAGGCGTCGCAAATAAGTTGGAACAATCCTTGACCGTTACCTGAAGCAGCTGCTATTTCCATTTCTTCAGCCATCTTGACCCACCAATTTTCGCGATCCTTCTTAAGGCTTTTTGCAACTTGCCTTCGTAGATTCCTTTGTATCTAATTCATCTACTTACAGTTCGAAAGGGGACGTTTTGTTCCATTAGACTCAGCGACACTTGAGGAATCCAATGTATTTAATGGATATAGGATCTAGGATCTCAAGCAAAACCTGCCGCCACTTGCATCGCCCGTTTTAAATAGGCCCAGTACTCGTCTATATTACTGTTCGTTGGAGTACCTAGCTCAAGTGTTAGTTTCCGTTCATAACTGGTGCGAACTTCTGGGACAGCCGAACGTTCTACGGTTAACCGGGTTTGGATTGATGACCGTGAATCCGGAACGCAAATCGGATCAAAATTAATGCATGGTCCGGCTCTACATACATGGGGCAAAAGGATCTGCAGTTTTAGACAGATGTGTGCCAGCGGTAACTTACTGCGATATGATCAATCGGATTCAGAATACCTGTAGAGTTAGAGTGCGTTGTCACTGTGCGATTCAATTGGTGTCGGAAATTCGAACTAGACAGGAATAACCGATTGTCTGCACAAAACTGGAGAAGCCTATCTTTGTTATCTGTACGCATAGCGGGTAAGGCACACCTCCCATCGAAAAAACTTTCTGATGCACTAAGTTTTGCCAACTTGTGCATTAAAATCACCAGCTAGCATTGCAATGTTGGGGCCTTTGCTCTTGCGAACGAGAGTGGTGAGTTCCTCGTAAAGCTCAACATTCTGCGTATCAGAGCTGTAGTCTGTTGCAGTGTATGTCGAGATTACAAACAGATGAGGCTTGACACGATCATCCATTTGAACGCCAACTGACCCCTAGAGTCTTACAACACGTTAATGATTATTAACTGGTATTCATTCTAAAAGGTCAGCTTCATCCTTGTAGGTTTAGATTATTCCTACACGACGTTGACCCTCAGCTCTAGCTACCTCACCTCGTGAAGTACACAGGAAATCCCTTGATGAGATACCAGGAGCAGTTAGTTAAATCACACTGCTGGATTTCTGGATAAACGTTTCACTGACGCCCAGAGATTAGTAGTCAAAGAGTCCATTGTGAACGCCAAAGACTCTCGCTGACTGGTTTGCATGAGTGTATGCACGTTGAAGGAGCCGAGATTCAGAGGCTGATCAAGCTTGAGAAGATATGAGTTACGAGATTAAGGATTATTTACCACATTAGTTGTCAGTGAATCGTTGCGAGTATCCGGCATGTTATCAGTGGGAGCGAAACGGGTAGGTAGAGAGAGCAAAGAGAGGTGGTTGGGGACGGAAGACGAAATTCGAATGAAAGAGAGGGGACTCTGAGCAATAGTCTACTTGTCACTACCCACCCCACTCGATGCAATACGCAACGCCGTCCTGACTGTTCTGCCTGACGACTGATTCAGTATGGGACTAGTTGGATTCATGTAGTTCATGGGAGATGTGAGACGGGTACTTTTGGGATGTCTAGCTGCTAAGCAGAGGAACGATTAAGGTTCTCTCGACCAAAGCCTTTAGTTCCGACAAGAGACTGTCCTCAAAGCAGCGGGGTGGCTAGGTGGAGGCCCATTTGCTTGGACCAGTTATTCTCCCACTGATTTTACCGACAGAATTACCGCCTCAGATCGACCCCCAACCCGGAGGACCAGGAAACTGTTTCGTCAGTCCTCTACCCATTGATTTTCCAGGTATGATTGATTCTTCGACTTGAGGTTAGCAAGCTTGTATAGCTCGTTGGGTCGCTGATGCACGCCAGTCGTCACACCATGTTAAAGTGTGGTCTTGTTGCGACGAGTAAAATACAATCTATGTTGCATCGCTTTTTCCCCTCTGGCTGGTGCTTCCATCTCAAGATATTTCGGATATATTGCTAAATCATGCCGTTCTGTACTTATGATGCACTTCTTTGGTTGAACATCATTACCGTACGCCACTAGGTTAACACTAAGATTCAGTCCGGGATAACGAATGCTTTTTGGTGATATCTGACTGGGTTGGGGGGTCCTCTCATTTTGTTCCTATAACTGACCGAAGCGGCTGCGACCTATTCTGGTCATAGACGACAGGAATTCTGCCGGTCCCCCGAACTTAGGTTCTCTACCACTATGGGTTATCTCAAAGCAAGGTATACGGCAGACGCTCCTCTGTTTTCTCAAGCGTTGCTAACGCGCTTAGAATCGCTGTGAGGTCCATCTGCTCCAAAGCTATTCAGCAGCTCTTCATACGAACGGCTAGGATCGAAAGTGTATTGCATCTATTTGACCGGTGCTTATTCGTTCTATCAACTCACCTAACAGAGCTTGACTCACCTCATGCGGCCACCCAAAAAGGTCCCTTAATACTTCACACACTCTTTTACTGTCAGGGAGTTGGGAATCTCCCTTAAAATAAGTCATCGGCGAGGCTGCTTTTCTTATTCCTCCAGCCGATGGACAGGGTGCTTTGGTAACGCTAACCAATGACAAGGTTCGCATATCCGACACAAAAATGCAGTCATCATACGTGTGCCCATGAACCAATCAGTCCATCACACGTCACTGTTCACGTCAACCACTAACAGACAACCTACTACCTACTCTTCATACCTATCCGCTAACCACTGTGATCCGACTTAACCAATCACATCTGTACTCCACTCTGGGAAATCAATAACAAAGCCATGTTTTCATGTATTCCCTGTCGTGTGTTATATAATGTGTTGATTTTTGGTTACTCTTGAATATAGTTTCCGCGTTTGTTCGTGGTTACTTTACCGTCGGGATTGGACGACCGAGGATTATCCAGAGGCATGCTCGCGGACACGTTTAGCTCCTGGTTCGGGTGGGATCATAGCACACTCTATGGCATCCATCGACCTATAATTGCGGTAATGCAATAAGTATAATGGACGTTGCCTGTCGTCCCCGGTTTTTGAGTCTACTTAGTTCTGGTACTGCCGGTTAAATTTCCGATACATGGTAGGTCGCTCGTCAAAGGTCAAAAGATCGACTGTAGGTAGGTCCATGCTAGTGAAGACCCTCAGAACCGTGCGCATGGCCTCTACTCTCATCCGACTAGACTCCCTTACGCCGGCTTTGGCATTCTGCTGGTGTCGCATTCCACTCCATCTGGCTATTAACGTACTGGAAAACTGTCCTTGCTTTCCACCGGTTCCAACGAATGCACGGATGAGTAATCCTCCGAGTCTTCTGCCAGCTTTGTCGTCTCTAACTCTTGACGGATTGCTAACTGCTCGCTCGCTTCTCATGCAACGCTCTCATTTCTTGCTCCACTCTCTCTTAGGCGACTTTCCTTAAACTCTATCATAGAAATACTAAATTTTATCTTTTTATTTACTTCCTTTTATTATGTAATAATGGTAAAATATTTCAGGAAGGGGGTAGCGGTCAATTAGAGGCTGTCAATCGGAGAATGTTACCGGTAGTGGAAGCAGGATTCGAACCAGGGACCGAAGTGTTGAAAGCCCGCCGTGATGACCGTCTGACCACCGCCGACTAGAACCTTTATCCCTGAAGCCACAAACTGAAACAATTACTCATAGGTGTGTTTTACCACGGCTTTTGGAATATCGAAGAAACACCGTACCGGATGGAAAATGGCTCCACGGCGGCAAAAAATATCAGACATGTGCATACCCATTATTCTCAGTTTCAATGTGTGCTCACTCATTGAAAACTTTAGCGATTTGAAAGATCTTGCCCTCCGTCAGGAATATGAACAATTTGGGGTCATACTGCTACAAGAATCTTGGCTCAAAGACAATGTTGACTACAAAATCACCTATCTCGATGGCTTTACTTGCTACCGAGGTGACGGATCCTCGCCTCATAAGAAACGCGAAGAGATTATTACTTAACTTAAATATGATTGGTGTAAGTCTGGGCAGGCGCTACTCATGACTCGAATCCTTACATTAGTGCTTTCATGATCTTATGTAAACCTAAACATATGATTAGATATCGCTCCATAGTTATTGCGAATGCTTATATTTCTCCCTCATGCCCTTTTAGTGTTTCGCGGGATTCTTCTGAGATTTTCTCTCCCAAACTTTTGAGCTACGTTGATAGTTCTCTGTGCTTTGTCTGTGGTGATTTCGATCTTTCTCGGCTAGAATCATTGACGCTATTGGGTCTGAAAAACTTTTTAAACTTTTCCACTAGAATTGATGCCTACCTTGATTTGTGTTTCACAAGCAACCTCGATCTCCTTCGGGCCACACGTAGATTACCCCCGGGGACGTCAGACCACGCCAAAATGTTCTCTCTAATGATATATGGCTCAAGTAACCACAGAATCTTCACTCGCTGTCGTGACCCGAAACGCAAAAAGCATCATTGTGATCCAGGAAACTTACTAAGACTTCAAGCTATGATCGAGCTAACTAAATTCAACATCTTCAACCACCAAGACCCTACTGTTTTGCGAGCATCTTACCAGTTACTTGAATCTCTGTTGTCCATTGGAGACCATATACACACGTATTGACCAAGTATCCTCTCCGTCTCTCAAAAAGTTACGCCGTAGAGAGGAAAGTGCCTACAAGAGTGGAGCCACCGCGCAGTGAAAGCCTCTTCTTTGTCAAATGAATCAGAAATCCGCAAGCCGCATGGTATATACAGTCGTGCGCTCCTAGCCAACAGTGATTGCCGAGAATTTCGGATGTCCATCAAACATTTGAGCGGCATCTCCACAAGACACTCACCCCCAAAAGTTAATGCCGAAGATCTAAACCGCAACTTCAACGAGCAATCGCGTCATTCATTGTTCAACTGTCCCAATGTACAATCTTGTCCCAGCTTTATTAGCTCCATCTTCCACAAGATATACCCTCAAGCTGTTTACAAAGGCTTGTGAAACCTCAAGTGCAACAAATCTCATGGATCTGATAATCTTCCCCCAGCTGAACTTCAGCAGCGTGCAAAAATACTCACGCCGGTCACGACGTAATTGCATAGTCAATGTTTGTATTGCAAAACGATTCATGACTGTTGGAGATCAGCTTCCATCACACCAGTGTCCCAGAAAGGAACGGCGAAATTCCGTCCAATTTTCTGTACACCCATCGCATTACAGGTGTTTGAGAAGTTAGTACTTCAAAGACTGTCCAGTGATCTGGCAACACCAGACATGAACCAGTTCGTCTACTACCGCTCCTGCTCTACCTTGGATACTGTTTCCTCTTTGGTTCGTAATGCTTTGTCTTCGCTGGACAAGAAATCAGTAGCTGTGCGTATCTGCTTTCTAACGTACAGTGACGCATTTAACAGTATTGATAGACGAAAACTTCAGGACGTACTCTCAAACAACGGAATGCAACCCTCATTCATTGGACTACTATTTGATTACTTTTTCAATCGGCAACAGTGTACGAGATACGGAGGCAGAATCTCTTCGATTTCTGTTTCAACCCAAGATGATTTACAAGGCGCAATCCCCTCTCCTTTTCTATTCTCTGCACACACGTCCTTCGTGCCTGCCAGTGGCTGTTCCCCTACTATAAAGTATACAAATGATGTCGCTTTTGGGTTACACCCTCTGGACACTTCAACGACACCTAGACATTAACCCCTGGGCTGAAGCTCATAGTCTAACCTGAAACCCCCGTAAATGCTTATATGTTGTTTTCTCCCTTCCCAAAGGGTCTAAGTGTGTGAACGTTTCGGAATCCTGTTCAGACATTCACGTAGGAAACGGCCCCGTTTGTCGTCAACTATCGGTCAAATACGTTGGGATTACGATCATCCACAATCTTTGTTCGACTGAACATGTTGCTTGTGTTTTCACAAAAGTAAGTAGACTAACCTGATACGTTTTGTGCCTGAAAGCAATGCCTGTACCTCTTTACCTCATTCAACGTTTTGTCTTTGCATGCATGTTACCTCACTGATTATATTCCCCTCCCGTCTTCTTCCTTGGCCTACATGCTCAAGATCTTATCACAATAAAAAGGTCTCTCAAGCAGTTATCCTGTGCAAGTGGTATACCCCATAAAGATCTCACAGACTCTGTCATATCCCAACATCACTAAATGTGCGAAAGACTCATCGAGGGAATTTTGAATGACTCAAGTCACCCACCTCACGAGGACCTCAGCGTGTGCGCTTCCTCTTCTTTCACCCGCAACAGTTATAAAATGATTTATGCACGCACGACTACCTACCGGTCCTCCGTTATCCCCAACCGTACTCGTTTCATATGTAGTCCTGCAAACATCGACGCTGAACTTAGAAAAAGTTTAGTGCCCTAGTTGCTAAATCATCCCTTATCTCCATATTTCTTGTTGTAAGTGCTGCTTTCTTTTTTGTGTAACTGCTGCATATTCATCTACCGGGGTGTATGGAGCAAATACTTGACTTGACTTCTATGAATCATTCACTTCATTGGTTTATTAATCGAATTTACTGGTTGACACTTCTTTACGGGTAACCACACCTCTTGTCTAAAAAATCCCTATTTTGCCACCGGCCAACTGGTGTTTGAACAAAAACCCAGACAAGGCAGCATACGCACACTTGTTCCTGTTCCAGTTCTGATTAGTCTACTAAACAGCATTACATAAGCTCGCTTGACCATTCGATTTCCTTGAGATATTTCTGGATCTTTTGAACAGGCATTACTCCGGGATTCCCTGACAGCATCATCATCATGTCTATTGGATCTTGCTGTCGATCTCTTCCACCGATTCCATCGAGAGTGAAATTATGGGCACGGGGAAAACTGTCCCAAACCTCTTTACCAGTGGCGCAGGTTCCTTCTACTTGTACTTCTAAGTAAGCCTAAAACAGTCAGTGATTTGTTAGATGAATATTGAATGCGCCCACAAGTAAACGGACTAGGAGATGCAATCCTACATCTATACGAACTGAAAAATGCTCGGGGAACTGCGACTGATATGGGGTGTCTACATTTATGCCCTATGCTGCCGAGCATAACAAAGCAACCTTTACATCACATTGTTGCGGCGTTCATGGAGTCTCCAAAGAGTCTATTCTTCCATCTCCTTAAGATTGGTTAAACTCAGCTCATCTTTAACGAGGATAACCAACGAGAAGAAAGTACGGCACTAAAGACCACAATTGTGCATGCCGCGGTCATGCTCTAGTTGCCACTTGTTGAATATCCACTTCTGAAGTTTTCTAGAATGTTTCTACCTCTGTGAAACAGATGTCCATTGATCACAATACTTTCCAATGGTGAACACCAGTTTGACTGCATTGATCCTGACTACGGTTGTGCCTACTACAGCGAATTCACTGTTGTTTGAGGGTACAGAAATGCAGACTAGAGGGCCTGCACCATCGTCGGCTTAAAATATTGAATGACTGTCATCACTCTAGATGACAGATTAGTGCACTAGTTAAAATTTCGACAATCTCAATTAGATGTGATCTGAATTTCGGCAAAGGACATGAACAAATGCTTCATGTCAACCCTAAAAGGGATGGCACCCGAAGATCTGGGGGCACATCGATCAGTGAACAAAATGCGGCAGGATGATCCAAGTGGATTGATGTACACATACACAAAGAGAAAGAGGAGTCCTGAGCCTCGCCATTAGGACCGGACAATCAGACTGTTCTAATAGTTCAATGGTCGTCATTGCTGGGCTAGACTCGATTATCCGGTAGGCCTCAACCGAACATAAAGAAATGAAAGTGGACAGGGGAGAATATTGCAGAACCAACCGGGAATCGCAACAGGTTTCCAACACTGTGTCGGTTACCTACTTTCAAAACCTCATTTCTGAGAGTTTCAAATGAAGAACGTTGCTTCCAGATTCAAACAAAACAATGAAAAGCAATATGGTTTTATTTAGAAACATAATCAACCATGAGAATGTATATAAATGCAAATCTGAATAGTGAAAAAACCTTCTGGATAGAATCCCGCAAAAAGACGGAGCACGTGGAAAAGTCCCTAGCAAAGGGGGAGGGAAGTGCAAAAGACCAGCGTTTCCCACGTTCAGGAAAGATTGAACACCTTTTAGGGCAAACGGAACCACATTGCTTAGGAATCCGCTTTGCTCGATTCTCCCGCATCCACTGTGGTCTCGTGTACGAAAGTCTCCATTACTTCCGCTTCTGATGCCGTCGCAGTTGGTGAATCAGGATTACTCTCCGAAGGAACTGCATCACCATCTTCCGTCATAGACTCGGTTTCTGGTTGTGTCTCACTAGTTGATTGGATAGTCGATGCAAGTCGTTTCTCTTTTCGTTTCTGCGACAGTTGGTCAAGATAACCTGTGAGTAGAAGACCGAAGTGAACAACAAAGAAAAAATTGAAATGACGATCCCAACCTGCAAATATAATTATGAGAGCCACATTGGAACGAATTTGATTGCAAGTAGAAGGGTCTCAACTGAGAAACGAAGCAGCCTGCAAAAAGCAAGCCCTCGGGACAGCGCGAATGTACTGTACGCATAGTAGTAAGTATTTCTTCGGCACTCAATTGCCCCTGAGAAGCATCGGGCGGCTCTTTTGTTCTACCCCGTGACCTTGACCGGTGGTAGTCAAGTAGTTTAGAGCGTTTGATTTCCAACTTGGAGGTCAGAGGTTCGAATCCCCGCCATCGTCGGTTACTTTGGTTGTAGACAGTAACCCACTGTCATCCGGCTCGTTGCCACACCTGACCTATTGGGACCTTATGTAGTTATTTGCCACTCCAAGTCTCAGGGTCTGGTTGCTGGTTTTCCCTAACCGTGCAGTGAGCCTTTGAGGCTGTGGAGTATATCCCTTCCATTGAACTGGCGAGAAATTCTAGATAGCCCGGTTGCACCCAACCAACATGTCACCACAGCGCGAATGAGTCTCACTGGGGAGACCATTTACGGTTGAGCGTGAACATGTGCAGCGGTCCAGTATCGACTGCCTTGCTAATGCCGACAGGGTTGTCGGGTGAACGGTACACGGTGAAAACAGGAACGGCGCGAAAAGTGGAGTGTGACTCGCTAATATTGGAGGAGTCTTGAACCGTCTGACGCTGCTAGATGTGAGTGGCGATTTGAGGGCGGTTTATTATACCTCTTAGGGCAGAAGAATGAAAACAGCGTCATGCCAAGATAAACGTAATTATACCATCCTAATTTGAGGTTAGGCCACTGTTACTTCGAGTGAATCGTACGTAACTCGACGTGAAGCCATCGTTTTTCACAGGCATCAATGTACAACTCACATATCTTGTTGATGTGTTCGAGAAAACCGTTCGGGAGGTATGCGACTGGTTACATGAATATTTTGGAACAGAACTAACATCCTGGATTTATAACATGGAAAGTATATACGAGGAAGTAGCAGAGCAAGTTTGGTAAAATGCACCGAGGAACAAAAGAAAGTGCAATTTTAGGTTTCGTGCACAATCAACTGAAAATGCCCGGTTGAGACAGCAGAATACTCGTCAGAGAACAAAACAGTTTTCGGTGCTTCATAAACGTTCAAATATAGGTGCTTGAATTAAGATACTGGAAGAAAGAACAGTAAAACCGATAACCACGGTAACAGTAAATGACAATTTTGTGTTCACATAGTTACGGTACTAGCCGTGTCACGAGCAACAGTGTGTTGGTAATTGTCATGCAGAACTGCTTGGGCTATCGAATTTGGAAAACGGTCAACTCAATTCGCGCACACAGCTGACAACGTGGGAATAAAACTGCGTAACGTCACTAGGGGTACTTGACAGATACAACTCTGTGTAATCGAGTAGTGCATGGAGTATACTCATCATTCGGGGAAGATGAGCAAAATGGGAGTGAAGACATATTCAGAACACTTCGACAGGCTGAAGGAAAAATCAGTCTGATCAGAACAATTCCTAGTGTTTTCAACGCTATCAGATGGGTTATTAAATTCCCCTTCGGTCGATACAGTGAGACAAATAGCTACGACATCAGCATACCTGATTACAGTTCCGGGGAAACTGTTTGCCGGTCTTTGATTGCTCTGCTAGTTTATTGGCATGACTTACCGACTATTTTCCACGACGTACCGCAAATACTAGGTTTGCGTGCAAGTCGTCCGCATACCTGAATATTAACTCTCACGTTCTTCAACGTGCCATGCTTTCGCCATTTTCCTGACAACCAACTTATCGACCAGTAGTCTAGTTCCTCCGGAGCAGTTTAGTTTATACAACCACTAACCTCGCATTTCTTTGCTCTGGTTTCAGTTCCTACCTTCCAGCAGCGTTCAGCACATTTCTGCCATGTCATGGACTGGCTATCCCGGCCTACCTTCTAACCCTTACCTGCCTCGGGGAACAGCGTACGTCGAGGAAGTCTATTGGCTGGCATGCGTAACACATGTCCCAACCACTTTAACCTGTTTAGATTCAGTACTTGATTCACAAACTGACCTCTGGTTCCCAACACCTTACGACTAACTTCAGCATTGCTGATACGGTGTTCCCACCATACTCGGGCAGTGCTCCGGAGACATCGATGCTCGAAAACCGACAGTCTTCGCCTATCTTCTACCCTCAACGGCCATGTTTCGGAACCGTATAAATAAAACGGACATAACTACCGCACTGTACACTCTACTCTTAACAGACAATTAGGTAACGCCAACACCCTCAGATGACGCAGGTTGGCAAAAGCCAAGAGCGCCTTCTGTATACGTGATGACACTTCATCCGTTATCTGTCCAACTGGTGAGATGTAACTGCCCAGGTGACAAAATTTATCCGCTTCAGCTACAGTTTCCCCTGCCAACACAGGGTTTGATGTTAAGCCAACCTAATCTTACAGCAGCATTTTACACCTCGAACGTGCAAAACGCATCCCAAACATCACTACACTCTTGTTTAGGCTATCTAAAAAAGCTTGTAACTTACCTAGATCTTTACTCAGAAGAACAATATCGTCCGCATATTCCAAGTCACACAATTTATTGTCTGACTACTGTTCTCACACAAGCATAAGGCTATCTCAAGAATCCATTCAATTACAAAATTGAAGAGGGAGGGTGAAAGGGGGCAATCCTGACGAATACCACTTTCCGTGGTGAACTCGGGGGAAAGGTCACCGTAAGCACAAACTCAGCTTCGGCTGTTTGCATACAAGCATTGGAAAAGAGAAATATACTTCTCTGACACACCCTTCAATGAGAGACAGAGTCAGAAAACTGTGCGGTACACTGAATCAAATGCCACTACCAAACCAAGGAGGACAGATGTGCCTGTGCTCCAAGATTTCTAGAAGCGTAAAGATGTGGCCGATATAACCATGACCGGGTCTGAAACTGGCTTGATTCTCACGCGTACACATTTTGCAGGTGCTGGATAGTCGGTTGAGAATAAGACCGGTGAGCAGTTTAGACGCTATACTTACCAAGCTAATTTCTCTGTGGTTTTCACAAGAGGACCTGTTACCTTTCTTGTAAATCAGCACAGTCATCGGCTCACACCATTCCTTGGGAATCTGCTCACTAGCACAAATAACCCAGAAGAATTTTGTTTACTCCGAAACCAAAGCGTCATAGGTATTTGTGCACTTCATTGAAAGTGGAATCCACAGGGACGGTTCTACGAGCACTTAACAGTGCAACTGACGTCGAAGATCTTCATAGTTTGTGAAGCCTGCTTGAACCGGAGTCTTGAGTGGCATTGGACGCAGCATATCAAGCTACTTTGATCTGTTGCTAGCGTTCATTTGGATCTTGGACATCCGGCTGCACAGATAACTGCGTAGACAGCTCCGCCTGAAAAGGAGATCGTCGGTTATCGTCCAGAAGCAACTGTACTGGACGGGTGGTGCTCACGCTGGTGCGACCAAAAATGAGACGTAAACGAAAGCCAGCACCTAGCAAGGCGTGGTCTGAATCCACAGGCGTAGAACAAAAGGGACGACGATCTTCAGTTGATCTACGCCAGCGGTGACCAATCACAATATGGTCAGTCTGAGTCCAACGTTGTGAAGACGTAAGAGGACACCATGAGAGTCTTTGCCACTTCTTATGGAAGAAGGTCGTACTCGCCAGAAACAATTCGTGGTCAGAACACAGCTGAATGAGACGATCGCCATTATCGGTACGATCGGCTGGGATAGCAAATGGGCCTCCAATGTGCCTTTCGGAATCTGCCAAACGGTCAACTTGGGCGTTGAAATCCCTAGCAGAGACCACCACGTCTGGTAGAATTTGCCCTTGGTCTCAGAGGAACTGCAGTCAGTCGGCGCATACACAGACACGACGAACAAACATCGGTGATTCAGTTTGTTGTTGTTGACACGAACAGAACCGTCCAACCGAACTGCACACAAACGACTGCTGACTGGAATCCAGTCTAGCAGTACACGCTCAGCTTTCGTGCTCAAAGCAATCCTAACGCCAGCTTGACCACGAGCTCTCGATACCGAATCACCCGAAACACAAAGAGTGAAGTGAGAGACTGAAGTTGTATCTGGGTTGCGAAGAGTGATCACTGAAGTGGGGACTTGTATGCGTGTTTCGGAGACACAACATACATCTATTTTGAAAGTCTCAAGAGTTCTAGCGAAAGCAGCCTGTTGCCCCATCTGACATTGACTGCGCACATTACAGGCAGCCAAGTGAAGTGAACACTTAGGCTTGAGGAATGCATTCGAATTATCCACAACTCCTGAACTATTGTTTTCTTCAGAGCCGCAATTACCCGTGGCGTTTTGCATCGACCCTTAATTAAAAGAGGGGAAATTGGTAGAGCCCTTTACAGGGAAGTTATTGGAAGTTTTTGGGCACATCATACTTCGCGGCTGCCCAAACCGCAGAAGGGGTTTTTCTTTGGGAATCCCAACCGCAGCCTTTGACTCAAAAGTCAGATCCACCAGGTAGTGAGGTGTTAATCCAGCACGGAGGCGCGATCGGAGAACCAGTGAAGGAACTTCTTCTGGTCTGTCACGTGAGACCTGAATACTGCATGCGTTTTGTCTTGTCTTCGCTAGTGCTCTGTTATTGATCCGCTTTTCGGATTCAGTCCTTAGTCCCATGCACCCAATCGAGCAAGCGGAACGTGGACGGACGGGGCTGCATCCGTTGGGTTGGGGGCTGCCCAACTTAGGCGGGCAATTGCTGCCCAATGAAGTGCGATGACTTCTGCCACCGTCAAGAGAAATCCCAGGTACTCCACTTCTACGTCCATCTAGTGGAGGTTTTCAGACTGGTAAACTCTTTTTCCGTGTTTATTCGCTGAAGTGTCTCCTCCAGGAGCATAGTGGTTAGAACCAAATGTTGCCCATCAACTGATTCAGAGACTGAACTTCGTCTGGCCTCCATCCATTGACCTCTTAGGCATGATTGTACCTCCGGCTTAAGGAAGCCATCCTGCATAGTTCTTTGGGTCATGGAGGCACGCAAGCCATCATACCACGCCAAGGTACAATCTCGTCGTGATGGTATTTGTAAAGTAGCTCAAGTATTTGGAAAACCATGAAAATTCGGAACGAAAATCTACCTGTTCTTTGCGCTCTGGGGAGAATATGAACAAGATGATAAGGGCCAGCAGCTTCTACCCAACTGATATTACACTTACCCCTCGTTGATTGGAGTAAACATTGCGAGCTTCTTCCTCGTACATTGGAATGAGATGCACAGTTTTGCTAGTTCATAGATAAGATAAGAATGAACCCCGCCTTCATGTTTTGGTGCCTGTCGACAGTGTTACTCGGGAGAATCAGAAACATGTCTCACTTCAGGCTCGCTGTAAATGCTCACAGTGCGGTAGCAGAGCAACCTAAATAAAGACCCTGTGTTGTCTTCAGCAAGCTACGCCCATCTGTAGTCAGCCATCAGGTGGAAGAATGTGGCGAACTTTTAACTCAAGAAACCATCAAATTACCGAAAGAAAACAAGAAAAAGAAACCGTGTAGACGAGCGCGGATACCATATATAATTGGCTAAACGGGGATGGAGGTTTGCGCAACTGCAGGATCATGAGCGTTAGTAGACCACGCAGAAGCGACCAACGGGATCCGAGAAACAGAACACCAACACATAGTTTAAGATGACTTACGCTGAACGAACTCGTTTAGCTGGTCCGTATAATGACCAAACTGCATCTCTTGCAAAGCGCCCATAATATCGCTGGCCAACAGCGTTTTACGCTTCGCCGCCTCACAACGTGCACTAGCCAAAGAGGTCACGTAGAGTATGAATGAACTCGCAACTTTGCTGATCGCCGAACGAGCCTCGCGACTGACTAGAGTGCGCTCGGGTAGCTGCAAGCACGTACGTGCATGAGGGAGAGAAGCAAATGAGATTATATGCAACAGTGTTACGCAACATCGAATCAAGGCAATGACGGACATTGTCTCTGAAGTTTCAAAATCATGTTTTGACTACTGATAATACTTTAGTACCCACATTTGCGATGTAAATGGTGTTATATAACATCCAGGCTCCTCGTGGCAACAAACAACTCCTGTGAATAAATGGCGTTCTCTTTAGAAAAGGCAAAGACTTACGTGTACATAATTACATTATATAATGAGTATATTCTTGTTATCGTACATCTTCAAATGGGATTTTGGTTTTGAGTTTGTGGGGAACAGAAATACGACGGACAGGCTGTACAGCGTTTGCCTTACTGATTTCTATTTTGAGTCATCTCCCTCAGCGTCTAATAACGAACGACAATCCCTATCCCTTGGAACCCGATCAGGAAGGTGGGAAGCACCAACCGAGGCCAGTGATGATGCTAGCTTTCTTATACCCAGACCTGACATACACATTCATACATCATTCTAGTTCAGTCCAAACAACCGTTAACAATGCACTAGATGCAGCAGTTCGGGTTGCTATCTCAATGGGAATCAGCAAAATGAGTAACAAAACTGCAAGTGATATCATCAAGTCGATAAAACAGTTTGTGAGTACAACAGTGCCACTGAGGGCGACACCTAACCGTATCCTTTCTATTCAACCACTCACAGCAGGACCTGTCATCTTCCTTATAAATCGATACGACCACCAATTCACAGAGATTCTTCTGAACCTATTCCATCGCCTATATCAAGCAGAAGGGTCATGCAGATTCCAACTACAATGCTGAGCCACCATCTTTCAAAATAAGCGGAGGGAACTCATCCAGCTCAACAGCCTTATGCCGTTTAAGGTAGCTTATTCCGCGGAGAGCCTCTGTTTATGACAGCGGATTGATATCTACGTTCAGAATTCTATCAGTTGCGTTATCCAGCACGCACATTATAGACAGAAGCCAGTTAAACTCTCCCTCGAAACGTTACACCCAAAGATCCAGGCGTCACTTCTGAATCTGAACCAGTGTGCCGTTCAATTCCTAGATCTGTTAGCAAATACCGGGTCTTCGTGGGCCAATCGTTTTAATCAAACAGAATAGGTTGCGATTGTTGCCGATCACCGGAGGCATTTCAATATCCATAGAATCAACAGACCACCACTGCTTAAGGCCGTTTCTCAGACTCTGAATCAGTTGGCGTCTAAGGCATTTCTGTGAAGTATCATTTCTAGAATTCAGAAGAACAGATCTACGCGCATCTAAAATCTGGATCGTGAGTATCTGGCTACATCGTTGATCAGGTGGACAATTCTGTTCAAAAACGGACCGATGGTTGTCGTGCATTAGTAACTACGAGGGACGGTTGGCTTTGGCCCTGGATCGCCAAACCAAGAGACGTAGGAAAAAACGCGCGTGGACGACAACGTGATTAAGATCGACAGACGTGGACTACACCTGGCTTACTGGAACCTTATGTAGTTCTCTATTACAAAGTTTTAGGGTCTAGTTGCCGGATATCCCTGATAGAGAAGTGAGCGTTTGAGGTTATGGGGTTTACCCGTTCCACTGCACTCGTGCATAAGCATGTAATAAAAAAATGAGCCAGTCTTGAATCAATCCGCGCCAGCGGTAACCGATCTGAGTCCAACTCTGTGAAGGCGCGCGAGAACGCTAGATGAGTCGACATCGCGCTTTGTGCCAGAAGTTTGTACTAACTAGGCATAGCCCATGATTAAAACATAGGTGAGTGAGTCGATCGGATGGAACGTTAAACAGGCCTCCTATTTACTTTTCTGTCTCGTTCAGGTGTCCGACTTGAGCACTGAAGTCACCGACGACAACCATTGTCCGTAGAGAACACGCTGCGGGACAGTTGAGACAAATCTTGACAGAAATCGTCTTTAATCTCAGGAGAGAAGCAGACACTCAGGGCAAATAAAGAAACAACGAACAAGCACGGAAGCTTCAGTCGATTACTTTTGACGTGCAAAGTGTGGACAAAAAACTTGAGGACACCCTAGAGACAGCAGCTGCTTAGCCAATAATCTCTTTAGCAGCACCCTGGGGGCAACCTGTCACCCCTATTACACCGCAGAAACTATTTTTCTGTCCAATGGCTATATTGAAGCCAGAGTGTATCTCAAATTTCATGAAACTGGTGTAAACTATTAGTCAGATTTGATGGACATTGTAGACCACGTTAATTTTGTCACTTTCTTTTCAGGCACGATGAAAAATGGCTTGCAGTCAACCATGTGAAAGGCTGATACAATGTGCAAATAATTCGACCATTTAGGTTTCAGATGGCAAGTTACAACTAACTGATGGAAGAAAACAGATTGGCCAATAAGCTATTTACTGAAGTCTAAAAATAAACTCTAAAAAGAGTAGTATACGTGGAATAGAAACAGAGCGACAGAATGATACCCTGAAGAACTTGTCATTGAAAGAAGTTAAGACGTAGTGACCAACAACACGTGTTCATCATTCGCGATTGGTGAAGGGGTCAGATAAATGATCTTTAGAAAGCGGGGTACTATCTACACCTAATATACTTGGAAATTTTTTCCAGTTATACATTTGAACGATTATAATCCCGAGCGCAAATCAAACAGCTTCATATTTCCCACAGAGTGAAAAACAAAATAAAGTGTATGAGATGTAATGGCATCTAACGGGGCACTTAAGTAACGATAGTAAAACTGACCGAGTCGTAAGCTCTTATCTCAAAGGAAATTTGATAAAATAACAGTCTTTAAACGCAGAAGTAAGGAGCATTAGATTGCACGATATAGTCCGGAGCATTTAGCTACATCTTTACTAGTGCGTACTTCAGTCAAGGTGATCGTTTTTAGGGTTTTTAAAATATCTTCCAGGCAGTTAACATGCGTTCACGTCATGGATGTCACCCTAGCGTAACCCGGAGCATGTTCACGGAACAAAAGTTGATTATATTAACATGTTAACGTTGAGGATAAAGTGGGAGCAAATTCAGTTGGGATCCTTGGCGGCAACCCGTCCGGACTTCATCCTCATTAACACCTAATATACTTCGAAGGAATATATCACCAGTGGATCCTAGGGCCATTATTCTGCATTCAATATTAGTCAAATTCGCTATTTTGCTTCGCTATAATCCAATTTTCACGTATACTTTTCTGACTGACTTTATGCACCGTGGTACTTGCTTTATTTTACCTACTAACAAACTTGGGAGTAGTAAGTTGCGAAATTCGACCTCCCTAGGGCGCCCTCAGATTCTGTGTTCACACTATGCAGAACCATAAAATTGAACCGCACGCAAACAACCGATGATTAGGTTCCAGTCAAGCTGTGCACGCTCAGCTTTGTGCTTAGAGCAATGTCGACGCCAGCCTACACAAGATTGCCGGACACCGAAGCGCCCGACAGGCCGAGTTAGTGTCTGGGGAGCTAAGTGTTATAGCTGGAGTTGGGTCTTGTGTAAGCGTTTCGGAAAAGACAATTCAAGTCAATTTTAAAGGTTCCAAGAGTTTTAGTTAGGCAGTCTGTTGCTCATTTGGCAAAGTCTACGGACTTTGAAGGCAACTAAGTGAAAAGAATACTTGGATCAGTGAATCAACCATCCATATTTACTTAGCACAAGTTATAATTTCCCGGTTACGAATTTCTGTGGTTTTCTTAATCTATTTAGAACTAGAAGATAGGGGGCAGAGGGAAGAGAAATATTTTCCGACGGACCGCCGGGGATTTCTGAAAAGATCATAATTCACGGCTGTCCACATCGCAGAAGGGGTTTCTCTTTGGGAACCCGAACAGGAGTCTTTGACTCAGTAGTCTGACCCACAAGGTAGTGGGCCGTTACCAAACAAGGAACGTGACCGAAGCATTCGTGAACGCACTTCTGGCCTGTCACGTGAGACCAGATTGTTTTTCACACGTTGTCTTGTCGTTTCGAATTCAGTCCTTAGCTCCTCCTTCATAATCCGACTCCTAGTAAACGTACGATATAATTGACCGTGATGGCTCCAAGTGACAGAAAATTGCCAACCATCATAACAATTGTTAGTATATTATAATACAGATAACAAAAACAACCGAAGTCTTACCGTGTCACGCAAAATTCGCAACAGCACCATATTTGGCAGATATAAATCATCCGCTTTTTCGGCCATCAGGACGTAAGTACCTACAAATGAGGGAATCGATAAAACGATTTTTTACTCATTCGTTACAATAAAAAAGCGTAACTACAAATTCGTTCATTATGTACAGTCTGTTCAAGGAACCTGGGATCACCACATTTCGGTCGAACAAATGCAAAACAACTCTGTAGCTGATCTTCTTGATTGACAGTACCCAAGCACGATTTTTATCGCCTAACAATAGTACCTACTGTACATTTTTGGATTGAAATTTGGTAGCATAAACTGGAATTTGGCCGTATGCCATATTCTACTGAGAACACAACAAATATCACAGTTCACACAATGAGGGTGCGAATGTAGTGTTTTGTTCGATAATGAAGATATATGAAATACCCTTGAAGGTCTTCCTGAATGTTCATATCTGTCATTCCAATAGATGACTGCCGTAGAATCCTCGAGACCTTCTAGGAATCAAGAAATAGCAGTGCCTATTAGGCTCAAAAGCCTTGAATAAGTTTTTATGCACTTCAGAAGACACACTTATGAAAACGAATTAGCCGCCTACATACGAATCGATCACAATCATCGATCGTGCACACATTTTGGTTTGCGAATACCACCTTACTTGTTCTCATGGAACCGCGTGAGGTGAACACGTGATCCAACGTGTGCATCAGCGCAACCTTCAGTGACCAAACTTAGGGTCAACTAAATCTCACCTGCCAAGTCAAGTAATTTACACCACACTGTGAAAGCCGATAAGACAGTCCACTTAGTTCACAGTTCGACTATAAAGACGGGTCAAGTGCCGGATCACTGCAACATTGAAGTGAAATTCAGGCAATCCCAGTCACATCCAATTTGTGCGCACCAAGACAGCCCAGTTCACCCGTACAAGCAATGGATCAACCGTGAACTAGCACGACAACCATGTAAAAACACGACTGCTCTTGAGATTCACCCGGAGTCCATTGGCTTAAAGGCTGAACCATTATTCCAAAGATCTGACATGCTTTTGTCTCAGAAAACTAACCATCGAAATTTGTCATGCTGATCAGAGGACTTGGCCACGATTCATACCAACCTAAGTCAATGAATAAAAAGATTGGGGGGGGGGGGGGGGTACACAGCGGTCTATCGCGACCAACGTAGTTCTCGGATTCACCTACTTCACACCATCATTCGTAGTTCTTCATCCCCCATACTGTTTCCATTCGTTTAAGCTTTCGGTTGTTCGACAGTACATTTTGCTGAGAGGTAACAACAAGATTCACCGTACAACGTATGGCTAATGACTGATCAAAACAAGGCTGAACGGACAAGATTATGCATCTTTGAAACCGGGCTTCCTCGAGAGTTCTGACCATCTAGTTATTTGCTCTATGCTGTTAAAAACAGCAGACGGATATTCACAAACAGGAAACCAAACTTGACACTGCAGCTCTTCCACGAACAAATCAATTAGTCGTGGGCATTCACCTCCATGTCACGAGATGAAACGTGTGAGGAATTACACTTTGGACGTTTGGGGATGAAAAACTGTTAACTTGACAATATGATCTCCCAGTTACGCACGTTTTTTCCCGAAAAACAAGATGATAACGAGGGTTGGAAATACACCTTTGGTCGTCATATCATGAACCACTAATTGCGGAGAGCGAGCACAACCCGATCCACTGATCAGAGATTCCAGCCCTTTAGGTTGGATGGTGGACAAATGATCGAGCGACGAAAACACCAGTGGAAGGGTGTTATTAGTACATGCTTACAGGAGTACACGATCCAAACGGCTTCCCAATTTTTCGTCTTAATTGCATGATATTCTTGAGCGGATGTAAGCACTAGCATACAGTAAATGAGTTGACCAAAAGAGAGGGGTAATCGAGAGAATGAAAATTGTCATCCATTGGGCGACCCAGTTCAGTTCACTTCAAACCACCATTAACTATGCACTGCGTGCGGTGGCTTTATTTGCTATCTCCTGACGACAGCCTCAATCGGAAACAATGAGAAAGGACAGGGATATTGAAAGAGCAATAAGAGAACTGCAAATACTGGTATCAAGTCGATGAAGAAAGTTTGTGGACACAGGAGCATTACTGATCGCCGCATCTAGCTATTTCCTCTAACCTATATAGCCACTGCGTGGGAAGGTCTCTTGGACGCAACCAAAGAAGTCTAACACGACCCATATGGCCAAGTCCACATGTTAGGCTTTCATACCTCTCGTCCATGTCATGGACTGACCACCTTTATTTTTCAACCAGTACCAGCATCGACAAAAATGGCACGCCAAGAAATCTTGGCAGGAGAAATGCGCAACACGTCCTACCCATCTTAGCCTGGTGACCCTTAGCCCACCATCCAGTGATTTGGTTCATGAACCTAAGACTCTCTGTCAAACCTCAGCACTACTAACACGGTGTTCCCACCAGATTTGAGCCATGCTATGAAGACATCGGGGTTCAAATTCCGACAGTCTTCGTACATCCTCCATCTACAGTGGCCATGTCTTCGAACCATATATTAGCACTAGATTGACTGCTGCACCGTACACTCAATCCTTGATAGATAAAGGTGTCATCGCGACGACGCAGATTGGCAAATGCCAAAGGTTTCTTTATCACAAAGACACCTCATCCGATATCCGACCTCTGGACGAAATGCAGCCGCCTAGATAACAGAACTCATTTACCAGGTCTATAGTTCCTCCAGATAATGAAAGGTCTGGTGTTGGACCAACCTAATCCTGCAACAGTCTCTGGCAAAACGTATACCGAACATTGCTACACAATCCGCCGAGCTGTCAAGAAAAGCTTGCATTTTACCTGGATCTTCACTCAGAACTGTCTGATACCTTTCCACCCGGGAAAAGTTCAATACCACTATCTCGACATGACAAAAGTGCGGTCTCTATGACCATATCAATCACGAAGTTAAAGAGAAAAGAAGACAACCCTGAAGTACACAACTTCTCATGGGGTAGCTCGAGTGAAACAGCATCGCAAGACCGAACTCGGCTTCAGCCATTCGTGTAAAGGGACTTTGGGTGACCCCGTAACTGAGAGAACTGCGGCAGTCGACAATGAGTTTCAGATTACCAAATGGATGAGAGCCTTAAAATACCACCTAACGAAGGTCAATCTCAAGGGATGCTGATGGTGGTGAGCCATTATGCTGGGTTCAAACATCATTCTAAAATGAGAAGACACGGGAACGCACGATGCAAATTTTTCCTGATCGGAAATCAAATGCGAATGAGAATCTGAGTCCGAGCCACCGTCGTCAATAATCCTGTCTCATAAATCGCATTCTCTCAAGCCTTGTCAGCCTCTGAATCTCGGCTCCTCTAACGTGCATTCAATCATGCAAACCAGTCAGCAGGCATGCCTAGCGCTCAAAACTGATTCTATGGCGACTGTTGGATCAGTGAAACGTTTATCCAGAAATCCAGCAGTGTGATTTAACTAACTGCTCCTGGTATCTCATCAAGGGATTTCCTGTGCAATTCACGAGGTGAGGTAGCTAGAGTTGAGAGTCAACCTCGTGTAGGAATAATCTAAACCTACAAGGATGAAGCTGGCCTTTTAGACTGAATACCAGTTAATAATCATTTACGTGTTGTAAGACTCTAGGGGTCAGTTGGCGTTCAAATGGATGATCGTGTCAAGCCTCATCTGTTTGTAATCTCGACATACACTGCAACAGACTGCAGCTCTGATACGCAGAATACTGAACTTTACGAGGAACTCACCACTCTCGTTCGCAAGAGCAAAGGCCCTGACATTACAATGCTAGCTGGTGATTTTAATACACAAGTTGGCAAAACTTAGTGCATCAGAAAGTTTTTTCGATGGGAGGTGTGCCTTACCCGCTATGCGTACAGATAACAAAGATAGGCTTCTCCAGTTTTGTGCAGACAATCGGTTATTCCTGTCTAGTACGAATTTCCGACACAACTTGAATCGCACAGTGACAACGCACTCTAACTTTACAGGTATTCTGAATCCGATTGATCATATCGCAGTAAGTTACCGCTGGCACACATCTGTCTAAAACTGCAGATCCTTTTGCCCCATGTATGTAGAGCCGGACCATGCATTAATTTTGATCCGATTTGCGCTCCAGATTCACGGTCATCAATCCAAACCCGGTTAACCGTAGAACGTTCGGCTGTCCCAGAAGTTCGCACCAGTTATGAACAGAAACTAACACTTGAGCTAGGTACTCCAACGAACAGTAATATAGACGAGTACTGGGCCTATTTAAAACGGGCGATGCAAGTGGCAGCAGGTTTTGCTTGAGATCCTAGATCTTATATCCATTAAATACATTGGATTTCTCAAGTGTAAAACGTTGTACGATAATGATGAATCCATTGATTCAACAAGCATAAAACTATCTCATAGCAGACAGATGGATTTTAAGCTGATACGAAGGATAACAGGTTCGGCAGACACAAACACACCCTATGTATTCTCGACGACGAGGACGACACATCGTCAACCACCAGTTGAAAATGCAACTGTTTGGAGGACAAAAGGTATTCAAGACTGGAGTCAAAAAGAACTTCGTCCACACGAGAAAAAAAGAACTGCGTGTATCACATGCATTTTCTCGTGGTTTGCAATTTGTCTCGAATTAACCTCGTGTGAAGTCGAACGATCAACTAATGTCCTATGGCAACTGATTGATGACATTCGGATCCTGGGACGCAGTGGCTACCGATGATGCTGATGATCCCGGAGAAGGATGAAACAGCTGTACAGTGAATGCAAGGATTCCCAATAGTAATCCAAATGTTAGCATCGCGTGGTGACGAATCATGCAAAAAAAAAAAAACAATTCAAAACTACCACTAAAACTAACCCAGCCGCTTATGTCAACGATGGGGATCCGGTTTGAAGAGAATTGATGAAATTACACCTGACGGTAGAAGTTGAACAGTGGAGTTGGTAAGAGAATGCAGAAATGTTCAGGTGTTAATACATATTCTGATTCATTTCAAACTCAATCACGCATAGCAATTTAACACATTCGCAGTTTGTATCTGCACAAGCGCGAGCAAACACAAGACTGCATTGATAGGAAGGAACAAATTTCCGAGACGGGAAGGAAAAAGATCAAGTTGAATGACAAATTTGATATTTCATCATTCCACGGGCATATTCGGGGGTGCGGGGGACGGTGAGACACCGTGGAGGTGTTTGCCGCAGCGGCAGGCCGAGTGAAGAAAAGACACAAAGAGAGGAACAAACTGCCGAGAATGACAGACAGAAAGAATAGAATCGGGCATGAGAAATAAATTCTCCCGTCGGCATCCCGTATCCAGACGGGTGAGTGTACGTCAGCAATAACACAGTAGAATATACGGATTGGTCAGAACAGCGGGATCAGTCGGCTGAGTTTCGTGCGAGATGTCGAGGAAGTGGCGACCGTTGGGGGAGGGGGGGTGTGTGGAAGCAAGTGATCAAAGCAAGTCAGTGAGTGGTGTGTGTGTGTGTGTGGCAAACAGAATAAGGAATCAAATGGAGAATGTAGACTGAAATCACGCACAAAGAGCAGGATAAACAGGTCGGCTAGCTGTGAAACGATCAGTCCGAGGGAGCGTCCACACGACGGAAAATGTAAATGTATGCGTGCCGATAGGGCGGAGCTTCGCTCTTGGCTACTTTCTCGTCGTTGAAAATCACCCATTCGTCCGAATCACCGTCACACGGAGGTGAGCCCAAAAACTCAACTGGAGGCTCATACGGGATTGATTTAGCCAGCGCGGATCGTTTGATGTGAGCCACGTAGTGACCGTCCTAAGAAAGACAGATAAGCATGAATGAATAAATGAAGGTGGTTCTGGTTGGCTATAACTAACTTATCTGGTGTACGTAAAACGTGACATTTTAATAAAATACGAACAGTGTTGGCTCACGATGATTTCGTGTAAAGGCGCGTTTGGCTTTTACCAACCTCAACGCTCTATGGCATCGAGGGAACGGTTGTCTGTCTGTCAAAGCTTGCGGGTAAATTGCCGAAGTTAGATTAGTTGTACTATATGGGTCAGAAGCATGACCACTACAGAAAGATGATACATGAAGGCTATCGATGCCTTTGTGGAATGGCATAAATCTGATGGTCACCATAAAGACAATGCAGAGGTTAAGCCCAAAGGTTAATTTGTAGACCGGCGGTGATCAGACGGTCATCATGGTGGGCTTCCGACCCTTCTAGCCCGAGGTTCGAATCCCGCTTTCGCCACCGGTCATTTTTCCCAATTGGCAGCCTATAATTAGCCGCGGCACCCTTCCTGAGGTATCGCACCATTGTTACACGATAAAGGGAAGTAAATAGGAAGAGACTAAAAGATAAAGATCAATCCAATGTGTTCCGTATAGTAAGACTTTGTCCGTGTGAACTACTCACCAAGAAAGGTAGCGGTCGAGGTGGACAGTCAGTGAAATAGCAAAAAGGTATCAAAATCTTAACCGATACACTCGACAATACGCCAATAGTTCGTGAAATATTCCCCTGCGGGGACAGACGCACTGGACTGGTTAACCTGATGGTTAATGCACCCACACAAATGCAACGGAAACGAATTTGACATTCAGTTTTGTGTTTTTACGTTAATGCTCTGGATCACATTTTTGAATAATTCAAACTTTGCATGTGTACTGTACTGGCCTGAGAAGTACCGAAAAGACAGATTTGTGTTCGCCACATTACGTTTTCTAAGTACGCCAATAGGCAAATGTGTTGCAGTTCACGAGATCCACCGAGTGGATGGCCAGAAACATTAAGTAGCACAACCACGTGGTGCGACGATTGATGCATTTCTGATGGAATTTGTTCGTGATCTGCATAATTTGCATTTATGTCCACTTCATCTGCATTTTTGCTCTTTATGATTCACTTTATTTCACCTCGAATTGAGTGGTACCGCGTGATAGCAACCAAAACTAGACAACTGAAGTGTCGCCTCGATGTAAAAAAAACTGCGGATTTGCAGTTGGTCGACTAAAAACTCGACTGTTAACACTTAAAAAGAATGCTAAATAGACAGATTCTGGACACGTGATTATGATGATAAATTCATGCCGCCTCTGGTTTTCTGCATGACGCACTGCTTCGACTGGTACGCAACTCGAAAGCGCAGAATATCAGCAGAAATCCGGAATGTCACGCAGAGCCGAGCGGGATACTTCTTCCTAACAGAAACTGCCGACTTAACTAATGGTCATTTACGAGAATACAATCTGCCCGCAGGGTATATATATATATGTATATCCCAAATTAAGGAGTGAGATAAATAGCTTTGAGTTATGCTAAATACGGCAGTTCTAAAATCAGAAATGCTGCTGATCAAACACCAACGTTAAATGCTGTTACTACATTGATTGATTCCGTCGAGAAAAAAAAACCCGACTACACTCCCGGTTATTCTCATGCGGAGAAGATCAAACTTTGATTCCGTCCCATTACAACAACGGACTAGATTCCGAACACTCACCGTGGTCGATTTGCCCATATGACTGATGAATGCACATAGTTCGTACACAGAACCACCGTCAGTCAGTTGCGAGTTGCTCGGTGCAGTTGCGGTTGCTCCAGGGGCTGTGATATTTACTTCCGAACCAGTCACCGCGGCTGTGTTTGGAGGTTCTTCGTCAGGTGCGTTCAAAGCGTCCGTATTTGAGAACGCCCAGTCGGCCGCGGCTTCCAAATTGTTGTTCGTATGCCGCAGGGCTTTTATAGCCTGAAATGGGGATCGGGAGTAGGCCAGGGTAGGGGGGGGGGGGGGGGTGAAACTCCAAGTAGCATATGAAAAGGGGCAAATATAGTAGCTAATTTGGGCGAGCATGAAATGGCAACCTGATTAGGACAATGAAGTGATCAAGAGAACGAACTAAAAAAAGGAAGCCCTTACACTCTCCAATTTCACAGCTACTATTTCCGCCGACCAAGGTCACAGCAACTTGTTCAAAATTTACGAGATGTTCTCCTTTTGGGGTGTTTCTTTATAGGCATTTCCTGAGGAAACCAGATTAACTGTGTTATGGCGGCAATCGGGTCGTATAACGGCCACAATCCACAATCTTAAACCCTGTCAATTCGGTTCTCTATCTTTCTTTATTAAGCCCCAGTTCAGTGTGTAAATTGCTACCCAATGCGCTCTCCAGAGAAATTACTAGGCAACAACAACGGCGAGAGAACGTTTGACATGATATTTCATAATCCAAGTTAGAATGACCGAAGTATTCAATCAACCACGTGGCTATTCGGGTCGTATTCTTGTCAAGTTAGTTGCATTTTAACTAGCCAGCCAGCTCACATAATCGATTCGTCCTACCAATCAGGCGGCCAATATGACAATGCTCGTGTGCTGGAATCTGGATTGGAATGCGTTGTCATGGGCTTTGTCAACCTCTTCGTTTATCTTCTGTTAGCACCTGCTGACTTCCAAATTGTTTCTAATATTCTTAAGCGGGAACTAAGAACTGTGTGGTGCAGCGGACATCTCGTTATGCACATTATGTACAACGCTTAGTGGCAAATACTGTTAGAAGAGTCTGAATAACAAATTTCCCCATTACCTGCCTGTGTCTAACCCTACCAGCCCATTCCGCTCTATTCAGACAGAAAGACATTGGTGTTTATGTCCACGCGTCCTGACGACTAAAGGCGTTCCAGCATTCATGCCATTTCTTATTGCACGTGACAGCACAACCTGTACTGTTCTCTTTCCATTTTTCGCCTTCTCAGTCCCATGGTTTCCGATAGGATAGCAACCGAGATCACCCCACCCAGCTCACGGTCAGTAATGGCCCAAACTAAAAAGGGGAAAATTTCAACTTTTGCCACATACGGTTTATACTAACCTGGTTCGCCATGAACTCGAGTGTAGGACCATCGTGAACTCGAACTCGGCTTTGGATATTTAAGCGCAGAAACTGAATATAGTAGATGAATTTCTCTGGCACATTTGTCAAAACCAGGCACTGTCAGAGAACTGTGTAGTCGGTTGTCAGCAGTCACTTTCAGGTAACGAAAAACTGAAGTCGTTGGAGCAATTAGCTCGTGATGTGACAAGTTTTCATGCCCGCGGAACTTTGACATGGGATCCATGAGAACCACCAAATCGGAAGGGCACGGATATGAAGCGATAACGATCAAATGCCGCAACTAGTGAGGCTCTTTTATATGCACTTTTCTTTACACATCACAAATAAAACAAATAAATAATGATCTTTTATTTCGTTTATTTATTACACGACAATCTAAAGTAGTTCTGGAAGGAGGCTGCGGTTAATCAAGGGCCGTTGAGTCGGGAAGTGACCGGTGGAAGCGGGAATAAAACCCGGACGTTATCGTTCGAATCCCATGATGATGACCGTTTGGCCACCACTAGTCAAGCTTTGCTCAGGAAAAGTGACTAAATCGTCGCACTTACGATATGAGCATTGGCTGGTCAATTTGCAACAGAAACAATCCGTACATGAACTTGAAACAAATGTTAAACTATCACTACTTCATGATTCACCCGATCAATGGAAGAAACGACACGAAAGCCGAGAGGTGACCTACCTGGGTTCGCGTAAAACCCATAGCCATCATCATATCAACAGACGAATCATCGACTTGCAACTGGGATGATTGTCCCGAGGTGACCTGTGTCGTTCCAGTGGTGGCCACGTTAGACGGACCGTAGATCGGATCATTCAAATCCGGATCATCCATATGTTCCATGATCCAATTCGTGGCAGCTTGCAAAGAAGTGTTTCCGCTCTCCATACAAGCTCGATGACAGGCGGGTGAAGAGAACCCCATGGACATCAGTTCGCTGAATATTTCCGGGTTTGGGGTTGGTATTTCAACCGGTCCGGAAGCTGTAAATTCAAATGTGGGAAAGGATGCCGCAGAGGATCAGACGAATAGCGCTAGTGGTAAAATTCGCGTCCGACGGTCCGTATCACGACAAATCAGCTGGCGGAGCATTTGCCGGCCAAGTGGAAGGTCGCCGGTTCGATTCCAACACACATCGTGGACTTTCCATCACCGAAATAGCATCTGACTAGTTTGTGGTAGCTTTCACTATGTGATCAGTCAGAAACATAGTGGAAAGGAATGATCCTGTAGCTAGAAAGACCCAGTATATTATATCATAGAATTGGAGTGGTGAATCACATAAATAATCGACAGATCGGTCATGATAACCGGGATGACAGTGTTGTGCTGTCTATTACCGGCGATCGCATGGTTTGAGCCTACGGACTTTCACCACGCGACTACGGAAAGTATCTGAAGAGACTCGAGGAACCGCACCGCAAGAAAAGTCAAGCAGTATGCGAAATGGCGTAGAGAGACTGTACAGTTCCACCGAAATCGAGTTATTTGGAGAGAATTCTACGAATGGGCTAAAAGAGGTACGAAAACTGATAGACAAGCAGTCCCGTGAGGACGAATTGAGAACTGCCAACGTGAATTAAAATCGATCCCCGCCCGACTGTTTAGGAGCACACCTTACACATATGAAATCGACACCTACCAAGCACTTCTTCTGAGTCATGCATCAGTTCCTCGCCTGGCTGTAAGCCCCCAAGGCTACGTAGTTGAGCCAGGTCGACCTTGAACGTGTTAGGTGCTGTGGTTTCGTGGGCCGACTCCGTATCCAGTTCAATTTCCACATCCATCTTTCGCGGTAGCCAATCAGCACCGATGGTGAATTTGGCCAGCTGGACGCACAAAAAATCTGGGAAGTTAACCAGTCGACTGGTACGGAACGCATGTGTGATTTGCCCGGGTGGGATACTGGCAGGAGTGCGAAAATCTTCTACACGTTCCTTGTCCGCCCACGCGCGGAGACAAGCCTGTATTGATTGGGGTGATGATGGCAGCAGTAGGCGGGCACGTCAACCAATTAGCAGTGGAACAGGATGGCGTGAAAGGTTAGAAATCAATAAACAATGTTCTGGTGAGTGGATATCCCTTAGATAAGCCGATCACTGGAGATGTTAGTAACACATTCGAACCCCGCGAAGTTAATGCTCAGGGTTTACGGCCACAGTGGTGAACTTTGCCCTGAAACCTAACCAACAATTATTTGAGAAACTGTTTGAGACTATCTCGTGGAAATATACACTGCACGGCGAGAATATAGGACCATCCTCATTTTCCCGCAGATCTCCGGCTCTGTATTTTCTAACGAAACTATCTCGGACCAGAAAAACTGAATGCACGGTACGATACGCCATACAAAACTCGGGAATGAAACTATGCGCTGATTAGAGCGGAAAACGTAAAAAATCTAAGGGTGAAAAAAGTATAGGACCTCCAATTGCGTTGCGCTGTCCCATGGTAAGTTTCACAAATCCAGACGGACCATTAAACCTGGCAACAAGCTGACTGGTTTGGCCTTTGGATTTGGCAACTGACAAGTCCTGGGAACCGGGATCACGTGACTCATGTGTGCCAGAGCACCGGATGCACCTTAGTGACCCAGGTGACCTTCATTCGCGTTGATTGCACGTATGTGCCTTACAGAATTTCACATCGATTTTTGTCTGTGCAGTGCCATGCAGAAATAAACTAACGGATTTCGAAAAGGGCGAAATATCCGCGTTCTAGCGAATGGGACTCAGGTTGCCTGAGATCTCTAGGCAATGCAAGAAATGTCATACCACGGTATCCGGAATGTAACAAGCAATGGGTCGTCCAAAAAACTGAGATCGGATGAGCGAAGATTGATTCGGCTAGCCTCCAATAATACGTGCTCCATATCTACGTTAAAAGCTTTAGTCGGTGTCAGTGTTTCGAAACAAACGTTACAAGGAACGCTCAAGGCTGTGCCGTGAATGAAATCATAGATTGTCACACCATTCCATGAAGAACAATGCTTATCATGAACGCACATAGAATAAACGAAGAAGTGAAAAAATGTCCTCTTTAGTGGCGGAAAAAAATAATTTCGATGGAATTATTATTGGCACGACCTTAGAAAAAATTTTTTCAGTCAAATAAAAACAACGACGAGGGTCCAATGGTGGTTTGAGGAGCCGTCTCAGCCGAAGGCCAAAGTGTTATACTTGGCGGTATACAAGATTCCGTTGCGTACATTGGAGCAGTTTTCGATCCAGCTAGTGACCAACATATTACAAGATGACACAATGTTTCAACATGACAGTTGTGTCCACTGCTCATACACCACCAAATGTTGGTCACGGTTCCGTGGAATTAAGGTCATACAGTGGCCAACCTGCAGCCCTTATCCAAATCCGATTGAGAACCTTTGGGGCATACTTGCTAGCCATGTGTACACGAATGCCATGATTTGCCGGTCAAATTGGAAATTGGTAACCGCCCTTAAGCGAGAATGAGTGAATATATTTTGCACCGGCTCAAGAACAAGCATGGTTCAAGCGCGACAACAACAACAGAGAAAAATTACCAAGTTGGGGGCGGGGATTAAGAGTCAAAACAAAGATTACAAGTAAGAGCAATTACACGTTTTGTAAACTTTTTTGTCTATTTTTCGATTGTTCATGGGAAACAGGAGGTCAACAGACAGGCCGTACAACATTTGGGCCACTAAATTCGGTTTGGAGCCATATCTCTCAGTGTATCGAAATCAACGACAATCCTCATCTTTTGGGCACCAACCAGGAAGGCGGGAAGCACCAACTAAAGTTAAAGTCGAAGCTAATATTAACCAAAGGACAATCACAAGCCTTGTAAGTATGCCGAGATGATGTATCAAGGTTCTTAGGCAGAATGGCACTTGAACACGATTTTAAGAAGTAACTATTGCGACCCAGATGACAGGAGTTCTATTACTTTTGCCACCCTCTTTTCCGCATATTCTGATGTAATTATCTGAAAATAAATTACTTCGTTTTGGAATTGTGTATTCTGTATCGCAATGGATATTTGGTCGTTTTGACCAGATATGGTTTCATTAGGAATTACAGATGCGGAATCATACGGAGGGTCCCATACTTTTGTCACGCACTGTACATTTTTCAAGGTAAATTATTCAGAATATAACTTATGAATTTTGTAACTTAAATACCGATGTAAATTTAGCAATATTTTCAGATACCATTTGTGTAGTGTAAAATCTTCGTGTGAACTGAAGAAAGAACACACGACAACCGTAGACGAAAACATAATCTGAGATGCTGAAATCAGCTTCTATTGATTGGGTGGCCATAACGACCAGACTGCACCTTGGCGTGATGTGATGGCTTGCTTGCCTCCATGACCCAAAGAACTATGCAGGATGGCTTCCTTAAGCCGGAGGTACAATCATGCCTAAGAGGTCAATGGATGGAGGCCAGACGAAGTCCAGCCTCTGAACCAGTTGATGGGCAACATTTGGTTCTAACCACTATGCTCCGGGAGGGGACACTTCAGCGAAAACCTTTGCTAGATGGACGTAGAAGTGGAGTACCTGGGATTTCTCTAGACGGTGGCAGAAGTCATCGCACTTCATTGAGCAGCCCCCAACCCAACGGATGCAGCCCCATCCGTCCACGTTCCGCTTGCTCGATTGGGTGCATGGGACTAAGGACTGAATCCGAAAAGCGGATCAATAACAGAGCACTAGCGAAGACAAGACAAAACGCATGCAGTATTCAGGTCTCACGTGACAGACCAGAAGAAGTTCCTTCACTGGTTCTCCGATCGCGTCTTCGTGCTGGTTTAACGCCTCACTACCTGGTGGATCTGACTTTTGAGTCAAAGGCTGCGGTTGGGATTCTCAAAGAAAAACCCCTTCTGCGGTTTGGGCAGCCGCGAAGTATGATGTGCCCAGAAACTTCCAGTAACTTCCCTGTAAAGGGCTCTACCAATTTTCCCTCTTTTAATTAAGGGTCGATGCAAAACGCCACGGGTAATTGCGGCTCTGAAGAAAACAATAGTTCAGGAGTTGTGGATAATTCGAATGCATTCCTCAAGCCTAAGTGTTCACTTCACTTGGCTGCCTGTAATGTGCGCAGTCAATGTCAGATGGGGCAACAGGCTGCTTTCGCTAGAACTCTTGAGACTTTCAAAATAGATGTATGTTGTGTCTCCGAAACACGCATACAAGTCCCCACTTCAGTGATCACTCTTCGCACCCCAGATACAACCTCAGTCTCTCACTTCACTCTTTGTGTTTCGGGTGATTCGGTATCGAGAGCTCGTGGTCAAGCTGGTGTTGGGATTGCTTTGAGCACGAAAGCTGAGCGTGTACTGCTAGACTGGATTCCAGTCAGCAGTCGTTTGTGTGCAGTTCGGTTGGACGGTTCTGTTCGTGTCAACAACAACAAACTGAATCACCGATGTTTGTTCGTCGTGTCTGTGTATGCGCCGACTGACTGCAGTTTCTCTGAGACCCAGGGCAGATTCTTCCAGACGTGGTGGTCTCTGCTAGGGATTTCAACGCCCAAGTTGACCGTTTGGGAGATTCCGAAAGGCACATTGGAGGCCCATTTGCTATCCCAGCCGATCGTACCGATAATGGCAGTCGTCTCATTCAACTGTGTTCTGAGCCCCAACTGTTCCTAAGGAGTACGACCTTCTTCCATAAGCCGCATAGACTCACATAGCGTCCTCCTGCGTGTTCACAACGTTGGACTCAGATTACCGATATTATGACTGGTCACCGCTGGAGTACATCATTTGAGGATTATTGTTCATTTTCTGGACTTAGATTACGTCTTGGTACGTGCTCGCTTTCGTTTACGTATCGTCCGTGGTCGTATTGACGCTGAAGCCACTCGCGCAGATGCTTCGAGACGATAACCGACGATCTCCTTTTCAGGCGGAGCTGTCTACGCAGTTATCTATGTAGCCAGATATCCAAGATCCAAATGAAAGCTGGCAACAGATCAAAGTAACTTTATATGCTGCGTCCAATGCCACACAAGACTCCGGTTCAAGCAGGCTTCACAAACTATGAAGATCTTCGACGTCAGTTGCACTGTTAAATGCTCGTAGAACCGTCCCTGCGGATTCCACATTCAATGAAGTGCATAAATACCTAAGACGCCAACTAACCAGAAGCCTGAGAAATGATCGTGAGAAGTGGTGGGTTGCGTAATGTAGGGAAATAGAGAGGGTTGCGTCTATTGGCATTATCCATAATGTTTACCGTTTGATGAGAGGCACCGGTCCGAGAAAGCCCAGTGGAAGTGAGTTAACCATAAAATCTAACGGTTCACTGATTCACCCTCAGGAACGTCGTCTAGATGGTTAGGTGGGGCACTTCAAGGAACAATTCAGTTGGCCCACTTCTACAGTGGACCTTCCCAATATACCTGCCAGAGAAGCGATGCAGGTAGATATCACCTCGTCAGAGATGGAGATTATGTGGAAGATAGGTTACTTGTGAAGGTACAAAGCTGCTGGACCGAATGGGTTGTCTGTATCTTTTTTCAAGGATGAAGGCGAGCTTTGGTTTCGGAGTAAACAAAACCTCCGGATTATTTGTGCTAGTGAGCAGATTCCCAAGGAATGGTGTGAACCGATGACTGTGCTGATTTACAAGAAAGGTAACAGGTCCTCTTGTGAAAACCACAGAGAAATTAGCTTGGTAAGTATAGCGTCTAAACTGCTCACCGGTCTTATTCTCTACCGACTATCCAGCGCCTGCAAAATGTGTACGCGTGAGAATCAAGCCAGTTTCAGACCCGGTCATGGTTATATCGGCCACATCTTTACGCTTCTAGAAATCTTGGAGCACAGGCAAATCTGTCCTCCTTGGTTTGGTAGTGGCATTTGATTCAATGTACCACACAGTTTTCTGACTCTGTCTCTCATTGAAGGGTGTGTCAGAGAAGTATATTTCTCTTTTCCAATGCTTGTATGCAAACAGCCGAGGCCGAGTTTGTGCTTACGGTGACCTTTCCCCCGAGTTCACCACGGAAAGTGGTATTCGTCAGGATTGCCCCCTTTCACCCTCCCTCTTCAATTTTGTAATTGAATTGATTCTTGAAATAGCCCTGTCTTCGTGTGAGAATAGCGGCAAAGATCTTTACTCTACGTTGGAATACGGGGACGATATGTTCTTCTGAGTGGAGATCCAAGTAAGTTGCAAGCTTTCTCAAATAGTCTTAACAACAGTGTAACAATGATTGGGATGCGTTTTGCACGTTCGAAGTGTAAAATGTCGCTAAAGGACTAGATTGGCGCCACGCAAAATCTTGTCTTTGCAGGGGAAGCTCTAGCTGAAGGAGCTAAGTTTTGTTACGTGGGCAGTTACATCTCATTAGGTGGACAGATCTGATGAAGTATCTGGAAGGTGCGTTTGGCTTTTGCTAACCCCCGTCAACTGTGGCACCGGCGTGACATCAGATCATCCGTCAAGGATCGAGCGTACAACCTGTTCAAAAAATTCGGGATTACCTCAGTTCGATCGAAATCCTGACCTACGGTCCAATTCCAGTTTATACAGCCGAACTACTCTCGGTAGCCATAAATATACGGTAGACACTTGTTTAAAGTGTGTGTGTGTGTGTGTGTGAGAGAGAGAGAGAGAGAGAGTAGTATCAGTAGTATAAAGTGGAATTCGGCTGTATGTCAGGATTTCGACCGAATTGAGGCGATCCCAAATTTTTTGGACAGACTGTTCTCTCTTTTATACGGCTCAGAAATATGGCCGTTAAGGTTAGAAGATAGACAAAGGGTGTCGGTGTCTGAGCATCGATTTCTCCCGAGCATTGCCGGAATATGGTGGGAGCGCCGTATCAGCAATTCTGGGGTTAGACATAGGGTGTTGGGAACCAGAGGTCAGTCGCTGCAACAAGCACTGAATCCAAAAAATTTGAGATGGCTGGGGCGTATATTAAGCGTGCCCGCCGATAGACTTCCTCGGCGTGCGCTTTTCGCCGAGGCATGCAGTGATTGCAAGGTAGGTCGAGGTGGTCAGTCCGTGCCATGACAGAAAGGTATGAAAACTTGGACCAGTGGACTTAGCGACTGGTGTGGGCGACCAAATCTTGAGGTTTAAACACTGCTGGCGGGATTTATCTCTCATCTGTCGATCCACGCCCTCCATAGGCTATCCTGTCGCTCGCAAACTCGTGGGCTCGGTACTGAGCAGGTCCTGGTGCACTATCTGTCAGTGAAACTAAGCCATACATGGAACGATGTGCTAGGTCATATCCTCACAAGTAGGACGTGTGAGACTTCTGGGTTGGGGTCCACGCGACCCGCCTCCTAAAGGGTTGGAGACATTAAGTGATATGGTTGGATGACGCGGCCAGTAGCGTGGTTGCATTCGGACTCTTGCTTTGTTTTCGGCGCTTTCACAATATGCTTTACTTTATCTTGCCCTTGACTCCACGATGCTCGAAGGTAGTAACCGAAACCAGACCGCAGAAGAGCGAGGTTTATCGAAGACTTTCGACTAGCGGCTTAGGAGCGTATCTTTTACCGAATCTCAAAGCTAACTACGAACGAAATCTCCTCGGTCGAATGAACTGAGGCACACAGCCTGAAATCAGGCACGTGTGAATATACGAATGAACCTAGAGGACTCGTGTCCGTAGACAGATGCGATTGTGTATTCTGTATATCGTGGCACCGAAATAGTACCGATACGAGAAATACATGGAAAGCAAATGGTGGCAACAGCGAAGCAAAAAGTGGACCGCGTGCGTACAATCGGCGAAAACCGAAAGTGTGTCAAAGGCGAGGTCGATGGAAACCTCGTGAAGGTCAGTTCAGTAAAATGTGCGTAACCGAATAAAAACAGTGCAGTCAAAATTAAGCGTCAGAGAAGATCGTACAGAAAATAAACCCGAAATGATATCCGGACAATGTTCATTTTTTCAGAACAATTGAAGTCACTACAGGAGTCCCTCACTAGGAAGCGCGGAAAGCTTTCGAAAAATGTTAGAGAGATAAAGGCATATAAACGATACTCGTGCGCGTGCATGCATGCAGGATACGTGAATGTAGGTGTGCCGTAGGATGCAATCGGTTCATCAGAAACAACAGCCTTCGACCAAAGCTTAACCCTTAGAGCATGTGGAATGAAACTGAGCACTGAAGCATGCTCGAGACCAGTGACTGATAATACTTTTTGTACATCTTTCCAAAGATGCTCAGGTTCTACCAATGTACGCTTGTGCTCCGGATGGGTGAAGTATGCACGGTGTCTTTTCTGGACTATGTTTTGCTGAGAGCGAATCACTCAACCCTGTTCGGTATCGAGACGCACGCGCCACCTATTTACGTGGCGTTTTGAAGAGACTCGTGTGCCAAACTGCGAATCGTCCACAACCGGTAGTTATGTCCGTTTTATTTATACGGTTCCAAAACATGGCTGTTGATGGTAGAAGATAGACGAAGACTGTCGGTTTTCGAGCATCAATGTCTCCGGAGCATTGTCCGAGTATGGTGGGAACACCGTATCAGCAATGCTGAAGTTAGTCGTAAGGTGTTGGGAACCAGAGGTCAGTTTGTGAATCAAGTACTGAATCTAAACAGATAAAGGTGGTTGGGACATGTGTTACGCATGCCCGCCGATAGACTTCCTCGACGTACGCTGTTCTCTGAGACAGGTGGTGATTGGAAGGTAAGTCGAGGTGGTCAGTCCATGACATGGCAAAAAGGTATGAAATCCTTGATTAGTGGACTTGGCCACGTAGGACATGTTAGACTTCCAGGTTGGGGTCCACGTGAACCGCCTGCCAAGTGGTTGGAGACACTAGGTTATATGGTTAAGTGTCACAGTTAGTGGCGTAGTTGCATTCGGACTGTTTCCTTGTCGTTTTGATTCCCCCTCGATACTTTGACTTTTTGGATCTTTATCACTATGCTTCTATTTTTTCGCCCTTTACTGGATGATGCTGGAAGGTAGGAACCAAAACCAGAGCAGAGAAGTACGAGGTTAATGGTTGAATAAACTGAAACTGATTGGGTGGACCCGTAAATCCCCCTGATTTGCTGTTAAGTAATTAGCTTCATTAAACACCTTTATAGTACTGCAAAATCAATTCGTCACAATCCTCTTTAACACCCTCTATTATTGATGGGCACCATTACATTTTACTGCATTCTACTCAGTTAATTAATTAACCTATCACGATATTTGCTCTACTTTTTTATTACATGCCCGTATTTGAGTGAAGTGGAAGGAGTGTACACCCCAATCTTCAAGATCCACCGCGCTAATCATGAATAATCAAGAAACTGACCCTGGAGACTTGCTCGAGGTCGTCTCAAAAAAGACAACGACGGTACCTATCGAAGAAAACGCTTTTGCATGAATTACAGCATACAACGGCAACACTGGTATTTTACATTCTAGCAATGAAGGAGGAGGGATGTATTGGACTGAGTTTTAGAAACATAGAACACCGTGGGCGTTTAAAGTTTAGAACATAAAAATGATTATTTATAGGCTTTACTTAGACCACTGTACTCGTTTAAAACTGAGGATAAATGGGGTACCATCTCATATGAGCGCTCTACCGATGACTTCGGTGTGAAACAATTGCGTAAAAGTTCAAAAGCTCTACGGTGGTGGGTGGAGACGATACTGGATCAAGTATTGAATCTAAGCAGATGAACATGGTTGGGACATGTGTTATGCATGCCCATCCATAGACTTCCTTGACGTACGCTGTTCTCCGAGGCATGCAGTGATTGCAAGGTAGGTCCAGGTGGTCAGTCCATGACACGGCAAAAAGATACGAAAACTTTGACCAGTGGACTTGAGGTCCACACAAACCGCTTCTTAAAGGGTTGGAGACATTAAGTGATATGGTGGGGTGTCGCGATCAGTGGTGTAGTTGCATTTAGAATCTTTCTTTGTTTTCGTGATTGTTGTGTTCGGCCTGAACCGGCATGTGCTAAGACAGACAATCTCGCACGCAAACAGACGCACGTACACAGCTGACGTTTGCCGTGCTTCGTTCCGGACAGTACTGACCAATCAGATTGTGTCACATGTTGGACGACCTTGTGCAGCCTAACCCGATTGTACTTCTGTCTTGCTCTTTCGATTACCTCATTATCGTCGTGGGTGGGTGCTTCAGGCTCCGAGATGGCTACTCGCCCTGAACACCTCCCGAAATGCTCTCAGATGACCGTGCATTTCTCTACAGCCTCTGCTGAGGAAGCCCCACTCACTGCCTTCTCGTGGCGGTGTTCCCACTAAAGTGAGAGGACGAAAGCGAATGCCCGGCGCTCCCCACCGAGTTGGCTGACTAATAGTCAGTCTAGAGGAGATGGCTAAACCCTGATTTCAAACCGACTGCGGGTGGCGTATGAGACGTACAATGGTGTGCTCACCGGCATCTGTGTCGGAGGGACATCCAGGATGTTCGGTCCCATCCGAAGGGCGTATGAACTGAGCAATCAGTCACCGGCTCCCAGAGGGCTACGATACACTCATACTGTCCTACTGCCTTGTAGGTTAGGCGTTCTGGTCGAAGGCTCGGGGTGGGGCCCCCTAAGTCAACCATCTACTTCGATCCAGGTGACCGGGTAGTATCCAGCCCACATGCTTACATAAAATCTCCACATATATGATTACTCATGTTTTTGAATGGCATCACGCCTCTGTACATTGTACCAGATTATCGATGAATATATATATATATATATATATATATATATATATATATATATATATATATTCGATTGCATATTGCCTTGACTCACGAGCTTGCGGACGTGTTGACTTTTTCACGTGCTTGCCTGTACTTGTGCCTGCCGTACGTTTGCACTGAATACACGTTCACTCGTACACGTGCGCCTTCCTTGTTACCGAATTTGTGAAAAACAATGATTTCCGCTTATCACTTTGATTTCTGGATCTTTTTTCGCCTTGTACTCTTATTCTTTTTCCTTCTACTGTACGATGCTGAGAGAAAGCAATGGAAACCAGAGCACAGAAGTGCAAGGTTAATGGCTGTATAGACTTAAACTGAACTGAACTCCATTTTCAACGTGCTAGTCTTAAGCAAGAATGCAGTGGATATCCCTGATCTTGAGAAAGCCCTCAAATTTGCATATAAAAATCACCTGAACTACAACAGTGCGTACCAGTAGACAGCAAGATTGACGTTTTTAAAAAGCATAGGGAGTCACAGAGGCGAAATGACGTTTTTTTATTATATGCTTACTCATGAGTGCAGGGGAAGAGATACATACTTCGTGCCACAAAGGCCCAGTGCATTATCAGAGATAACCGGCAGCCAGACCCTAGGTCTTGAAGTGATGGAGAACCACATTCGGTCAGGTGTGTTAACGAGCCGGACGACAGTGAAGTACTGCCTACCGCTGTCACATCACTTACAGCGGTGACTTACTTCGAATGGAATTCGTGGACGGATTTTGGCCGCGGGATCCAACTTTGTTCCGGAGGTGGCTGCATCGCGTTCAGCCCGTTCCCATTCCTCGTACTCTGTGTGATTTGTCATTGCATCCATGGGAATGGGTACAGAGAGCACCAGTTCATTGCGTGTGCTATACCGTACCTGTGCGAGAGGAGACAAAATGACTAGTGAAACCGTGATTGTTATCGGTGATGGTGAGTTGTGGAGAGAAGGGTGAACTATGACGGCATCTTTTGAAGAAACAAAGCCCAGGGTTATTAAGGGAGAAGGGGATACGCGATTGAATTTTTGGATGTGGAAGCTGTTGCTGTAGCTCAGTATTGTTCAATAAAATGGTGACCTTACCCTTTAGTACCCTGCTTTCTGTTGTTACCGCGCCCAGTCAGAAACGAAATAAACTGAAGCATAAGAAGAAATTGGTGCAAACCAAGCAGGATTTTTAATGCAAGCACACCAGTGGCAGCAGCACTTGGCCACGTCGTCTAAAGCCTTCAGTAAGTGGATACTGTGAACCCAACCTAGAAGCCTCAGACGTCTGGTACGGCGAATCTCGCCATGTAAGGTTATTATCCCGTAAATACAAGGGAAGCCCAACTCGTATTACGGCAGATCACACTCACATTCATGCTGATATGAATAACTGCATACATGACTGGATTTCAACGCACCTTACGAGTCATCCCGCATTCGAAACGATCCTCAATCGCGAGACGAACACATGAACTCGGGTAGGGAACGGTGACTGGTTGACCTTGAGCATTGAATACTTGAGCCGGTTTTGTACCAGTCGCGCTGGGTGCTTGTGTGTCGAGAAGATCGAGTAGGAATGTGAGGAATTCACAAGCGTCCTGTTGATGTTTTGTGGCGAACGAACGATTGTGACGTCCCATCAGACGACGGAACAGTTGTGGCCGAATCCCTGGGATGAGACAAACCCAGGGGATACAATGAAGTCAGAACAGAGAACCATATCCACTGAACAGTGTTACTGAAGTCAACGGAAGTGAAAAATCGTGCTACTCTAGAGAAAGCGTCATCGAATCGCAGTCGAATAGCACAAACACGACGTTGAAGGGAACAGGCAACGAATAAACTTCCCACCATTTCATTCGAACACAACTTTCCTCTGGGTAACCTTGATACACGAAGGCCACTATCCGGTCAAACCATTCAATTTTCTTGGTACACTGAGTACCCGAGCGTCAGGATTTGCAGACATGTGAGCGACCTGGAAATAGCAGCCCTGAACAGGGGCAGACCCCCTGCAGGACCTGTGTGAATTCTTCAAAATAAACTGTATCAGCAGGTGTTTTTCTGATAATATGGTGGCCAATTTTGGTTGTGGACGATTCGCAGTTTGGCACACGAGTCTCTTCAAAACGCCACGTAAATAGGTGGCGCGTGCGTCTCGATACCGAACAGGGTTGAGTGATTCGCTCTCAGCAAAACATAGTCCAGAAAAGACACCGTGCATACTTCACCCATCCGGAGCACAAGCGTACATTGGTAGAACCTGAGCATCTTTGGAAAGATGTACAAAAAGTATTATCAGTCACTGGTCTCGAGCATGCTTCAGTGCTCAGTTTCATTCCACATGCTCTAAGGGTTAAGCTTTGGTCGAAGGCTGTTGTTTCTGATGAACCGATTGCATCCTACGGCACACCTACATTCACGTATCCTGCATGCATGCACGCGCACGAGTATCGTTTATATGCCTTTATCTCTCTAACATTTTTCGAAAGCTTTCCGCGCTTCCTAGTGAGGGACTCCTGTAGTGACTTCAATTGTTCTGAAAAAATGAACATTGTCCGGATATCATTTCGGGTTTATTTTCTGTACGATCTTCTCTGACGCTTAATTTTGACTGCACTGTTTTTATTCGGTTACGCACATTTTACTGAACTGACCTTCACGAGGTTTCCATCGACCTCGCCTTTGACACACTTTCGGTTTTCGCCGATTGTACGCACGCGGTCCACTTTTTGCTTCGCTGTTGCATGTATTTCTCGTATCGGTACTATTTCGGTGCCACGATATATAGAATACACAATCGCATCTGTCTACGGACACGAGTCCTCTAGGTTCATTCGTATATTCACACGTGCCTGATTTCAGGCTGTGTGCCTCAGTTCATTCGACCGAGGAGATTTCGTTCGTAGTTAGCTTTGAGATTCGGTAAAAGATACGCTCCTAAGCCGCTAGTCGAAAGTCTTCGATAAACCTCGCTCTTCTGCGGTCTGGTTTCGGTTACTACCTTCGAGCATCGTGGAGTCAAGGGCAAGATAAAGTAAAGCATATTGTGAAAGCGCCGAAAACAAAGCAAGAGTCCGAATGCAACCACGCTACTGGCCGCGTCATCCAACCATATCACTTAATGTCTCCAACCCTTTAGGAGGCGGGTCGCGTGGACCCCAACCCAGAAGTCTCACACGTCCTACTTGTGAGGGTATGACCTAGCACATCGTTCCATGTATGGCTTAGTTTCACTGACAGATAGTGCACCAGGACCTGCTCAGTACCGAGCCCACGAGTTTGCGAGCGACAGGATAGCCTATGGAGGGCGTGGATCGACAGATGAGAGATAAATCCCGCCAGCAGTGTTTAAACCTCAAGATTTGGTCGCCCACACCAGTCGCTAAGTCCACTGGTCCAAGTTTTCATACCTTTCTGTCATGGCACGGACTGACCACCTCGACCTACCTTGCAATCACTGCATGCCTCGGCGAAAAGCGCACGCCGAGGAAGTCTATCGGCGGGCACGCTTAATATACGCCCCAGCCATCTCAAACTTTTTGGATTCAGTGCTTGTTGCAGCGACTGACCTCTGGTTCCCAACACCCTATGTCTAACCCCAGCATTGCTGATACGGCGCTCCCACCATATTCCGGCAATGCTCGGGAGAAATCGATGCTCAGACACCGACACCCTTTGTCTATCTTCTAACCTTAACGGCCATATTTCTGAGCCGTATAAAAGAGAGAACAGTCTGTCCAAAAAATTTGGGATCGCCTCAATTCGGTCGAAATCCTGACATACAGCCGAATTCCACTTTATACTACTGATACTACTCTCTCTCTCTCTCTCTCTCACACACACACACACACACACTTTAAACAAGTGTCTACCGTATATTTATGGCTACCGAGAGTAGTTCAGCTGTATAAACTGGAATTGGACCGTAGGTCAGGATTTCGATCGAACTGAGGTAATCCCGAATTTTTTGAACAGGTTGTACGCTCGATCCTTGACGGATGATCTGATGTCACGTCGGTGCCACAGTTGACGGGGGTTAGCAAAAGCCAAACGCACCTTCCAGATACTTCATCAGATCTGTCCACCTAATGAGATGTAACTGCCCACGTGACAAAACTTAGCTCCTTCAGCTAGAGCTTCCCCTGCAAAGACAAGATTTTGCGTGGCGCCAATCCAGTCCTTTAGCGACATTTTACACTTCGAACGTGCAAAACGCATCCCAATCATTGTTACACTGTTGTTAAGACTATTTGAGAAAGCTTGCAACTTACTTGGATCTCCACTCAGAAGAACATATCGTCCCCGTATTCCAACGTAAAGATCTTTGCCGCTATTCTCACACGAAGACAGGGCTATTTCAAGAATCAATTCAATTACAAAATTGAAGAGGGAGGGTGAAAGGGGGCAATCCTGACGAATACCACTTTCCGTGGTGAACTCGGGGGAAAGGTCACCGTAAGCACAAACTCGGCCTCGGCTGTTTGCATACAAGCATTGGAAAAGAGAAATATACTTCTCTGACACACCCTTCAATGAGAGACAGAGTCAGAAAACTGTGTGGTACATTGAATCAAATGCCACTACCAAACCAAGGAGGACAAATTTGCCTGTGCTCCAAGATTTCTAGAAGCGTAAAGATGTGGCCGATATAACCATGACCGGGTCTGAAACTGGCTTGATTCTCACGCGTACACATTTTGCAGGCGCTGGATAGTCGGTAGAGAATAAGACCGGTGAGCAGTTTAGACGCTATACTTACCAAGCTAATTTCTCTGTGGTTTTCACAAGAGGACCTGTTACCTTTCTTGTAAATCAGCACAGTCATCGGTTCACACCATTCCTTGGGAATCTGCTCACTAGCACAAATAATCCGGAGGTTTTGTTTACTCCGAAACCAAAGCTCGCCTTCATCCTTGAAAAAAGATACAGACAACCCATTCGGTCCAGCAGCTTTGTACCTTCACAAGTAACCTATCTTCCACATAATCTCCATCTCTGACGAGGTGATATCTACCTGCATCGCTTCTCTGGCAGGTATATTGGGAAGGTCCACTGTAGAAGTGGGCCAACTGAATTGTTCCTTGAAGTGCCCCACCTAACCATCTAGACGACGTTCCTGAGGGTGAATCAGTGAACCGTTAGATTTTATGGTTAACTCACTTCCACTGGGCTTTCTCGGACCGGTGCCTCTCATCAAACGGTAAACATTATGGATAATGCCAATAGACGCAACCCTCTCTATTTCCCTACATTACGCAACCCACCACTTCTCACGATCATTTCTCAGGCTTCTGGTTAGTTGGCGTCTTAGGTATTTATGCACTTCATTGAATGTGGAATCCGCAGGGACGGTTCTACGAGCATTTAACAGTGCAACTGACGTCGAAGATCTTCATAGTTTGTGAAGCCTGCTTGAACCGGAGTCTTGTGTGGCATTGGACGCAGCATATAAAGTTACTTTGATCTGTTGCCAGCTTTCATTTGGATCTTGGATATCTGGCTACATAGATAACTGCGTAGACAGCTCCGCCTGAAAAGGAGATCGTCGGTTATCGTCTCGAAGCATCTGCGCGAGTGGCTTCAGCGTCAATACGACCACGGACGATACGTAAACGAAAGCGAGCACGTACCAAGACGTAATCTAAGTCCAGAAAATGAACAATAATCCTCAAATGATGTACTCCAGCGGTGACCAGTCATAATATCGGTAATCTGAGTCCAACGTTGTGAACACGCAGGAGGACGCTATGTGAGTCTATGCGGCTTCTTATGCCAGAAGTTTGTACTCGCCAGGAACAAAGTGATCAGAGCACAGCTGGATGAAACGATTGCCATTGTCTGTGCGATCGGCTGGAATAGCAAACGACCTTCGAATCGTGGAATCCCCAAAACGGTCAAATTGGGCTTTAAAATCGTCAGCAATTACCACCACGTCCATGGGATACACACTTCAAAGCAGCTGAGACAAATCATGGTAGAATTTATCCTTGGTTTCTGAGGAACTGCGGTCAACGGGCGCATACACAGACACGACGAACAAGCATCGACGCTTCAGTTTGTTGGTATTGACACGTGCACAACCGCCAAACGGAACTGCACACACGCGCTCGATGGACAGGATTGGAAAAGGCGGCGTGGTGGACAACCGATGACCTGGAGGAGAAGTTTAAAAAAGCTGACTTCCCGTTTAGCCTCAGTGGGGCCCTGTCGCCCACAGTGTTGGAGCAAGAATGACACCGAAAAAAGTTGGCCTGATACACTCGCGGATATGGCCCGAAACCGGAGTCAGTGGCGTCAATGCTGTGTTGGCTTCCCGTCCTCCCCTCCCATATATGAAAACCACGAATGTTGCGAACAAAAAAGATCGAAATACCGTGTGTGGAAAAACTTGCATAAAAGAATCTTTCCAACTTTTCTATCATATCTTCTCGTGCATTGTTTTCCCACTATCCCATGGTCTCTTTGGCACGTTGTCTGTACCAGAACCGTGATATATATATATATATATATATATATATATATATATATATATGAGCAATTCCAATGCCGGCCTGTATACGAGTACTAAACACCGGATCACCCGACGCACGAAGAGTAAAGCGAGAGACTAAGTTTGTAACTGGGGTGCGAAGAGCAATCACAGGAGCGGGGTTTTGTATACGCGCCTCAAGAGTTTTACCGAGAGCAACCTGTTGGCCTATTTGACATAATGTGCGAACCTTGAAGGCAGAAAAGTGAAGTGAATATGTAGGCTTAGGAAGTGTGTTTGATTTCTACTCGACTCTTGAACTATTGCTTTCTTCAGAGCTGCAATTACCTGTGGCTTTTTGCATCGAGTCGAAATTAAGGGAAGGAAAATTAGTAAAGCCCTTCACAGGAGCGATGCTAGAGGTTTCTGATGAAATTATGCTTCACGGCTGATCACAAAGCAGAAGGGATTTTGCTTTAGGATTCTGACTCAAATGTCTGAGTTGCAAGGCAGTGAGACATTTACCCAGCATGGGAACGTGATCGAAGAACCCGTGAACGAGCTTTTTCTGATCTGTCACGTGAGACCCGATTGTTCCATGCATTCTCATCGTCTTCGCTGATTCTTTGTTATCGATACGCTTCTCGGATTCGGTCCTCAGCCCCATGCGCCCAATCGAGCCAACAGAACGTGGACGGACGGGACTGCATCCGTTGGGTTGGGGGCTGCCAAGCTTCGGCGGGCAATAGCTGCCCAATGAAGTGCGATGACTTGTCCCACCGTTGATAGAAAACTCAGGCACTCCACTTCTACGTTGATCTAGTAGAGTTTTTCAGACAGATATATTGCTTCCCTCCGCGTTTAATCGCTGGAATGTCTTCTCTAGGGCATAGTGGTTAGAACCAGGTGTTGCCTAGCAACTGGTTCAGAGGCTGGACTTCGTCTGGCTTGTGTCAAACTTTTGGAAAATAGGAGAGAAATATAGTCCCATCGGTACCTTGGTGTAAACAACCGAACAGCACTGAACTGACGCGCAGATTATCCGATTTTACCATGTGTTATTACGCGTCAGTGTTTCTGATTCACGTTTTGACTAATAAATACTGGGCAACAGTTGCGCGAGCCATCTGTGCATATACACAAGAGGAAGAGCCTGACGTATATGCGGTCGTAGGGAAGAAATTGATACAGAAGTTTTGTTGGTAACAGCCTTGTTTTTGCAAGAGTTGGGTGCAATTTTTTACTAATATTATAAGCTTTCCAACCACCCCAGTTTAAGCAGAGATGGGTAAAAAAACTCAAAGCGCACCCTATCCGTATTAAGGAACGCAACCCTATCCAATAACATGTTCAGACAAGCACGTGGGCCTGTGTATCTTGATCTCTGAATCCGTATCGCAAGGGTTGCTGGCCTGAAGCAAGCTTTCGCCGGGTGTGATAAAGGTGCTCTCCAGCTGCTGCCTGTCACCTCGCTAGCTCTCGAATGAACTTCAGTTCTGAATGCGGTGCACCTTGAACACTCTCACCATGAATCAATGAAAAATTGGGAAGCTATCTATTCGGTGCCGAGGACGAGGGAGAATTTTTTAAACAAACTCAATTAGAAAAAAAGACGCGTCATCCATAAATATCATCATTATAATCATCACCTTCGTTCTCGTCGTCGTACGGTGACAGACAACGACGCTGAACAGTGCGTCGCTTACCAATGATTTAAACGAAAGATGAATCCACTTGGATGAAGAGGATGTTGACCAACAAATGAGAAACGGACAACAAACAAATGGTATTCTGGCCACCAGACAGTACACCCGCACTCTAGCCATTAGCGTGCACACATGCATATATATTCAAAGAGTTTGACTTGTTAGGAAAATGACAAAATAGTTCATGGTTCACTTCCATATCGTTTTGTTTATCTAACCGACTGGTGACCGAACCTTTTGCATTTAAACCAGAAAGATGAGAAGTACCAAATCTCTTGCGTCCCCGACACGCTTTTTCATACTTCATCTCCGAACCATCTGTTAACTTTCACGTTGTCTCCATTATTCTAAAGCAGGAACTGAGAACAATGCGTGATGCACCGGAAATCTCGCTGTGTATTATGTAAAACATCCAGCGGCGTACACTTTTTTTAGTAACGTTAGGATAACGAATTTTCTCATCAACTCTCCGTTTATAAACTTGCCACTCCGTTCCACCGTAGTTAGACAGGGAAACAATGGTGTCTGCAGCTACGCGCCGAAAATAAGAGCATTGTAGCGCTGATACCCTTTCTCATGGTACCTGACAGCATAGCTCGTCGCAATTAGACTGCGGCTTGATGTGGTGTGACGACTAGCGCGCATCAGCGACCCAACGAGTTATACAAGTTGGCTTGCCTCAAGTCGAAGAATCAATCATACCTGGAAAATCAATGGGTAGAGGACTGACGAAACAGCTTCCTGGTCCTCCAGGTTGGGGGTCGATCCGAGGTGGTAACTCAGCCGGTAAAATCAGTGGGAGAATAACTGGTTCAAGCAAATGGGCCTCCACTTAGCCACCCCGCTGCTTTGAGGAAAGTCTCTTGTTGGAACTAAAGGCTTTGGTCGAGAGAACCTTAATCGTTCCTCTGCTTAGCAGCTAGACATCTCAAAAGTGCCCGTCTCACATCTCCCATGAACTACATGAATCCAAATAGTCCCATACTGCATCAGTCGTCAGACAGAACAGTCAGGACGGCGTTGCGTATTGAGTCGAGTGGGGTGGGTAGTGACAAGTAGACTATTGCTCAGAGTCCCCTCTCTTTCATTCGAATTTCGTCTTCCGTCCCCAACCACCTCTCTTTGCTCTCTCTCTACCTACCCGTTATGCTCCCACTGATAACATGCCGGATACTCGCAACGATTCACTGACAACTAATGTGGTAAATGATCCTTAATCTCGTAACTCACATCTTCTCAAGCTTGATCAGCCTCTGAATCTCGGCTCTTTCAACGTGCATACACTCATGCAAACCAGGCAGCGAGAGTCTTTGGTGTTCACAATGGACTCTTTGACTACTAATCTCTGGGCGTCAGTGAAACGTTTATCCAGAAATCCAGCAGTGTGACTCAACTAACTGCTCCTGGTATCTCATCAAGGAATTTCCTGTGTACTTCACGAGGTGAGGTAGCTAGAGCTGAGGGTCAACGTCGTGTAGGAATAATCTAAACCTACAAGGATGAAGCTGGCCTTTTAGACTGAATACCAGTTAATAATCATTTACGTGTTGTAAGACTCTAGGGGTCAGTTGGCGTTCAAATGGATGATCGTGTCAAGCCTCATCTGTTTGTAATCTCGACATACACTGCAACAGACTGCAGCTCTGATACGCAGAATACTGAACTTTACGAGGAACTCACCACTCTCGTTCGCAAGAGCAAAGGCCCTGACATTACAATGCTAGCTGGTGATTTTAATGCACAAGTTGGCAAACTTAGTGCATCAGAAAGTTTTCGCGATAGGCGATGTGCCTTACCCGCTATGCGCACAGATAACAATGATAGGCTACTCCAGTTTTGTGCAGACAATCGGTTATTCCTGTCTAGTACGAATTTCCGACACAAATTGAATCGCACAGTGACAACGCACTCTAACTCTACAGGTATTCTGAGTCCGATTGGTCATATCGCAGTAAGTTACCGCTGGTGTACATCTGTCTAAAACTGCAGATCCTTTTGGGCCCATGTATGTTGAGTCGGACCATGCATTAGTTTTGATCCGATTTGCGTTCCGGATTCACGGTCATCAATCCAAACCCGGTTAACCGTAGAACGTTCGGCTGTCCCAGAAGTTCGCACCAGTGATGAACGGAAACTATCACTTGAGCTACATACTCCGACGAACAGTAATATAGACGAGTACTGGGCCTATTTTAAATGGGCGATGCAAGTGGCAACAGGTTTTGCTTGAGATCCTAGATCCGATATCCATTAAATTCACTGGATTTCTCAAGCGTCGCTGAGTCTAATGGAACAAAACGTCCCCTTTGGGGCTGTAAGTAGATGAATTAGATACAAAGAAATCTACGAAGGCAAGTTGCAAAAAGCCCAAAGAAGGATCGCGAAAATTGGTGGGTCAACGTGGCTGAAGAAATGGAAAAAGCAGCTGCTTCAGGTAACGGTCAAAGATTGTTCCAACTCATTCGCGACACGAAACCCGGTCAGTGAAACGATATGCGATTAACAATTAGAGCCTATACATGGCAAACAACAAAGGCTCGACAATCGGGTCGAATACTTCAAGGTGCAGTTTAGCTGGCCACTCGCTAATGTAGTCACTCCGACGCCAACAACTGCGATTCCTGGGGGAGTCACTTGAGCACCCATCGGAAGTGAAAGCAGGGCCGAGCTTTCGATTAAGAAACCGTGGAAAAGTGGCCATTTCTTTTCAAAATGAGTGATGATGTGTCTATAATATCGCTTACCACGTTGCTCCGTGATATATGGAATGAGGAGCGCATTTCGTTATTATGGGGCGAGCCATTAGTTCCAGCCATCTTCGAGAGAGGAATACGTAGTGTCTGCGGTAACCATCGTGGGATCAGTTTAGTTCTGATAATCACCAAGTTATTTGCCTCAATTTTGCTGTGCCGTCTCATACCGATGCGCGAGAGGAACGCCCGCGAACAACAGGCCAGCTTCTGCCCAGGTCCGGGATGCACTGGCCACATTTCTACTCTTCACCAACTACTTGAGGCGCGTCACACAAACCGTCGACTAACAATAATGGCTTTCCTTGACCTGAAAGGTGTCTTGGATTCAGTTGATCGAACAGTGCTATCCAGTGCTCTTCACAGAAAAAGTATGCTACAGGAGTTCGCGGATCCAATGAGATCATTGTACTGTCATACTTCTGGTTGCGTAAGGGTTTACGGCGAACTATCCAGTCCGTTCGTAACGGCCAGCTGTGTTCGACAAGGATGTCACATTTCCCCATTCCTGTCCAACTTTGTCATCGAAAAGATGATGGAGTATGCCCCAAGAGACCTTCAGGATGTGGGCGTCGAACTGGCAAACGGTGAATAGTTGTGTGATCTAGATTACGCCGGTGACCTTGTCTGCTTATTCGAACGTAACTTGCACAACGTGCACCAGACAGACTAGCAAGAACTTCAGCTCCACTCGGCATGCGCTTTGCACCTTTAAAGTATAAAGTACTGTTGCAAGACTGGACATCGACGGCTCTGGACATGTTAATCGATGGGGTGATACTAATTGTTGTCGATCGCTTTATTCACCTCGACAACAACGTGGCGACGGATGGAAACACAGCATTAGAGGTGAATACGCCTTTATCTTAGGCTCAAGCGGCTTACGCTGAACTGGAGCACTTTTGGTGCCGACCTGGTATTTCACTGAAGTTGAAGGGTCGTGTGCACTGTGCCGCTGCGTGCTCAGTTGTGTTGTATGGTTGAGAGACTTGGAGCATGCGTAGGAAAGATGTTTTTTCGCCTTGAGGTTTCCGAGCACCGTGTTTGTGTAGTATCGCTAAGTATATATATATATATATATATATATATATATATATATATATATATATATATATATATATATATATATATATATAATATATTACACCGGCTCGAGAACAAGCATGGTGACAACGCAACAACGACAGAGGAAAATTACAGAGTTGAGAGACGGGGGAATAAGACTGGATAGAGTGACCATTTCAGTAATGCTGAGGTTAGAAATCGAATATTAGACATCAGTTCAGAAAATATTCTATCACAGTATATCCAACTTAGAAGACTTCGTTGATTGGGGCACGTGTTACATAAGCCAAACACACGTCTGCCATGTCGTGCTCTGTTTTCCGTTCCTCCTCGGGAGTGGAAAAAGCCACAGGGAGGTCAACAGATGACGTGACAACGGGGAATAAGAAAATGTACAGCAAACTTAGGAAAAGTAGGTGCCCACGTCTTCGTGGTTCAAGTCCGAAAGATTCCCCAACCAGTCGGCTGGAAACACTGAAGGATATGGCAATGAATCGTGAACAGATGTGATCGTGTTGTCATTTTCTGTCGGATTAAAATGATTGATCAATGTCTGTTCGTAAAGTTAGGCTGTTTATTCCGTGTGTTGGCTTTTACAGTGACCTTTTCTTTTCCCATCCATGTAGGTCCACTCGCTGTCCACCCTTTACATTCGTTATTTCCATTGCTATGTGCAACAAGGTGAGAAAGGTAGTGGTCAGTGGGGCCCGCCCTGCTTTTTGACGCTGTACGATGATAATGATGCATAGCCTTTACTGCTTTCTTTCCATTTTTCGTGCTCTTAGTCTTACAGTTTCCCAACGAAACTCTTTCCGACAGATAGTAACCGGAATTACTGTACCCAGTGCATGGTCAGTGATGGCCCAAATTGAAAACGGAAAAATGTCAACTTTCGGCACATACGGTTGATCCTACCTTGATTTATCATGATCTTTTCATATAATCTAGCTGCCTATCTTAGTGAAGAAATCAGATCTAAACAGGATATCAAGCATATGGACCATGCAAAATCGTTTCGTCGGCTTCTTGAGCTGCTTTTGCTATGAGATGTTCTTTATCGCTCCCGGATAAACGTAAGAATTCGTACAATTGATCCTTATCATGAGAGCTGTGCAACAAGACTGTTGAGTCAATTACGTTCAACTCATTGCATTCCACCACTTAGTGGTCCGACTCATTACCGCACCTAGCCTGTTGGAACCTTATGTGGTTTTTTACTCCAAGTCTCAGAACAGCGTCAGACTGCTGGCTATCCCTATTAGTGTAGCGGGCTTTGAGACTTTGAAGTATATCTCTTCCGCTGCACTTATGCGCAAGCGTGTAACAAAAAAGATCGAACAGGTCATGAGGGTGTGCGAACTGCGCTCACCAGGTAACAATGGAACTGCCCCCTCGCACAATTCCGGTAGATTGGCTGGAGTCAACCAGGAATAGGCACCGGAACACATGCCATGACCCAGTTTGGCAAACTGTAGACCAACATTTTCGATCAGAAGTTGGGATGGACCCTGAACAGTCAAGCCGGTGGTAGCAAATTCATGCAAGGCCTGGTTGATCCATGCACGGTGCTGATAGGCGTAAAGCCAGCGAAACTGTGGTATGGCAAACAAGACCTGAAAGAGAGCAAGAGGGGAGCAGAATATCCGAGAACAAATGACTATAGTTTGCCAAATTGTCGCTTCTAATAACTGATCTGTGATGAAACTCGAAGCTAGTCACCACCAGTCAGTGATGACAGCCGGAACAATTGGTTGAGGGCTAACTGTCCGTCGTGTCCGAGCCAGATGTGCCTCATCTGATTCTCTACTTATCGCACGGTGGTTAATCAGCATAGATTAAGGTCAACTTTTGGGTAGGTAACACGTCCCTGTTACTATATATATATATATATATATATATATATATATATATATATATATATATATATATATATATATATATATATATATATATATAATATCTTGTAGCAGGTCTGTGTAGTTCTCCATCCCAAATTTCACGCCCATGGTTGCCGGTTTCCACCTCTTTAGTTTGGTGGTCCTATGTATTTATGAAATATATTCCTTCCAGAGCACTCATGGAAAACATGGGGAGGAGCACAGCAGTCCTCATTGATAATGCAACGCATGACGAGCAAGCAGAGAGTGAAAAAAGGGTATAAATAGATCAAATGGATGAAGCAAGACTGTGGATGCAAATATCTCGTGCACTGCAGCATTTGATCGTGTTTTGTGTTTCCAAACAGACAGAGACGGCTGAATCACGTAGTTTCTGATCTCGTTAAGTTAAATGAACCATATCAGGGATTGTACGCTGTACTCACGCGAACAAATGTGACAACAAAAAAACAGTTTACCTAAGAGTTAATTGTGGACACACTGAACTATGACAAACCCGCAACATACAGTGGTGTGAATCAAACCACCTATGAAACCAAGATAAAAATGTTACAAACGCAGTGGGGAGGGGATTAACAGGTCCAAAGTTATTAATCTACCGGGGAAAAATTAGCTTAATTCGCCAAGTGATGAAGTAGAAGATCGACACGTTTTGCTGATTATATTTTGTAGCCATTTTTTATGACATGCTTGCACGAGTGCGGTGGATGCGATATACCCCATAGCCTCAAAAGTCCACCGTACTATTAGAGATAGCCGAAAACCAAACCCTGAGACTTGAAGTGGAGAACTGCATAAAGTCCCAATGGGTCAGGTGTGATGACCAGCCGGTAATTCTGAATTAAAACACCTTTTATCCTCAAAGTCATTTGTTTGCACCCCAAAATAAAGAAGCGAGAAATGGATACAATCGCCAATGATGATGACGTTAAAAATTGATGACAGTCAGGTGATTACGTGAGTGACCCTAAAGCGCTAATGATTTAAACTGTGGTTCAGTCTTAGATAAGCTCTTATTTGCGTGTCAAAAGATCGTTTGTTTTTATCTCAAAAGAAAAACCGTGACACAGTGACTTGACAAACTAATACCACATCACTGTACGAGCAATATTTATCTCTCACCATAAAAAAGAATTTAGCTTGACTCGACGAGACTTCCGTCATTCTCGATCATACTGCTCAACGTCTCTAGCCAGTGGAAATGTTACTCCTTTGGATCTCAACCGCGAATTCCTGATGTACCAAACGAGACCAGCGCCGACGGCAACTTCATCAATCTAGGCCTAGATAGAAACAGCTTTTCTTATAGCATGTAAATAGTGACACTACATTATCTTTAAACAGAGCTAGGGGAAAGACATGGAAACCTGGAGTCCTGTGACGTCCTAAGGCATGTGGCTTTTTCGGACCAGGCGATGAAAGACAAATGGGAACGCGGAGACGATAATGTGACGCAAGAGCGTACGTAGTAGATATGGAGTCAGTCTCAGAGGCCGTAATGCTTGTGGATGAGTGCACTGGTTTATTGTTTGGTGGCGGGCCATTCTAATGAATGGTTGACCAGTCCAGAGCAGTGGATTATTGAGCCTCCACGCCTGCCAATTTGTTCCAGGACACAATTCTAGCCTGTGCACAGTCAAGTGCAACGTGCGAGGTGGTAGAAAAACAAAATTCCTAGCCTAATCCGAGCCATTGTTGATACAATGCTCCCAACATTTTCAACCAATGCTACGAAGACGCCAATAATTCTCGTGTCTTTTGCCAGTAATGACCATAATTCCGAGCCATATATGAGGACCGGGATATTCGACGTACTCCTTATAGTTCACTTGCGTGATAAGCCTGGAACTGCAAAGAATCAATCTTGAGTCGACATTTTCAAATAAATTAAAAATAAATCCAACAGACTAAAGATCACATCTACAACATGACATGAAGGATGCGGAAAAGTTACGGTGGAAGTTACCTGGACCACAGCATTCATATAACAGGTGTTGCCCAAATTTCTCAGACCAGTTAAACCTGGGCCGTATCGCGGAACTAATTCATGATTGGATTCTTGTAACAGGCACCACTCGCCCAAACGTTCGTTTGCTGAGACCTCAAGTTCGGCCATTGTTTTTTCGGTCTTCTTCATCAACATAATATCAATTCCAAAATGAGCCAGATGTTCTGCGAGCATCGGATCGACCACCATATCGTCTTCTGGATAGGAAAACACCTCAGCGCCCTGAAATATTCGGAAGGGAGGGAGAATGACTTACTGTGATTGGAATGTAGTTTAAATACCCACTAGCCTAGTGCATACTGAGTAAGGCAGGCTGTTTCAGGGTTCTGTTATTATAACAAAACAAAACGGAAAGCAGAACCATAGAATATGCCCATCGATTCATGAAAAAGCTTGTAACACGAAGAAATTTCTTTTGATATATCACTTTAGGCATTTACACCTTCATAATTTGTGACTCAGCAAAAGATATTACCGAACTACTGCAGACATTCAAAAATGCCCATGTAATAACCACATTTCCAGTGTAGGACGGACATATAGAGAGGGTGTATCGGAAATGCACATGGTTAGGACAATACACACACTTCCTAAGTTTTGTCCCCCTACAATAAAAAAGAAAACCTAGAGTGAAATGTCTGGTCCACAGAGCAAGAAACATCTGTAGTCCCGATACGACTGCCCAAGACCTTGAACGCATACGTGACACATTAATAAAAACGGCTGTACAGAACCGTTTATTCGTCAACATATGGGGGAGAGATGCAAAATAAAAGTGCAAATGGCTAAGAAAAAGGACATTTTCCTAACTGTCCCGTTCAAGGGTGACAACCTTAGAAATACTAAAGCTACGCCTATTTAAGGCCCTTGGGAAGTCCTTTCCCGCTGCACATGTCCGAATCCTAGCAAATACCAAGCCTTTCATTGCTCAACAATCCAAGGACAGGTTGCCTCGTCAGTCTCAATGTTTTATTCTTTACCAGTTTACGTGTTCTTGTAGTACACAGTATATTGAAAATACGATGAGACGCCTGTCCAGGGGGATATCAGAATACGTCCCGGCTTCTTTACGCAAAGGAACAGTTCCGTCTTTCAATAGTGCTATCCTACAACATCCGATGGATAATTTGCATCAGATCGACACAGTGACAACCTTTAAACCAGTCCTGACAACTCCCAGAGTTCATGTGAAAGGATTACGTAGGCGGTTACTGGTGACATCAGAAGCCATAACAATTCGACGACTGAAGCTGGAATTGTGCAAGCAACGTAACTTCGTGCAACAGTTGCTGTTGTCGTGGCCGTAACAACTGATTCTCTTATGGTTCTCATGTAAAATTCTCCCCAGCCCCGCATATCATCTTGTTCACACCTTCGTTTCTCACACCATGTGGTTACATAATTCACACCCACTGTCATTCACACAACGGACAAGGTTCATCAAGTTGAAGCATGTTGTCAAGTTACCGGATTTGTTGCACACTTACTCACTCATTGTTATCTATAGCTGCGCATATACTCTGCTTCATCCAGTACTATGTGTAAATGCCTGAAGTGATATATCGAGAGAGAAAAAACAGAACAAAAAACGAAATAAAACAGCAATCTGCAGCTTTTCTCATTACTGGCGGTTGATTTTCTCTCGCTTTCCTATCGCCACCATAGCACTGCTGAGTTCGTTTTCATTCATCTCTCATCAATGTGCTTTTATCGTAAATTCCGTCTGCAAGCAGAGTTACGACCATTAAAACTTCAAACTTCCTGGAACTGCATAGCTTTGGAACGCTTGTTTTAAAAAAATAATATTTCGCATATCAAGCGCACATTTCACAAGCTGTCACTCCACGTATGCTATTCCTACCAGTACTGTACACTAAGCCCATTCATGTGATCGTTCATACAGAAGGCCTGCTTGTTTTTTCTCAATTTTACCAACATACGTACACATAATACCCGTTTTTAGACCAAGGACCGGGTGTGCAAATATAACAGTCCCACTGATCTTTCAATATGTGGTGGGTATGTAAAAAAGGTACATGAAGACTATCGGTGTTTGTGCATCAATATCCTCGTAGTAAAACTCAAACACGGTGATGATGAGGTAAGTCATAATTTCGGGAACTAGAGGTCAGTATATGGACGAAGCGCATAATATGAACAGTGAATCTTTTTCACTTTTTTCGGATAAGTGTGTGGATCTTATAATGACAAAATAAATGAACGAATGCATGTCCAGTTCAAAATAAGACATCTTCATCTTTATCAAAAATATGGCCATTAAGACAATCAAATTGAACACAAAACGAGTGAACCATTAGCATGAACAGAAAAAGAGCATGGCATGCATATTGTCGATGCATTGACCGCCCACCTCAGAGGTGATTGTGCCCAGTTTGACAGCCAAAGGGTAACGCGTTCGCTCGTAATGTTCGATCGCGTGATTATTCCCACCGGTACCATCCCAAAAACGGCGTCCACAATTGATTGCTCCGTCCGTCAGATTGAGCCAGAGATTTTCTTTTAGGTCGCACTGGGAACATTTCCAACCGCTGAAATCAAACCAAAATGGCACGAAAAAAATAATGAGGGGTGCAAAATTAAAGCCTCATTTTGTGAATTTCGTACTCAATAATGTCATGCAAGCAGATTCTGGAAGTTCAGAAAACTTATGAAACGTTTGGAACCATATTTACAGTGTTTGCCTGTTGCTATGACCTCGAAAAATGCTCTACGAATGTCGAAGCATTACATAAAAATTGTTTCTACTATTGAGTGAATCACCATGCAGTGGTAGATAATAATCTTAGCGATAGACTAATCCACCGTCGTCCGGCATGTTACCACCTCCTAACCTATTGGGGCCTTATGTGGTTCTCTACTCCAAGTCCCAGGGTCTGGTCGCCGGTTATCCCCAATAGTGCAGTGGGCCTTTTTTGTTATGGGGTGTACCCCTTCCATTGCACTCATGCGTAAGCATGTAATAAAAAATGTCAGTACTCAACACGCCAATGAAAACCTATGTATTCATCGTACATCCATTTTGTTCCCTTTGTGAATCATCCGTGGCGTATATTCACTGAGTAAAGTGTGGAACTCGAACGTGGAAATCAGGACTGTGAGTTCAATGCATCAATCGATAGGCTGGGTCGGATTGGCTCTCAACTGCACTATTCACATCAGTACATGGTAAAGTCGACATGACATCCGTTTACCTATCAAGGGCCAAGTGTACGCCGCAGTAGTGAGGCCCGTGCTTCTGCGTGGTTCGGAGACATGGCCACTACGCTTGAAGGACATACAAAGATTGTCGGTATTTGAACACCAATGTCCTCTGCAAAGTGCTCAAATCAAGGGATGATTAGGCAGGAGAGAAACAGGTTCGCAGACTTGAGAAGCAACAGCCGTGAAACCGGTCTTGTGCTTTCGAGGAAATTTTGTCCTGTTATCCACATACAATACCGTACTAATTGCATCAAGAGTATACGGTTGATTAGCAAAACTAAAGTAAAACATGGCTAAGCTTTCATTGGTATAATTTGCTTTGGTGGTACTTAGTGTAATGCTATCAGTCACAGCAATCTGCTTTGTTGCACGGATTCGCGGTGGTGGTTGAGTGGTTTCAGGCGCTGACAACCCTGCAGGTAGTAGCGTCGAATCCCGCCACCGCTGTCCACTGCGATTGTAGACAATAATCCACTGTCATTCAGCTCGTTACCACGCCTGATGAGACCGTATGTGATTCTCCGTTCAAAGTCTCCATATCACGTTCGTGGTTATTCCTAATAGTGCATCTGGACTTCGAGTCTATTCAGTACAACTTATTGTACTACACCCATGTACACACATGTAATAGTAGAAAGAGATTGATCATATGCATTCAGGCATTGGGTAAACAACACTGACCTTATCTGGCTGATCTGAGTGACGAAATTCATGATGAAGTATGTTTATCATAAAACAGTCGCGGTGTCCGAAGTTGAGTTTTTGGTCTCTTTCTCAGAAGTTATTGTTCCCCGAAAGGTAAATTCTACATGTCGCAGCGACAGGCCCACCGCGTCCAATCGGTATGTACTGCCAGCGCATTCAGCTCCCTAAGACTCGGTTTAAGTATATTCGTATTGTGATTGAGAAGTCGACATTCTACACGTGAAATTCTTTCAGGCGGTAATTCCCGCAGGGTTACCGAACATGCGTCGTTTGTCGAAATGCGAGTTCTGGAACTTATTCTGCTCTTGTTTGTTTCCGGCTTTACTTAATCCTAAATCTGGTAGTTTATCCGTGCTGTTCTTGAAGTGTTGAAGTATCAGAACTTCACCTTCCAGTTTTGTCTAATAATAATAATAATATTCTCATAACTTTTCTGTAATTGTAGATTGTTGTAAACGACCCAAACCAATTAAAGGCAATCAGACAGCGGGAGCTTGATATCACAAAGGAACGAATTCAAAAGATCCTAGCCGCTGGTGCCAATGTGGTACTAACAACCGGTGGTATTGATGACTTGTGTATGAAGTACTTCGTGGAAGCCAATGCAATGGCCGTTCGCCGATGCAAGAAAAGCGATCTTAAGAACATGGCCAAAGCCACTGGCGGGCAACTCGTTGTTAGTATGTCGGACATGGAAGGTGACGAAGTATTCGATGCAAATAAACTAGGACAGGTTCGTGTTCATTTCGTTCTGGTTTTATAGTGGACTTCAGAATTCATTCATGTCTACTGTAGAATAGAATGTTGAGAAGGAGAAATATCAAATGTGAAACTCTGTATTTCTGTCTAAGCGTAACATTGATTGTCCTTAGTTCCATCTCGTTATCTCATCATCTGACCCTTACAAAAGTTCATATAGCATTTTTTTTACCATTATATATATATATATATATATATATATATATATATATATATATATATATATATAGTGACTATCATTCTCTGGAATATTGTTAACCAGGGAGTATCTAGACAAGTTCATCAGATATTTGACCGAGTGCAAACACAGCGTTATTCAGTAGGCTACTATTTTTCCATCTGCTCACTAATTAAGGTACGACGAGACTGCACCTTGACGTGGTGTGATGGCTTGCGCGCCTCTATGACCCAAAGAGCTATACAGGATGGCTTCCTTAAGCCGGAGATGCAATCATACCTGACAGGTCAATGGGTAGAGGTCAGACAAAGTCCGGTCTCCTGGTCCTCCAGGTTGGGGGTCGATTTGAGCTGGCAACTCAGTCGGAAAAACCAGTGGAAGAATAATTGATCCAAGCAAATGGGCTTCCACTAAGCCATCCCGCTGCCTTGCGGATAGGTTCTTGTTAGAACTAAAGGCTTTGGATGAGGACCCTAATCGCTTTCCTGCTTTGTGGCTGGACACCCTAGCAGTACCCGTCCAACATCTCCCATGAACTGCACGAATACAAAGAATTCCATACTGCATCAATCGTCTCGCAGGCTAATCAGGACCGCGCTGCCCATTGCATCGAGCGGGGTGGGTAGTGATAAGTGTGCTACTGCTCAGAGTTCCCTCTCTGTTATTCAACCTTTGTCTTCTGTCCCTAACCATCCCTCTTTGCCCCATCTATCCACCCATAATGCTCCCACTGATAACACGGTCAATACTCGCAACGATTCACTGCCAAATAGTATCGGGAATAATCCTCTGTCTGGTAACTCACATTTTCTCAAGCCAGGTCAGCCTCTGAATCTCGGCTCCTTCAACGTGCGTACACTCATACAGGCCGGGCGGCAGGCGTGCCTAGCCCTCACAATGAACTCTCTGAAGATTGATGTTTGCTGCTTAAGCGAAACGCGTATCCAGGATTCGAGCAATGTAATTCAGCTAGCTGCTCCAGGTATCTCATCGAGCTATTTTCTGCGCACTTCAGGAGACGAAATAGCTTGAGCTGTGGGTCAACGTGGTGTAGGAATAGTCTTGAGTGACAAGGCTGAGGCTGCCCTTTTAGACTGGATTCCTGTTAACAGTCGTTTATGTGCTGTGAGACTCTAAGGGTCAGTTGGCGTTCGAAAGGATAGTTGTGTTAAACGCAATTTGTTCGTGATCTCGGCGTACGCCCCAACGGACTGCAGCTCAGACTTACAGAAAGATGAGTTCTATGATGCTCTCGCCACTCTCGTTCGCAGAAGTAAAGGTTCCGACATTGTAGTGCTAGCTGGTGACTTCAATGCACAAGTTGGCAAACTTGGTGTGTCAGAAGCCTGTTTAGGTGGGCGTTGTGCTTTACCTGCTGAACGTACACATAACGGAGATAGGCTTCTCCAGTTTTGTGCAGACAATCGATCGTTCTTGTTTAGCACAAATTTTCGACACAGCTCGCGTCGCACAGCGACATGGGGCTCTAACTCTACAAGTATTTTGAGTCAAATTGACCATATTGCCGTAAGCCACCGATGGCGCAGTTCTGTTCAGAACTGTAGATCTTACTGATCCACGTACGTAGAGTCGGACCATGCATTAGTTTTAATGCGATTATCTCTCCAGCTCCATGGTCATCGTCGAAAACCGCAAACCCGATTAGCTGTGCAACGTTTGTGTGATCCAGAAGTTTGCACCCGTTATGAGCAGAAGTTAGCACATGAGCTAGGATCCACGGAGAACAGTAATGTAGATGAGCATTGGGCTCATATCAAACAGGCGATGCACGTTGCAGCAAGTTTCGCCTGTGGTCCTCGATCCGTTGTCCATCAAAGACACTGGATCTCGCAAGAGTCGTTGAGTATAATGGAGCAAAAGCGTCAGCTCTCGAGCCGTAAGGAGATGAATAAGATGCGGAGAAAGCTGCAAAGACAAGTTACGAAAAGCCTTAAGAATGATCGCCAAAATTGGTGGGTCAAGGTAGCCGAAGAAATGGAAATAGCAGCTGCTTCAGGTAACAGTCAAAGACTGTTCAAACTTATTTGTGACACCGGTGGACGGCGAACTCAGGTCAGTGAAACGATTTGCAATAGAAATGGAGAACCCATCCATAACAAACAGCAAAGGCTTGACCGATGGGCCGAGTACTTCAAGGAACAGTTTAGCTGACCGCACGCTAGTGTAGTTACTCCCGTGTCAACAATTGTGACTCCTTGGGTGGTATCACTTGAACCCCCATCAGAAGTAGAAGTAGAGTCATGTATTCGATTACTAAGGCGGGGGAAAGCGGCAGGTCCCGACGAACTTCCTCCAGTTCTTTTCAAACTGGGTGGTGAGGCGTTGATAGAATCACATTTGGAACGAGGAGCGTATTCCGTTAATATGGAGTGAGTCATTGATTGTTCCCATCTTCAAGAAGGGAATACGCAATGACTGCAGTAATCATCGTGGGATTAGCTTAATCCCGATAGTCACCAAAGTATTAGCTTCGATTTTGCTGCACCGTCTTACACCGGCTCGCGAGAGGAACACCCGCGAACAGCAGGCTGGATTCCGCCCAGGTCGAGGATGCATCGACCAGATTCTTACTCTTCGCCGACTACTTGAAACGCGTCACACGCACCGCCGACCGACAATAATGATTTTCTTAGACCTGAAAGACTCTTTCGATTCAGTTGATCGAGCAGCGCTTTTCAGTACTCTTCATCGAAAAGGTATGCTCCAGAAGTTCGTGAACCCAATGAGATCATTGTATTCTCATACTTCTGGCCGCGTTAGGGTTTACGGTGAACTGTCCGGTCGGTTCGAAACGACCAGTGGTGTTCGACAGGGATGGCCTTTGTCTCCATTCCTGTTCAACTTCGTCATGGACGAAATAATGGAGAGTGCACTGCAAAATCTTCAGGATGTAGGGGTCGAACTAGGAAATAGTGGAAAGCTATGTGACCTAGATTACGCAGACGACGTTGTCTGCTTGTTCGAATTCACGGAACATGCTCAGCGTGCACTAGATAATCCCGCAAGAGCTGTAGCTCCATTCGGCATGCGCTTTGCACCTTCAAAGTGCAAGGTGATGTTACAAGATTGGACGTCAACAATTCCGAGCTTGATGCTCGATGGGGAGGTGCTGTCAGTTGTCGGCCACTTCACCTACCTCGGTAGCTGCGTGACGACGGATGAGAGCACAGTAGTAGAGGTGAGTACGCGGATATCCAAGGCTCGAGCGGCGTACGCTGGACTGAAGCACTTGTGGCGTCGACCTGATATTTCACTGAAGTTGAAAGGTCGTGTATACTGTGCCGCAGTGCGTTCAGTTTTGTTGTATGGTTGCGAAACTTGGAGTCTGTGTGCTGAAGATATTCGTTGTCTTGAGGTTTTCGACCATCGATGTTTACGTAGTATCGCTAGGATTGGGTGGAATAGCCGAATAAGCAACGATGAGGTGAGAAAGCGAGTACTGGGTACTAATTCAGAGAACGTTCTGTCACAGCGTATCCGGCTTAGTAGACTTCGTTGGTTGGGACACGTGTTACGTATGACAAACACACGTCTACCGTACCGTGTCCTATTCTTCGCCCCTCCTAGGGAGTGGAAGAAACCACGTGAAGGTCAACAGATGACGTGGCAGCGAGGAATGAGAAAATGTACAGCAAACTTAGGAAAAGCAGGTGCCTCACTTCTTCGTGGTTGGGGTCCAAAAGATCCGTCTACCAGTTGGCTGGAGACACTGAAGGATATGGCAGCGAACCGCGAACAGTGGCGATCGTGTTGTCACTTTCTATCGAATCAGAATGACTGATCGATGTGCGTTCGTACATTTAGACTGTGTATTCCGTGTGTTGGCTACTAGGGCATTCTTTCCTTTTCCCACCCGTGTAGGTCCACTCCCTGTCCATCTTGTATATTCATACTTTCTAATTCAACGTGCAACATGGTGAGAAAAGCAGTGGTTAGTGGGGCTTGCCCTACTGTTTAACGCTGTACGATGATGATGATGATGATGATGATGATGGTAAAGTGTCCGTCCGTCACTGGCTTTATACGTGAAAAAGCTCGTCGCCTACAGAGCGCTTGATCCTCAAGACGAACGTTTTCCTGGTAACGATATATCGCGTCCATTCACTCTACGCTACTGTTTTGCATTTCAGTCCATGTAGGATTTTAAAAGTTGAGTAAAACGTGATCTCTGGAACCGAAGTTTGCTGCGCTCGTTAAGGACGTAATCGCGTGTTATAAGTGAACTGTTATCTGCACAAGGAAAAAGTCAACAGTGACAAAGACGCTCCCGATGCATCCAACCAGTGGGCATTTCGGCTACCGACCTTCAACGCGTCTCTGAAAAGAGCACACTCCGAAGAAGCCGACTATCTTGAAATGCTCATTAATTTTTTCTCTCCAAAGTTTTGCGAACACTTTTGCGAGTATCAAACTTTCGAGGGTGTCATTTCAATTCTCCGGTCTTTATACATCCACCCCGAAAATGTTGTTGTCCTTAGTTAGCCCCTTACTATATGCAGGCAAGAGATTGGACAAAGCGTTGATTAATTCGCCACTTCCTGCGACATCTGTGGCGCCGCCGTGATATCGGGCTCTCTCTTCAGGGACGGATGAAAGTCGCCGCAGTTCGCAATGGTTTGTCCTACGATTGCGAGACCTGGCCACTTCGCGTTGAGGATGCTCGGCAACTTTCCGTATCCAACTACCGATATCTCCGACGTATTTCTCACATCTGTTGAGAACATTGAGTGAGTAACGACGAGGTCCGTCGTGGTGAGTTGGGTGCGGACAGCAGCTTTCTAACCGAAGAAATTGCCCTATACCAGCTCCGACGGCTTGAGTGTTTCGCGTATACCTGCTCCGCTCTATATTCGCACGTGCTGAGCAAGGCTGGCGGTCAGGCCATGACTTAGTGTGGTGTAAGGAAGTTAGCATCAGCAGTGGTTTTGGTTGGTGCTTCCCGCGTTCCCGGCTAAGGCTTAAGGGATGAGGATCGTCGCTGGTTAGAGATACTGGGGGGCATGGCTCAGAATAGAGGTCAGTGGCGCGAATATTGTACGCTCTGTTCGTTGAACTCGTGTCCCGTAAATACGGAAATCTCATTCAAAGAAGCAAAATGAAAAAGAAAATATCAAAAATTTGTACGGCAAAAAAGCAAAAAAGTCCCGACTTATTGCATCACACAACAGGTAAACCATTACCCTGATATACGTTAATATGCACAAATTAAAAAAGTACTAAGCAAATTTGGTTTACTTGTAACTACTTACGAGGGAGCAATTCGTACGCCATTGTCTAACTGTTTCAGATTCATTGCATGTGATGATATCAGTCGCATGTTTTCTTCTTCCCAAGCTTCTACACCGCTGGCACGCTCTTCCACAAGGATGGCTGATTCAGCGCGCTGAATGACATTGATGGCAGTGGCCAATCGGGAAGGCAAATTCAAGTCTTTTAAATGGGAAGTATCCTCTTTGGGTGTATCTGCGGGAGTTGGCAGTTCTAAACGAGTACCATCTTGAAGATTGACCAGGGCCCAATGTTCGGTTACTGTATATCGCTCTTGAGGAAGCTCAAAGCCACCGGGAACACCCAGAGCTACCTTGGTAGGGCGTGAGCCAGCATCTGAATGTCACATCACGGTTGAGTAGCAATTAATGAAAGAAACAGCGTGAAATAAATAAAACGTACAGAGTGGTTAATGAAGGCCTGTAAAGAAGGTTTAGGTGTTTGCATAGATTGAAGACAACGGAACTGAGAGAGCAAATCAAGCGTCGGTAAGACTGATTATGAGGGATGATGTCGCCTGAGGGATAGTAGAAAACGAACGGTGGTGGCCCGGTGATTTAAAGCGTTTCTCACCTCGGAGGTCAGAGGCTCCCATCCTCCCATCGCCGGTCACGTCGGTGGTAGACAGTAATCGATTTTCATTCGGCTCATTAGCTTATACCCGATTTGTTGGGACCATATATGGTTTTCTACTTGAAGTTTCAGGTTGCCGGATTTCCTTAGTAGTGAGTGGGCCTTCGAAGCTACGGGATGTATCCCTACCACGACACTCATAGGCGAACATGTCATAGTAAGAAAAGTGCAACGGTACAGCAGAAAGATGACGATGAAATACGAGATAGCTGCGATGAGGAAACTGAGCTTATCGTCAGGTAGTGATCACTTTTATTCTTCTACTTTAGTAATTGTACCGCTGTTTTCAGATGATGAAGCCTAGATCAAGTCTCCAGCTTATTCATTCAACGTAACCACTTATGTGTCTGTTTCTTTCTCGAGGTTTTTACTAGCTACAATTTATTCATCTTAAAACAATCTGAAGCTATGGAACGATTACCCCAGCTTGAACGCTTTGATGCTTAACCTAGTGTTCCAGAGGCCTCAGAACAATGAACCCACTGAAAACGGACATTCTTGACATTTGTAACCTCTATCGAAAATCATTAGCCAAATTTCGTCTTTCCATTCGCTTACCAATATGTTGTGAAGTGTGATACCTTTGAATCAGCTGAGTATTCTTGAATCTCTGTAAAAACGCTCAGAGAACAATGATTGCGCTCTATTTACTATCGACTTATGAGCAAGAGATTGGACAGAATCTCGATCAGTTTCTACAGAAGCTGAAACTATTGATAAAGGACTGCAACTTCCAGAGTGACGACGGATTAAACTCGTGATAACTACATAAGGAATGAATGTATCGCTGGTCTGTAGTGTAATCAGATTCATGAACGGTTACTGGAACATGCATCTCCCGATTTGAGAACAGCCTCTGAAACGATAATCACCTTGGAAATGGCACGGAAGCAGTCCGCTATGTACGAGGTTTCCTCATCATCTACTAACTATGGGGCGTCTACAATGGATCCCGACTCATCCCAACTGACCAAATCTCCCTGTATTGAGAAACCGACTGTTTCGGTAGCTCCTACAAACTGTTGTTTTTGTGGTAATAGAAAGCATGCACGTTTCAACTGATCGGCAAAAAATATCACATGCAAGCTTTGTGGAAGGGAAAGTCACTTCTAAAGAGTTTGCATATCCAATACTGTTCGTGAGCACGTTGTTCCCGCATTGAATCCTTTCCTTCCTTCGATGACAACTGCTGCTACACCAACATGCCGGCGAAGCGCCGTCAGCAGTATTCAAGTAAACGGGAATGTTTTACAAGTTCTTATCGATGCCGGAAGCTCTAAGATCTACGTGGCGTCTGAATTAGTCCATAAATGTGGTTGAAAAACTATCTACTCAAGAAGCAAACCAGCTATGGCTTTCACCAAATTAATCAGTAACACTGAACTTTATTGTATCGTATCTATCGTGCATGGAAACGTTCCATGCCATAACGTCAGGCTTTGCATCCCATCAAATATATGCGCCGATGTGCCACTGGACCATGTCTTCCTAAAACTGCATGAAAAAGTGGGAATTCCTTTAGAAGGAGACAGGACATCTTTCTCACTGTGTGATTTGACTGCCGCTAGTGTCTCTAAATCAGGCTCCGAATTACAGACTAACCGCAGCTAAATCCAGACGACATTTAGCGTCAGATGAACTTTCCATTCAATCCGAAATCGATCAGCTTTTAAAAGACAACATAATCGAACATGCTATCTCCTCTTGAAGGACGCAAATGCCTTCAAACGCCTCAATATGGTCGGGGGTGGGTGTCTCAAGCTCCGAGTTGGCTAATCGCCCCGAACGATTCTCGAAACGCTCCCAAGTAACTGTGCGTCTAACACAGCCTCTGCCACACTGCCTTTTTCGTGGCGGAGGTGTTCCCACTAAAGTGAGAGGACGAAAGCGAATGCCCGGCGCTCTCCATCGGGTTGGCTGACAAACAGTCAGTCTAGGGGAGATGGCTAAACCCTGATTCCAAACCAACCATGAGTGGTGTATGAGGCGTACAATGGTATGCTTACCGGCAACTGTGGCGGAGAGGTGTACTAGGCACCCAAGATGTCAGGCCTCATCCGAAGGGCGTATGAACTGGGCAGTCAGTCGACGACCCCCAGTGGGTTGCGGACCCCACGTTTCGTCCCGGTGCCTTGCGAGATAAGCTTTGGATAGCTAAAGGCTCCGGTTGTGGACCCCTAAGAAGACCACCTGGTTTGGCTTAGGCAACCTGGCAGTATCACGCCCACAAACAAACCATGGACTCAGACTATCCACTCCTTCCTCTCCGATTGTACCATGTTTTAGTTGGCACAGTCTGAAATCAGGCTGATGTGATTATATATATATATATATATATATATATATATATATATATGCATATATATATAGAGAGAGAGATACGCGAGTACTGGTTACCACGAACGAAACATAAGAGAATGATGGTCGATTGCAGATAAATCACTAATCGCTTCACTTACCTAGATGCATACCCAATCTCCAGAAATGACCAGCTAGACGAGAAAATATATCATAACATGTATAGTAGTATCGTTCGGATCGTTACCACACCTAGCCTATTGGGACCTTAGGTGGTTCTTCATCACTCCAAGTCTTGGGGTCTGGTTGCCGGTTATCCCTAATAGTGCAATGGGCCTTCGTGGTTATGGAGTACATACCCCTTCCACTCCACTCATGCGCAAGTATGGAATCAAAACGAATTTAAACTTCAGACATGAAAAGTGGCGACCATCAAATACCCATTCACGATGAAGATGAGAAGTACTCAGCCTTTGAGGTCTGTAAAACCCTTTATCAGTTCCGACGTTTTCCTTTCGGTGTTACCAATAAGGTCACCTGTTTTCATAGAAGGGCCGATCAAACAATCAAGAATGCGTACGTTGATGCTACCATTTGTAGTCGGGATGCTCCTGAGCATGAAGACCATTTGGGAAAATTTGTCGAAATTGTTGAGAAGTATGTTATCACGTTAAACGGAAGCAAAACCACCATAGCTTTTAGGAATGTCAAGCTGTTAGGATTTGAAGTTTCAAAAAGGGTAATCAAACCGAACCCCGAGTGACTCAAGCCGCTACGAGAGCTGCCACCTCCAACTAACATCAAGTCCCAACAACGAATAATGGGAACGTCTGCGTACTGTTCTACTTCAGTCTGGGCAACCGAGTAGTATTCAGCCCGCGAGATTTCTATTTTCTATTACATGCTTGTGCATGAGTGCAGTGGAAGGAGTATATACCCCATAGCCACGAAGGCCAACTGCACTATCAGGTATAACCGGCAACCAGACTCTGAGACTTGGAGTGGAGATCCACATAAGGCCCCAACAAGTCAGGTGTGGTAACGATTCGGACGACAGTGAAATGCTGTCTACCACCAAAATAACCGGTGGTGGCGGGAATGAAAATGAAAACGTGGACGCCAATCCATGATATGTCCCCGTGTCTACCAAAGTGTCAGCTTAAAGTCATATTCTGTGGTGGTTGGGTTGTGACGAATTGTGTTCGAAGTACTGAGAGAGATCTCCTGTCAATCTATACGTTTATTTTTTTGTTCTGTGTTTTTGTATGGCACCACGCCTCTGTACTTTGCACAGGGTTATCGGTATATATATATATATATATATATATATATATATATATATATATATATATATAGCGCAATGGGTCTCCGGGGCTATAGGGATACGCTTCTCAATGCACTGACGTGCAAGTGGCAAATGATTATACTACTAGGATAAGATTAGGTGCAGAGCAATGTTGCATGATCCGCTTGTTTTCATTGACTGTTCACTTGACTCACCCGTCGTATTTCGACAGCATTCCCCGAATTCGTCCAAAAACTTTGTGGGATTTCTAGTAGATTTCCTAATACGAGACCATTTCAGCTAAGCAAGTTACACGAAAGACCGCAAAACTGAAGCCTCTCGTGTTGTTTAGTAGTCTATCTTCCAGCTCATCGGCAATATTCCGAACATCAAATTAGATTCGGAAACCATTGGGCTTCAGCCTTTAACCCGTGAACTAGTTCAAGAACGTTTACCACGTGTCTGTTTGTATCTCTTTGTTCAGAGATACTATGCCGTGTTCTCCATCGCATGTAACTGACTCAACCGGTGTTTACGCCGTCAGCGTGCTGCCTATTGTACAACCCAGCTTTTCGATCTGTCAAGTTTTAAGATACAACAAGCCAACCCATTTAGGCAGGAGCAATGTGCGATTTGAAGGCGAGTAAAGCTTTGTACACACCTAGAAATTGTTGTTCAAGTTATCTAAAGGGCGTGCAATTTGGTTGGGTATTCGATCATTAGAACAACGTTGTCTGAGCAAGCACCGATTTCGCTTTCATTACATAATGATAGGGCTACTTCTGAAATCATTCCAATCAAAAGTTGAAAAAGAAGAATGACATAGAAACACTCTGACACCAGACTAAATCAAGAAAAAATATTACATTCCAAATGAGAAAAGAGCTGAACAGGGACCGGATTGCGACTTGAATGCACTTCGCAAACTGTTACGATCAAAGGGGCACAACAAAGACATGGAAACCACCGCTAGCAAAACAGCAGTGGTAGTTCAAAGGCAATACTAGCTGACGCAAAAACCAGATTCAACCTTGATATACAAGATCCGATGTTACCCTGGTCACCAACATGGAGTACTGTAACATTAATCATCAACGACGTGCAACTGATATGACCATAATTACCACATTATCCCTCGTGTCGCTGATATCCTTATAAATACGTCTAATGTCAACTCCGGTCATCACGGCGATTGATTCGTTTTTTCTCCCATGATAATTCCAACACATGCTAACTACCCCGCACACAGCTATTTGTGACGGTATAAAACGTGCCTGCTTGCTACTCCGTATCCTGATGAGTCAATCTTGCATATTCAAGCATTTGTGGCCTACGTTTTGTAATTACTGGTCACCGTCGATAGTAAGCAGCCAGATTTCTGCTTTGATTATACCAACTGTGCATGAGATTAGCAGAACTAACATATTTCGGCAACACTGCGGCTGTTACTGGCAAATAATAAATATTTGCGGCGGGTCATCCTGGTTCGTGCTTTTAACACGTTATCTCTTAAATGAACGCTTGCTGTCAAGCGCGGTTGCCACTTGACCGTTGTTCTTGCGTGCTCTTAAGTACATTACCACTATCTCTCCCTAAAGCCTTCTCGCCCCCACGGGCCGCGCAGAACACCTTTTTGGTTGACGTGTTTGTACTGTGCCGGGCATTAGGGGTAACGTGCACATGGTCCACGTATTATGAGGGACCAAAGAACGCGTTCACTAAGGAAACTTTGAGGTGAGATTTAGCGACCTTACATATTAGTCCTAAAAAACGTTTTACCTTAGGCTGATATACTTTCGGTGAGAGATGAAGTGATGCTGGAGACGCCCCAAACTTGTAAAATATGAAAAGATGATCGCTGCGATTGGTCGTCAAGGAGGTACGTCGAAAACTGCTGAACAAGCTTAGTAGTTAGCTCAAATGGCGCAAAAATCAAAGAAAACTCAAATATGAGTACAAAAGATTAAAGACCTTCAGTTCCGGATGCATAACACACCGGTTTTTATTGTGAGAATGAAACAAACCTCTTGGCTTGAATTTTTTGTCGATCTTGTAATGCAGAAAGGTCTGACATCCGGTCTTTTCACGGTATTCACAGAACGTCCTAGGGCCAATGGCGATCAAATTTTTCATGCAAATGTACACTCCATTCTCCAAATCTGCTGTTTCAAAAGTGAAAGCACATTCATCCTTGAATACTTTGTCTTCGGCGGTAGGAATACGAACAGAGGACGACAAAAACTCCAAGTCCATCATCGCAACGCAATTTTTTGTGGCGCGCGCCCAAAGTTCAGTTCAGTTCAGTTCAGTCTGCACAGGACAGGTAATGGCCACTGCCAATTGAGCGTCCACAATTCCTTCGATGGTATGGTTCAGTTCATTCATTCTTCATTCATCCTTCATAATAGATGCAGAGGGTATCTCTCCCGTGTAAGCCTCCTCACCACAGTTCAGTGGTGTAGACTCATGTGTGTCTCCCACCACCTCTTTAGAAATACGTCCAGAAGTCGCTTGAACAATGTGTCGATGGGCTCTTCCACCACTTCGGCTGGCAGCGAGTTCCATAGATTGGTCACCCTCCGAGATAGATAGCATACCAGTGGGAGGCCCGCCGAGTGCAGTTTATTTAGAGTTAGCGGGTGTCTCCTCGTACGGTCACGTCCGCGAAGAGGGAGCTCTGCACGTAGTTCTGGGCCGAAGTCGCCTCTGATGATACGCCTGGTGAAGATCAGGTCTCCCCGGACTCTCCGATAGGCCACTGGAAACAGCCCTGTGATCTTCAGCCGCTCTTCGTAGCTGGCCCCACGTAGCCCTCCGATAAGACGGGTTGCGTCTCTCTGTACTCTTTCCAACTTTGCCACCTCTGCCAACGTACAAGGGAAAGCTGCTGGCCCCCCGTATTCCAGCTTGGGACGCACATGGGTTGCATACAGCACCTTGAAGGCGTTGAGTGAGAGATGGCCAAATGAACGAGTAATCGGCCCCAGGATACTCCACGCTGACGAACAAACTCTATCAGTATTGTGCTTCGTTTTTAGTGACGAGGCCACCATCACTCCCAGATCTTTTTCGCAGACAGAGCGCCGGAGGGGTGCCCCGTGTATATTGTACATCCCACTGCTGGACGGTGCTCCTACTCGCATATGCGCACACTTGTCCGTGTTGACTGGTAGTGACCAGAGATCTGACCATCTCTCAAGGGCTTTGATGTCCTCCTGAAGAACGAGCTCGTCAGCGTATTACGTAATCGTGCGCCAGATCTTTAGGTCGTCTGCGTAAATGAGGCACGGCGATTGAAAAACTGGTGGTAGGTCATTGATATAGGCCAGGAAGAGGAGCGGACCCAGAACCGATCCTTGTGTAACACCACTAGCTGCCACTTGCCAAGTTGACAGTGACTGTGCTACTTGTACTGCAAAGGTTCGGCCTTTTAGAAAGTCCTCAATCCACAGAATCAAGGGATCCACTACACCAAGAGCCTTAAGCTTACCTAATAGACGGTCATGCGGAACTTTGTCAAAAGCTTCGCTAAAATCCACGAGGATTACGCCCGTAGGGTGTCCTTCGGCCTTGGCTATCGTCCAGCGTTCTCGTGCGATTACTAAGTTTGTTAGGCACGACCAGCTTTTCCAAAAACCATGTTGTTGTCGGCAAAGTAGATCGTATACCCCAATATGGTCCCGGATTCGCGTTGCTACCAGGCGCTCCATAACCTTTCCTATCACTGGTGTTAGACTGACAGGTCGGTAGTTAACAGCCTCGACCGTCGCCCCACCTTTGTACAGTGGCACGACGACCGCTTTCTTCCATTCTTGGGGGAGCTTTCCCGCTGCTAAAGACGCGTTGAACAGTTGTGTGACTGGTTGAGTTAACATATCGGCCAGCTCCTTTACCACCAACGGATGAACACCATCAGGTTTCGGGGAATTGGTTGACTCTAATGGTGCGCATGGTTGCCGCCACTTCTTCCTGGGTGAGTTCTTGACAAGACATTTGGGGGGCACCCCCGGCAATGTGTGAGGGACGATTGTGCCTCCGTTCAGGAGCATAGACTGAAAAGTAGTGTCCCGCCAGTATCTCTGCCTTGTGTTCATCTGTAACTCCCAGCGAATGTCCGTCCTGTAGGGCTGGGATTGCAGCTGCGGTTCGCGTTCTCCGTCGCAGATATGCGAACAGTCGTTTGGGTGCTTGTACCGAGTCCATTGCTAACGTCTCCTCGAAGATACGTCGCTTTTCCCGTTTCATTTGGGTACACTGGTTCCGGATGTTGCGGTATCGATCATATCCTTCTCCAGTCGCTTGACATTTTTTCCATGCTTGATTACGACGCTTCAAAAGACGCCTAAGTTGCGAGTCAAACCAAGGTGGGCCTTTCGCATGCGGCCGCTGTCTGGATGGTGGAGCAAAAGTCTGGCATAATTGAAGGATTTCACCTCGGATTACCTCCCAAGCCTTGTCTATGTCATACGGTTCTGGCGGATACCACATCACTGAGGATGCAGCCTCCCTGACTTGTTGGAATGACATTAGCCAGACGTTGAGTCCGCCCTGTGGTCTGGGGACAAACGTCGCTCCTCTCTTCCAGCTGATGGTCAATACTGCATGGTCACTGCACCCTAGTGGCGGTAGGTACTCGATCTGATCAACATCGGACCGCCTTGGAGATATCACCAGATCTAGGATAGACGTATGGTGATCCTGGGTTCGAGTCAGCCTTCTGACATGTTGGTACAAGGAAAGTTCCAGCACCGTTGAAAGAAGCTCGCGGGAAAATGAATCTGCTCCTGCAGTGCACCGCAAGTTCTCCCAGTCCACATTCGGCGAGTTGAAGTCACCCAAAATTACACAGTGACCATCGCCCGCCCAACGTCTTGCTCCAGTCAGTACTTCCCGTGGATCTGCTTCTGGTGACCGATAAATGACTCCGACAGACTCAAATCCACTGGGTGTCAATTTCACGCGACACCAAAGAGATTCTTCAAAGCCCTCCGGGTCTATCAGGCGATCCAACTGTAGCGAAGGGACGTCAGCTCGAAAGTACACCGCCACGCCTCCTCCTCGCCTAGCTTGGCTCCTATCAGCACGGTAAAGTGTGTATCCTGGGATATCCACTTCCGAGTCCTGCACCCCACTGGTAAGCCACGTCTCCGTCAAGGCGACCAATGTTGGCGAGTGCTGAACCACCCATGCCCCGAGCTCATCTCGCTTGTTCAAAAGACTCCTGACATTAGACGACATGACAAGTGCATGCCCTCTTCTGTCTTCCCTCTCCTTACCGACCCCCATTTCACCTCCACCGCAGGGGCCGCCTGGTTGATGATACCGGTGAGATTGAACGGTTCCCATCTCAGTTGAAGACGCCTCCGCTGAACACGAAAATCCCGGATAAAAAGACCTGATTCACCATTGGCCTGGAGTTCGCGGAGCTCTCTCAAGGCTAACCGGTGCCTCTCCCGTTCCTCGGGGTCAAGATCTCGAAGAAGTAGCTGTTTCTCTCCTTTTAATCTGTGGGACCGCTGTAGCACCCAGCGGCATTCCTCATCGGAACCCAAGACCACCTTGAGCGGAGGAGGGTCACCACTATCATTTATTTTCCCTAATCGAAAAACGGCTTTGACCTTTACGTTATTTGCCAGGTTTTCCTCATTTGTGGAGAATATTTTGGCGAATATGTCCCGTAGAAGAGAAACGTCGTGCTCTAATCTACTTTGAGGCTCCGACTCGGTTGATTCCGAAAGATTCACGACTAGGAAGCATTGGGTCCTAGATGGCGGCGCCATCCGTTGACATGGCTTCACTGTTTTCCATTGACTCATGGTTTCCGTCTGCTCTGGATCGAGGCCTGAGTCTCCGCCGGCTGCATTCGATACCTCCGGAACATAAGTTTTGTCTTCCGAGTGTACAGCTACTTCGGCTTTGTCTGTGACCACGGATTTCTTTCGGCCTTGCTTCTTCACTGCTCCTAATGGGTTGTTCGTAGCGCCTGAAGCGACTTCTGTGTGGGATCTGGGCTCGTTGCACATAGTGCCGCGGGTGCCTGGTTCACCGCTGAATCAGCTTCATCTTTTTTTCTTTTATTTGCGGTGGTAAAATCTGTGCATATAATTTGCAGGAATGAGGAGCTGCAGGAACTCAGCCACTCATACTTATCCTTGTCGATTTTAGTACACTTTAGGTGAATCCACTCCTCGCAAAAATCACACATCAGGGCTTTGACCCGAGGGCCGATATTTTTCTTGCACACCAAACACGCACATTGATCCTCAGAGGTAACCGAACTCAATGTTTGTAAATCCGTTGAGAAGCCACAAATATCACAGGACAATATATATCCACGAGGCACAACGGTAGACACCTGGTGTAACGCAGTCCTTGTCTTTCCAGCGGGAATCTTCCTCACTTCGGACATGTGATAACCAGTTCAGCTCCGTTCAGTTCGCACAAGACTTAGTACAGTATATTTCTTGACCGTGGTCAATATACATGCACAAGGCAAGATCAGAGTATACAGCAGTACATGTCAATGTGAGGTATTCACAGATTCTAAATTTATAAATCACACAGCAACCGAAATACACCAGTAAAGTCATGCAGTGTTTGAGTGAACAAAAGTGGTTATGGTTGAGGCGGGAATTCCGAATCGGTTTCGAAATCGCTGGAGGGCGGTGCTGATAGCTGAACAGTCGTAGGATTGCTGATATAAGCGACAAATGGACGGTCACCAACGAGTAACCGGGCGGAAGAGATGCCAAAGAAAATTGTTAAAAGTAAAGCAAGCGTGGGGCTTTCAAAGTGCAGTCAGAGATACCAGCGGAATATTGGACACTGATCCAGCATTGGGTAACTAATTGTGGAGGAAGCATGTGAAATAAAAGCAAGTGAGTCAAAGGTGATAATAAAACGGACCTTTTGTGCAGATGATTACAGCGTCATATGGAAATTCAAATGAGGGCGAAAAGCTTCGCAGGGACTTCAGTGAACTTTTGAAGAGCATGAATGGTGTATGGACATATAACGGACTTTTAAAGAAAAGAAAAGCCGTCAATGAAACGGATTAGTGGAGACAAAACGTCAATGGTTCGGCTAGGCAGAAGTTGGAAGAGTGTAAATTTTTTTTTTGTGTGATAGAAAATTGTTAACCAAATTATGGTTGGCTGCAGATGGCTGGTATTCTGTTTCATAAATACCTTGGTTGCAGGTGGTGGCAGGTAGAATGTTGAGGGAAGCAGGTAAAAAAGGGCTGGTTTGACGAAGTTGACAGCTGCGAAGGCTGGGTTCCGGCCATGGGTTTCGTACTGCAACACGGGAAGAATTGAACTGTTGGGTTGGATTATTTGGGAATAGACGTTGAGCGGATGTGTTGATGGTTGCTGTCAGGAATCACCTCTGCGATCCGGTGAGACTTTCATGAGGTTTTGTTAATCCGTGTACGGTGCCCCATGTAACGTCAGCGGGCGAGAGTATAGGTTTAAACCATTGATCAAATCGTCCAATCCTTACGGTAATCCGGAATAAACGTCGATTCGGCCGATGGCTACCCAAGTAATCAATGCAATCTGGAAGAGATCAGGAGTGCGGCAGTCTGGAGAGTGTTCCAGCTGTGGGTTATGATTATCGTTTTTATGGAAGCAAGAAAATGAACGTTTTGTTATCCGAACAATGAGTTATCGTTTGGCTAGTGGACCGGTCTATTAGGGATCCCTAGACGGAGACTGGTAGCTTTCTAGGGTAGTTGGGTGAAAGTAGAGATTTAGGGCGATATCAGGCAGGCGGTGGATGAGGAGAGGGTGTCCGTTTGGGAACCAGGAATAAAACAATAGTAGATGGTATGGTCTGGAAGAAGAATGAGAAAATAGGAAGATAACAGTCTGGTCAGTTCACCAGCTGTGGTCGAGGATGGCAAACAGTAAAAAAGGAGAAAAACACTGAGTGTAAAAATGAGAATGTTTCGTGTGGGGGCAAACGTGCTGGTATTCTGCAGGGGCATACGGATTCCGGTTGGAATGGGGTCTCAACTTACCATGAGCATATGCGCAGAGAAGTGAAGCCTAGTTACTAAGGAATGGTAATCCGTGTGGCAAGGCTTCAGTGTACGAGAAAGGCGCAAAAAGCAGGATGGGCCGGCTGAGTTCTAGCCTGAGCCAGGAATTAAGTGAGAGCGAGCACCCATCGCTAAAGGACAGAGCGGTTTTATTTATATATGTGCAAATTGTGTTGTAAAATGGCACAATCTAGTTAGGAAGGGGGACAAGTGAGTGGAGCATACCCAAGGTATATATATATATATATATGTATATATATATATTGATGTATAGGTGGGTGCGATCATCGGACGGGTCATGCGAAAGCGGTCAGACGCAAAAGACTATGGCAAGGAAAGTGAGATAGAGTGACGCAGCTGAGGATCAACGGTTAACGGAAAGAAGAAAAAAAGTTAAGCACGGGCTCATCGGTGCGGCGGATCCCAAAGGCACATTGAGGCCATGAAACGTGAGACTAAACTTTCAATGGGAAAGTTAGTATTTCGCCTAGAGTGGTCATTGAGGAGGAGTAAAGACCAAGTTCTGCATGAAATTACAGAAGAACCTTAGCTGGTGGATAGGGTGGGAGCAGAAATGGTAACGTCCTAACTGGGTGTTGAGCTCAGTTAGTGATTCACGCTAAGTGGGATGAATCAGACTGGATTTTCCAGTTCGAAATCGCAGAGGTGGTGAGGGAAGTATGTGTGGTGGGACCTGGTGCGGAAGAGAGGCATTGTAAGCTAAGAGATATCGAGGAGCGTTGAGTAACTCACCGTGCTTGTGTTAATAATTATAGGACAGTAGTGAGTATATATATATATATAGTATATAAAAATGTTATATATTTACACATATATATGTATATATATGAATAGGTATATATATATAGTATATAAAAAGGTTATATATTTACACGTATATATGTATATATATGAATAGGTATATATATATATATGCATATATATGAACAGGTGTATATATATATATGTGCATATATATATAAATGTATAAAGCTGAGAGGAGCGGAAGCCAGGATAAATAAGAGGATCAAGGAGTGAATTAGTGGGTGGTGGGACTTAATGTCTTAGGATCCAGCACCACTGGATAATTTGGTGCAGGGGGAAAACATCATTGGCTAAAACCTTCAGCTAGAGAAGAGTTGTTTTTTCATAGCTGCCCTAGTACTGTATGGCTAGGGAGGCAGTAATTGTTTAGACATGGTTGTGGAAACCGACTAGTGAATTAGATGAGGCAGGGATGTATAAGGGTTATGTGATAGTAGGTGAACGTGAGTGAGTAGCGAGAACTGGCAGGCATCTAGATATTTATAGTTGTAAACGACAAAAACTATCCTGCAATGTGGGTTATACGTAAAAAATAATAATAAATGGTAAGCCTATCGTCTGTCGTTAGGCAGAAAATGGTAGGTTTGGAATATGGTGCCGTGATCCTAGTAGTTGAACCCGTTTTTGAAGGCCAGCTCGACGGATAGCAGAGAGCGGGAGGAGAGACTGAAGCTAGGGTTCTAAAGTTCGATGCCTTCTTCATAGGCTCGATCCTCAGATATATATAGGAATGAGGAGCTGCAGGAACTCAGCCACTCATACTTATCCTTGTCGATTTTAGTACACTTTAGGTGAATCCACTCCTCGCAAAAATCACACATCAGGGCTTTGACCCGAGGGCCGATATTTTTCTTGCACACCAAACACGCACATTGATCCTCAGAGGTAACCGAACTCAATGTTTGTAAATCCGTTGAGAAGCCACAAATATCACAGGACAATATATATCCACGAGGCACAACGGTAGACACCTGGTGTAACGCAGTCCTTGTCTTTCCAGCGGGAATCTTCCTCACTTCGGACATGTGATAACCAGTTCAGCTCCGTTCAGTTCGCACAAGACTTGATGTGGCCAGGGCCAATCACGTGTCCAGATAGTTGTGTTGTCGGTGCGTTTCGTAGCTCCCAATACTGCGTGGTTTTCTATTTCAGAAAGGCAGAAATTTTGTGCAGTATCAGCCCCGGCAGAGTAAGGTGGAAACAATGAGTAAATTGCATGTGACCCTAAAAACTGTTTAACATTACTCGGGGTGAACTGTCACCCAACATAGGTCTACTGCTTTCTTAAAAGCCCTCACTGTTGTGGTATTTATGACCCTCTCCGGGAGCTTACTTCAATAAGGTACCTCTCTACTCGAGAAGCACTTCGCCCTAATTTGGAGCCTCGAATGCTTCCTTTGTAATCTAAGGCTATGCCCCCTTGTACCTCTCTCAAGGATCAGAGAGAAAAGGTCTTCTCGTTTTATTCCTGACAGTCCTTTCATTACCTTGAAGGTTTCCATCAAATCCCCGCGAATGCGCTGCCTTTCCATCGAGAATAGGTCTAGGGCACGGAGACGCTCTGTGTAGTTAAACCCCCTTTGCCCATCCACCATTTTAGTGGCTAGCCCTTGCACTTTCTCCAGACAGTCGATATCTTTCTGGTAGTACGGTGCCCAGGCCTGCACGCAGTACTCCATATGCGGCCTAACTATTGCCTGATATACGGGAATGAAAATCTCCGGATCTCTACGCGACATAACGGATCTAACTCGAAAGAGTTCTCTCCTGGCCATATTGGCTGCTGAGGTGCACTGCTTCGACGGCTTAAAGCTGTTGTCCATTATGACTCCTAAGTCTTTGACCTGCGAGACCACTTGCAACGAACCCACGCCATTCCCACCAGTCCCTGCATTTGTGGTCAATCATTGACACTTGGTGAGGTTTAGTGGAAGGTCCCATTTGCGTGACCAGTTTAGTACTGCCAACACGTCAAGTTATATATCTACTCCATCTATCTTGACGGCACCGGCAAACATAAAGGTGGGGTTCGTAAGCCCACGTGCTAGGTTGTTGATGAAGATGAGGAAGAGCAGAGGGCCGAACACCGAGCCCCGTGGCACCCCACTTGTTACACCTTCCGGTTTTGAGACTTGACTATCCACCAGTTCAGTCCATTTCATTTGTCTTGAAGTCTTAAAGTACTACACAGGTTCGAGGCTATGAGCCCAATTGTCCCGGCTTCCGAGGAAATCTTTGATCTTCCGCCGGATTGGCCGAGCTGAGAGGAGAGTAAAGAGAAGCGGTAGGGGGGGAGGGGGCGGGAGCGACAACCAAAGCAAAATACACATAACATCACGCAGTGTCTCACTGTGGATAGTGCTTTAGGCGGAATGGGAATGCAATAAAAGATGTCTATTTCACTTTATGGACAAGAAGTTACTGAGAGAGACCCAGGTGGAGAGTTTGCACAGGAAAGGTAATGGCTACGGCAAATCGAGCGTCCAGAATTCCTTCCATGGCATGCGCACCAGTTATGTGCCCACCACTGCCGAGTGTATTTCGGCGAATCCCCGCTAAAAATGGGAGGTCAAAGGAGAACCTAATCGCACGTTAACCGAGAGACCTTATGCATCCTGAGCGTTCACTGAGACAGTAAGCAACGAGCTAGAAAGTCGATTAAAACATACTCCAAAAGGACCAGTGCTCCCCATCATCCACCTAGTTAACATACTCAAAGCTTACTACGAGGAACCGTCTCGTCGCACTTGTGATCTTGGGCACATTTGAAGGACTGGATGATCTGCAGATCTATCATTCCACCAGGCAGACCGATCCAACTGCTCACTACCCTGTTGCTGAAGAAGTGCGATCTAGCCATCAATCTGTCTCGGGCTTTTATCAGCTACTTTTCATGTCCCCATCCTTGAGTCTTCCGGTTTATAGGCAAAGGGAAACCTCCCGTGTAAGCCTCGCCACGACGGCTCTCGGATGTGGTCTCAAGAAGGAGAATAACACCACTTTTCAGTCAGCAAAATCTAATTTTTGCTCGAAGATTGAATCGTGCACCCCTTCCACCACTTACGCTGGAAGCAAGTTCCAAATGGTGGTTACTCTTCGGGACAAGCGGCATATCAGCGGTAAACCGATAGATTCCTACTTCAAGCGTGTCAGTGAGAGTTCCCGCGTACCACGAGGCCCACACAGTGGAAAGGTTGCTTGTACTTCTGGTCGTGGATCGCCTCGGATAACGTGACGGACGCAGCTGAGGTCACCTCGTTTCCTTGGATAGGTTTCTGGAAACAGCTCGGTAGCTTGTAGGCGACCTTTGTATTCATTCCCGCGTAGACCCGCAATGAGGCGAGTAGCAGCTCTCTGAACCCATTCCAACTTGACTGATTCGGCATCGGTGGACGGATATACGGCCGCAGCCCCGTACTCCGACCGGGGTCTGACATGTGTGGTGTATAGCGGCCGAAGAGCATGATTAGAAAGTTTATCGAACGAACGGCGGATTGCTCCAGGGATTCTCCATGCTGAGGCTTATGCTCTGTCCACATTACCTCTCGTTTATTAGTTGTTCGGCAGTTACATTCCCCCTTGGTCACTCGAGCAGGCTGTCGTTCTCTGCAGGGCTCTAGCGGGTGCGCAGTCTGACGTCGACTGTATTCGACCTGCGCTCAAGTGTGCGGGCTTATCTGAGTTTATCGGGAGGGTCCACGTACTGAACCAATGCATCAGCCTTTCGAGATCGTATGTCCGTGTCAGAACGTGGTACTCGCCACATCATCAGATTGTCAGCGTAAAGTAAGCACGGCAAGGTCATGGACGTTGGCTGATTATTGATATAGGCCAGGAACAGCAGTGGATCGAGTAGTGAACCTTGGGGAACACCACTGGAGGCCGGGTACCATGTGAACATTGTCCCAAAAACTTTGGGAGCCTATTCCCGCCCCCTCAGGAAGTCCTGAATCCAATGTAGTAGTGGGTCAACTCTTCCCAGTTGCTTGATCTTTTGGAAGAGTCGGTCGTGTGGCACTTTGTTAAGTGTCCTACTTAAGTCGACTAAATAGACTTCTGCTGGATATCTCCTAGCCTTCTCTTCCATCCAGCGGTCTCCGGCCAACAGAAGGTTGGAAATGCATGAGAGTGATTTGCGAAATCCGTGCAGTGCAGGACTAAGCAGGTTGTGCTTATAGAGACTTTCTTCGACACGCCTGGCTATAAGCCGCTCCATCACCTTGCAGGCGACGCATGTAAGGCTTGCCGGTCCACAGCTGACAGCTGCGGCCCTTGAACGTCGGTACCACAGTCGCTTGTTTCTGTCATCCTGGAGTTTTCCAGTTGCAGGTGAGGTGTTGAGCAACTTAGTGATTTGGCCCGCGAGGATCTTGTCCAGCTCTCGTAGTACCAGTGGGTGGATTCAATCCGGTCCGGGTAATTTATGTGGCCTAAGAGATCTTAGAACCGTCATAGCTTCACCCACTTCGATATCACCGAACGCGACTGAAGGCTGGAACGTCGACGGGAGGGGTAACCGAGGTTCATCACGTGTAAAAGCCGACGCATAGTGGCATTCCAGGGCATCTGTCTTAGCTACGTCAGAATCAGGGACTCTCGCTCTCGTCTACCATCAACGCATGTATGACTGGTTTGCTCTCGTTCGCCTTTTCAGGTATGCAAATCGTCATTTTGGTGCATGCACGCATTCGGCTGGCAGCCTTGTTTCGAATTTGCATTGTTTAGCAACTTCCATGGAAGAGCTTTGGGTGGGTAGCCGTTTGTACGCTTCGTAACCCGCTGCTATTTCTCGATACCGTCTCCATGCTAGGTTTCTCCTGCGGAGTAGGCGTCGGAGCTCCATGTTAAGCTTTGGGGAGCCCTAAGTGTAGGAAAGTCGGTGTTGTGGTGGGCCTAACCTCCGTGCCAGTTGGTGGATTCCATCTTGGATAAGACACCAGGCCAGGTTCACATCATTTTGATCCCCGACCTCCTGAGTCATGTTTCGGGCTGTTGCCCTATTATCGTCAAAGTGTATGCCCCAGACGCTCGGTTCACTGTGCGGCGTCTGTGAGATATGAGACTCAAGTCTCCAGTGTATGTTCAGCACGGCATGATCGCTCGCCTAAGTGTGTGTGTGTGCGGGGGGGGGGTAGTACAGGAAAAGCCCAAGGCCCGGGGAGTAAAACCCAAGTCCAAAGTGGGTTCTGTTCGTTCTGAAGGCTGGTAGGCTCAGTAAGGACCCAGTAAACAGAGTAAGTTATGAAACCGAGAGACATGGGACAAACTGCTCGAAGGTGCACTCGGGAACATTGGTGAACGTGTCAGGAATAGCAGCCCATGCGAAAGCGAGTTCAGTTTGAGGGCCAGTAACCAGTATCATTCAGAAAAGAGAAAACACAACTGGGGGGTTTTGGGTTAGTGGAGAAACAGTTTCAAGACGAATACAGTTTGAAGGACAGATGGAACCTTTCAGCAGACACAAAAGTGAAAGAGCTCCGCATAGGCTCGCTTCCTAATATTCTGTTACGCTGACAAATATATATTGACTTACGTAATCTCACTATTGTCCAGCGTCATCACTGGGAACCCCGGATGAGGAGGATAAGTGGCCTCGCGTTCGGACGGCGTGTCGAAAATTTTCGAATAACAAATTTCTGTTACGTATTCTAGCTGTGATTTTGTGTCGTTCCAGTTAGGATCCGGGTAAAATCAGGGATCGACTGCCATTGGTAGTATGCATCATCCCGCGGGTATGGTCATCTTGTGGGGTAAAAAGTATGTGTCGATTATTCAGTCGGTTGTGGCTAGGGATAATGGACGGAACTGATGACCGTTAGAGGGTGATGTAGTTTCGGGTTGCACGTGAACTGTTATTTATGTGGGCCCCAATAATAATAATAATAATAATAATAATAATAATAGTTTATTTCGGATAACCCCGAAGCATGCTGCAATGCAAGATCAAACAGTACAGTTGAAAGGTGAATGAAAGTTACAGTAGGACTGTACAATTATGCGAACGCGATTGAATATAAGAGAAGGCATTCAAGTCAATTGCTGCGATACCGCCCAGTGAATTTAAACTCAAGGTCAAGTGGTCGGCCCGGCTGGAGGTGGGCATAGTTTTTCTGCCAAAGTGTGTGGGGGGGGGTGGATAATGGTACAAAATCACAAATCCGACAGAAGGAAGACTGTCCTGTCAGAGAACTAAACTAGATTGACGGATACGTGGATATCGTGAAGAAGAAACATTCATGAAGGAGACGTATTCAAGCAATAGAGCTTTACAATGTATGAGAGGAGTTGCGATGAAAAATTAGACGATAAAAAATTGTGGCATAATACATAAAGACCACGAAAATCGGTCGAGGATAGCATTTTTTGGGTACAGTGACCGTTGAGCCAGTTGTAAAACGAAACTGACAAAACACTGGACTGTGGGTGTCAAATTGAAGGTAAAAGAAGTGACCGGATAGAGCATATGGACTTTGAGTGGATTGTTTTGCTTTCAGAAGAGAGGAATGTAATACATCAGCAAGAAACTGGTAACTGACAAAAAAATCTACGTGTGGTGCGTAGCTACGATAGTGGCAGAAACGTGGCTTGCGAGGGGGATGACCGGTTGAATGACAGGTAAGTATTTACATACTGATAATTCTCACCAAAGACTTCACGTGGTGAAAAAATGTATCAAGTAACGGAAGTGTCTGAGACGATCTGTGGGAATGGAGCCTGGGAAAGGAAATACACAGAACAACCGATGAATGGGTTTGTAAAGTTCGGCAGCCGGATATGGGCGGAGTGTGTGTGATAAACCAAATGGACTACACATCTGGACCGTGGTTGCCAGAGTGATGGCGAAGGAAGTGACCGGATAAAACATATGGACTTTGAGTGGATTGTTTTGCTTTCAGAAAAAAGGGATGTAATGCATCAGCATAAACTAGGAATCATCGAAAAAATCGTTGCGTGGTGCTCAACTGCAACAATAGGGTGGACACAGCTGGCAAAAACGATGAAGTGATGGGCAGAAGACTATCAGTTTGTTTGATACAAAAGGTGGACCACTTTTTGGCGACAGAACAGAACTCTGCGGCACAAGATGTGCAAAAGTGGGACACGATACCTTGCAAGATGAGGACATTGCAATGCAACAGCCCTAAGTGGGCAAACAGCGGAGCTGGCAGAGAAAGCAAGCAAACACAGAGTCGTCGATTATTGGGAATCTCAAGAGATAAATTTCACAGTGTAATATACTGTCTGGACATTGTGGTACGGAAGTTAGCGACAGCAATAAATGCGTTGTTTCTCGAGTATATCGGTAAACGTAGCAAAAAGGGGTGGGCTTTAACTTAGAGAGTGGTTAAGTTTGCAAATAAGACTGGTAAATACTTTGGCATAAAACCGCGGGAAGTGGGCCGGGAATAATGAGCCAGAAGTGTTGATGGGGTTTTAAGTATGCGATAATTGTGCACCAAAGAAAGCAACTTTTGCCGGACGACAAAAGCATTAGGTTATGAAGGCAAATTTGAAGCAAGCACGATGGAGAGTCAATGTTGGCTGGAGGAGACAGCAACATTTTGAGTGATATTGGAAGGACAGGTTTTGCGTTAAAAGACTCCAAATGATCTGCTGGTAATCAGTTGGGAGTGCTTTATGTCCTGTGGCTTGATTGCTGCCCCGGTCGCTATGCAAACTTCCATTGGGGTCTCCGTCGGTACGAGTCAAAGTGTAATCGTTGGTCATCAAGTGTGGAGACTGAGATAGTGGACGACGTACCTGAAATAAATGGGATTCGTGGTCTGGATAGGGTTACAGTTGTAGGTCGTGATATCAAATGATGACAATTATAATGAACTGACTGGACTTATGTGGACTGTCAGTGACACCCATTCCACATTCCTTCTGGGTTTTAATTCAGGAGTTTAAGTAATATAGGCTTGCTGAGCATTGAGCTATACTGCCACAGGCTAGCCTAGCCGCATACAACTGGTAGGCGACAGTGTATGCATTCCAGAGTATTAGTGGTTCGCAGGTTGGCGTGGGAGCTTGAATACTGAAAAACCCAAGGCTTTGCTCTTAAGAGAAAATTAGGAACAGTACCTTTTAGTACCGTTTGCCTATACAGAGAAACGCAAAAGGTGGGGAGCATTACTGGTCGTGGGCATCTGCTGAGACATTACGCAATGGGCAAAATCGTCGACTACAATGTACCTCAGACGGATCACGTTATCACTCTTCTTCCGCCTACCGAGTGTATCTAAGACTCACTACCCAGGGTAACCTCTTTCCACTTAAGATCTACGGCCCTCTCTAACAGGCTGGATGGTCTGAAGGTCTATCATTCCACCAGAGAGACGGTTTTATTCGTTTAACTGCCCGTTGCTTAAGTGCGATCTAGCTACCATCTTGGCTCAAGCTTTCATCAGCTTCCTCCCGAGTCTCCACTTTTGGGATTCCGAAGCCGTTTGTAATAGACCATTCTGCACAAAACCAGAAAAACTCTCCAACAACCTAAACGCCTCTATAGGATCCCCCTGAAGTCCCCTCCTTTCAAACTAGAAAATTTCGCATTCACAGGGTCTCTTTTCATGCATGTTACCCCTCAAACCTTCAGTCTCGCCTCGAAGTACGTTAAAATCTCTGTAAGGGGACAGTGTCCACTTGGTGCAAGTGCGACCAAGCCTGTATGCCGCGTTCTAGGTTGGACTGAACTGCAGCCGTACATACTGGTACGAATATTTCCGGCTTCCGACATGACTCTCCTGATCGCAGCCTAAAGAGCTCACCAAGACTCTTTTGTGCTGCACCTCTGCACTGATCTGACCACTTGAAATCAATGGTCAGGCTGATTCCGGGGTCTTTAAGCGTACCAACCGTTTCCATGCTGAACCGCCCCCAGTCGTGGACAGCGGTTAGGCTTTCCGCTGGCCTTGGCAACAAATATATTTTTCCAGGTTTCAGAGGTAAATCCCACCTACTCACGTAGTGTAAGACGGTTCCCATATCCATGCCTTGATCGCCCTTACCGTCAGATCTCACAACTTCCTCGTCGTCCGCGGAGGTGAAAATGGGCAATGGAAGGGCGGATGCCGGGTTGTCGATGAACAAGAAGATCAGTATCAGACCTAGGATGGATCCTTGAGTGAAGTCGCTGGTGATCTTCACCAAGCTAAATCACCTGTTTATTACCTAAACGTAACGCGCCCCGCAGGAAGGAAAATCCTCCAGTAGCCTTTGTACAAACCCCCACATTTCGAAAATCCCCACACTGCTCAGCGACATACGATGGTCAGCAGAGTCAAAAGCCTTTCTTAAGTCAAGGTTACACACCTTGACTTGTTTACCTTCATCCAGTCTTCGAGTTATTTCATCTAAAAAGCACAAGAGATTGGTCAGACAAGTTCATCTTCTAAGAATCCTTGCTGGTCTTGGTCTGGCGCGGAGTGCTCCAGTAGTTGCTGGCAGATTTAGCCGTGGATGAGACTTTCGGGAACTTTGCATGGGATATTAGTTAGGCTTGCCGGCCTGTGCTTATCCACGGCCAACCAAAGTCCACTCCTATTTATAGCCACAGCCACCGTGCTGTTCCTGTCCTGATGTAGCCTGCTCCACTCCTGAGTGAACCAGTTAAGCTTACTTACAGATGAAACCTTGAAATCCACCGGTGGCTTAACGGCAGCTGAATGGATGCAGTGTGGACGTGCCAACTTATGAATATTTGATTCCTGTGCATACTAACTCTGGATCCCCTCCGAAAAATCTGTTTTGCTAACTTCGTCGGAGGATATACCAGTGTCAAGCCGACTAGTAACCCATGTAACAGCCGGTCGTGGAAAATCCCCCTTTTTCCCTCGCGATTCAGTGTTTTTCCCAACATCACTCATTTGCCTACACTATTGACTTGTCTTTACGAACTGGTTGTTTTTCTGGACCAATTGTTGTTTGTTCGCGCCCAGAGCGCTACTTTGACACATCCTTGTTCAGGACCTGCGTGACGCACGTGCTGTTTGTTCACACGCTGCTATTCGGTTTCTCGTTGTTGAGTCCTTGTGATCGTATTATTGAGGTTTTTATATTGTTTATGTCATTGTTCATGTAATAACCTAGTATCGTAGAATATCACGGATATTCGCCTTTTGATTTCGGGATCCGTTGCGAATTTGGCTACGCATTGCTCAAACGTTCGTTACAATACTCAATAGATCAATTCGGAACGAGGAAAAACACGCAAAATGCCAAGTAAAGGATCAAAGGCAGTCGAATCCTGACAGGAAGTAATACGGCAATTCTCTGGGGAGGTTTTGGGTACATATGATTCTTTAGTTAATGCTAGATCGCCTAGTCCTGTCAGTGCTAGTTCATGTGTTAATGAGAGCAATATTGACCGTAAGGATGTCGATTTATATAAGCTAAGAATACTAGACCTAGAGCAACAGTTACCATCGGCTAGACTACAGGCGCAGGAAGCAGAGAAGAAGTGTACACAGAAAGAGCGAGAGTATGAGACCAGTGACTTCGACACTTCCGATAGATTAGGGTGCAATAAGGTGGGGAACCCCACGCCAGTCGCCGACTACAAACCACCATCGATCGATCTGCCTAGAGTGGAGCTAGCGGTCTTCGACGGGCGAGCTGAGCAATACTGCAAGTTTGTCAAGCAGTTCGAGACGTTCGTTGAAAATAAGGTAACCGACCCTGGGCAAAGGCTTCTCTACCTGACTCACTACTGCCGAGGCCGAGCAAGAGAAGCTATCGACGGGTGCACCATGCTCGACCCAGAACAAGGCTACACAAGGGCAAGGAAGATCCTAGGGGACCTGTTTGGCCAACCTTTCAAAGTAGCCCGTAACCTAATAGAAGGCGTGATGGTAGAGGCAAAGAGAACCAAGGGCGACGTCTACACCATGGCCGACCTGGTGATTAAGATGCAAAACTGCTCAATGGCCCTCGACCATTTAGGTTACAGGGCTGACCTAGACGCCATGCACACTTTGGAAGGCATAGTCCGTCACCTCTCTCCCGAACTACAGGGTCGGTGGGCGGAAGAAGCTGAACGGATAAGCCGAGGCGACAGAGAAGCCAACTTCGAAGACCTGACCGAATACTTGGACAGGCAAACGAAGATAGCTGACAGCAGATTCGGCCGACTCATCCGGGACAGCAACCGAGGAAACAAGCCCAGTACTAGCGAAGCTCAAACCCCTGTACGGGAACATCCAAAGTACCAGCCTTGGACCAATACACACGTCATTTCATGAGATGCTACGGCGCAACCAAGTTGCAGATCCTGTGTTTCCAGCCATGGCCTACCAGAGTGCCCCAAGTTCGGCAACGCCACAATAGACGAACGGTGGGGAATGGCGAGGATGGCAGGAGCATGTTTCATCTATCTCAACACCACGCACCGGGCAGCAGCCTGTAGAACGAGGAATCGATGTGGTTACGAGGGCTGCACGGGCAGACACCATCGGCTGCTGCATCAGGCGAGAGTAACCATATCCGAGGTGAGTGCCAAGCCCAGCGTGATTTGTTCAACTTCACAATCTGCCAGTAAACCGGTACGTTTAGGCGTAGTGGCCGTGGGAGTAGTGACTCCGACTGGGATAGTCAAGGCGTTGGCTTTCGTTGATAGTGGATCCGACACCACTTTAGTGAAAGAGCGGTTTGCCGACAAACACCAACTGGCTAAAGATGCGACGTCGTTGGCAGTGCGCACGGTGGGCGGAACACAGGTAATGACTGCCGGTAGATTAAGGCTGCAACTCATCTCTCTAGACACTAACGAGGAAATTGAACCAACGGAGGCATTCACGTTAGCGGATCTCCCCATGCGAGCACCAAGGTTGGTGAACTCAATCTTGACAAGGTGGCCCCACCTGCAGGATGTAACCGTAGTAGACTGGGAAGATGATGAAGTGGATCTCCTCATCGGCTGCGACGTGCCAGAGGCGCATTGGGTGCTTGGCCAGAGAGTGGGCGACCGCCACGCACCTTATGCCGTACGCACGGCTCTGGGATGGATGTTATACGGTCCAGTAGGGGTACGCGGTTTCGTGAATTACTTATCCGCCGAAACGGACCGCATAGAGTATCATCTGCAACGGCTGTATGAAAAGGAGCTTCATGACATTGGAGACGAAAGACCGACGTTGTCTCAAGAGGATCACTTCGCTCTACAAACGGTGCGGCAAGGCACTAGAGGCCTCAAAAAACAGTTCGAGGTTCCCCTCCCATGGCGCACATCGGTCGACCCGTGGACTGACAACAGAAATTATGTTCTCCAACGATTACTACGACTCAAAGAACGCTTCATTCGAGACCAGAATCTGTGGGAACGATACGCGGATTTGATGAAGCGAAACGAGGCCCTCGGTTACGTTGAAAAGGTGCCTGAGAACACCGACAGCCAAAGGGGTATCTGGTATCTGCCTCACCATCCGGTTATTAACCCCAAGAAACCCAATAAACTGCGGGTGATTTTCGACTGTGCGGCCAAGTTCCAGGGCAAGTCGTTAAACGATCGCCTACTACAGGAGCCTGACTGGACCACACCACTGATCGATGTTTTGTGCCGTTTCAGAGTGGGTAAAGTGGCTTTGTCTGCTGACATTAGGGAAATGTTCCATCAGGTGAAGATTCCGGTAGGAGAACGAGATACTTTGCGTTTCCTGTGGTGGGAGGAGAGCGACCGGGACAACGCAGTGGTGATTTATAGGATGACCGTCCACCCCTTCGGAGCCATATCGTCACCATTTTGTGCAAACTACGCCCCCCGAGAATCAGCGAACAAACATGGCGATCTAGTACATCGGACGGTGGTAGAAAGCGTCAGCAGGAACTTCTACGTCGACGACTACCTTGGGTCATTCGATGATGTGGAATCAGCTGTAGAGCAGTTCAGGGGTCTGACGAGATTGCTGGAAGAGGGCGGCTTCCATCTAACTAAATGGATGTCGAACGCTTCAGAAGTGCTGCAGATCATCTCGTATCACGAAAAGGCCGAAAGGGTAAGAGATTTGGACGGCTCTCCACTTCCTATCGAGCGCACCTTAGGGATACAATGGGACGCGGAAACGGACGATTTCGTTTTCGAACTAAACGTTCCCGAGCTGCCAATAACCCGTCGTGGCATACTATCTGCCGTCTCAAGTTTGTTCGATCCGCTCGGTTTCGTCTCACCATGGCTGCTACCCGGAAAGATCTTGCTGCAGCGGCTGTGCCGTAAGAAAGTTGATTGGGACTATTCACTGGACCGAGGGGACCGGTTGGACTGGGAAGAATTTTTGAACACCTTGAAGAAATTAGGGGACATAAGAATCCCACGATGTTTGACTCCTGGCCATACTACACGGACTGGAGAACTACATGCCTTTTCCGATGCATCCGAAGTCGGTTATGGAGCTGTGGTGTACGGACGATGGTGCGCAGGAGATGGACAATATACCACGAGGATCCTGTTCGCCAAAGCCCGCGTTGCTCCACTGAAGTCGGTCTCAATTCCACGACTTGAACTCAGCGCAGCCGTGTTGGCAGTCAGGGTGGTGCAAGCTGTGAAGAGATGTTTCGATCTCTACATTTGGTCGGTGAGCTTCTGGACGGATTCAACGATAGTACTTTACTATATCAACAACGTCCGGAGCCGGTTTAGTACTTTCGTTGCTAACCGGCTCACGATTATCCACGATGAATCAGCCACGCACCAGTGGAATCACGTCAGGTCTGGCGATAATCCAGCCGACCTGTGCTCTCGAGGTGCGAACAACTTCAGGCAACTGGACACATGGACGAGAGGGCCAAACTTCCTGCAAGTGCCTAAACAGGACTGGCCCGTGTTCGAATTAAAAACCCCTACGGAAGTGGAACTGGAGATCAAAGGCTTAGTGATAGCGACCAACGTCGTCGAAGCGACATCCATTCTATCGCGACTGGTCAGGTTTTCTTCCTGGATGAAGACGCTTCGTTCGCTAGTTTGGTTAACCAGGTTCAAGAGAAATTTACTAGTCATGAAAGGGCTACGGCCCTCAGGCCGGATACGGGTCGGCCCGATAAGTCCCGATGAGCTACAAGCGGCAGAGTACGATGTTTTCAGAATGATACAACGCAAGGCTTTCGCCCGAGAACTAAAGAGGGCGGAAGAAGTGGGGCCGATCAATAAAGACATGCCATCTCCAAGAGGCGAGCTGAAGCGTTTAAACACCAAAATCATCGACGGACTGCTGCGGGTGGATGGTAGGTTGACCAACGCCCACTTGAACTTCGACACAAAGTATCCTATACTGCTGCCTGCGAGACAACCTGTAGTAGAGCTAATGATTCAACACGTCCACGCCGTGGAGGGACATGCCGGGGAAAGTCACGTGACGAGCGTCATCCGAAAGCGCCTTTGGTTGTTGAGAGGACGAGAGACCGTAAAACGCGTAATCCGACGGTGTGTGCAATGCAGGAGACGCAATGCCACAGCAGGCAAACAACTCATGGCCCCACTACCAGAATGCAGGGTGACTACGGGCTGGTGGCCGTTCAGTGACACCGGGTTGGACTATTTCGAGCCCTTGTGGATCAAGTGCGGGAAAAGATTAGAAAAGCGATACGGATGTATCATGACGTGCATGAAGTCACGTGCGGTACACCTAGAAGTCGCACATTCGATGACGACCGATTCGTTCCTACGGGCCTTGCAAAGATTTATCAACCGACGAGGCGTACCGGCCGATATATACTCAGATAATGGATCGAACTTTGTGGGCGCTCACCGGGAATTACAGCGTTGGCACAAGAACATAAACAGGGACGAGCTGCAGGATCGAACCGTGGCCTACGGCTTACGATGGCATTGCAACCCCCCACAGGCCAGCCACCGAGGCGGCGTATGGGAACGCATGATCCGGTCCGCCAGACGGATATTGCTGTCAATCATGGAGCAGCAGCCGCCTGACGACGAGACGCTAAACACCGTCATGACTGAGGTGGAGCGAATCCTGAACAACCGCCCCCTGGTAACAGTAATGAACGGCGACCCCACCCACCTGGCGCTCACCCCGAACGACCTATTGACGTTAAGGTCGAACTAGGGTTTCCAAAGGCCGGTAAACCTTTGTGGGAGCTACCTCCACGGATGGAAGCAAGCGAACTATCTGGCCAAGGTCTTCTGGAGGCGATGGCTGCGGGAGTACCTACCGGCTTTTCAGACTCGACAGAAGTGGCTGGCCAAAACAAGACCATTCAAAGTTGGAGACGTGGTTATGATCGCCGACGAACGCGCACATTTCAGCACTTGGCCTTTGGGAGTAGTTACGGAAACCATCAAAAGCACTGACGGAATGATAAGAACGGTGAAGTTGATGACAGCTAACGGAGTGCTCATTCGTGACATACGCAGTATTCACCTACTCGAGAGCGAAGACGGAGGAGCTGATAACCATGAGGCCTAGTAAAACTTTTCACACCAGTCATCGAGGTGGATAAAGAAACACCATATATACCACACGGTCTCCGTCAAACACGTTACAGTGCTCGCGGTCTTTCGTTGACATTACAGAAGGTTCTTTCAGATATGTGATGATGAATGCGATCCCATTGTACATCCCGACACATACACACATGCACGGCGCACTCTACATCCCGTAAACCCATCAAAAATATGACAATGTTCGTTGTTTTGCTTTTTGTTGACGTTACCGAATGCCCCTTGCATATGTGGAAGTAGCGGAGCTCAGGTCACACACACATGCTACACTTCACTCGTTTTCTTGCCACACGGTCTTTTGTTGACATTGCAGAAAGTCCTCCTTTGATGTGTAGTCATACCTGTGATTTCATTGTACACCCCGGCACACACACACTCAACACACACTCAAGCACATACATCCAGGACCGGACGGCCCTTTACGAGGACAACATCTATGTGACCGTTCACGCCCGCCATCGGTCATTTGGTCTCGTGGAAGATGTAGACTAGCCTCACGTCTATGTAGCCAATGGGTTAAGTGCGACCAGTAGTAGAACGTTGACGACGAGCATTAGGCGCGCACTGACAGCAGGGCTTAGGCAAGTGAGAAGAATCAGTGCCTTTATAACGAACCTTTGAATCTGCTAAGGATCCAGGAGGATTTTGGTGGGCGGTGTTTTACAGCCGGTCGTGGAAAATCCCCCTTTTTCCCTCGCGATTCAGTGTTTTTCCCAACATCACTCATTTGCCTACACTATTGACTTGTCTTTACGAACTGGTTGTTTTTCTGGACCAATTGTTGTTTGTTCGCGCCCAGAGCGCTACTTTGACACATCCTTGTTCAGGACCTGCGTGACGCACGTGCTGTTTGTTCACACGCTGCTATTCGGTTTCTCGTTGTTGAGTCCTTGTGATCGTATTATTGAGGTTTTTATATTGTTTATGTCATTGTTCATGTAATAATCTAGTATCGTAGAATATCACGGATATTCACCTTTTGATTTCGGGATCCGTTGCGAATTTGGCTACGCATTGCTCAAACGTTCGTTACAACCCATATCTAATTTGCTCACACAACGGAAGTATTCGCCCAGAACGTCTGCTATGCTCTGGTTATCAGTGGCGATACTGCGGTCCTTATTGAGGGGTGGACCTATCTTACCCTTTGCCAAACCTTTCGCCAGCTTGTACCTATGGGATTTCTTCGGTTGCCTTCTTACTCCCCTTGCCGGTTGTGGCTCAAAATCTTGCCTAAAAGCTTGCAGAAGGTTACCCGCCTCATTTCCGAGCTTTGAGTAACAAGCCCTAGCTAACTGTTTGCCGAAAACCTTGCAGAGGTTCTAACTACCGTTTCTACTTCCGGTGGCTTCGGCAATGAAGCCCTCAGCTAACTTCGTTTGTGCCCCACACTCCTCCGTTTTGAAGACGCATGCCCGTTCTGGGGAAAATTTAAGGGTCCATCTAGTACAATACAGCATTTATGAACAGTTGCTTTCTTTACGTTCATCCGTGTCAGTTCTAGCTTCCTAATGCAAAGCCTGCCTACCCCGTACTAGCGAAATTCCTAACCATTCCTAAAGCTACCCAAGGTTGTCGATGCACAGGGTGGTTTCGACACACCTCATCACTTTTGCATGTCAATACACAGCGTTGTGGTTCAGATACGCTGTCGGGAAGAGTCGTTATGGCTGGGTCGAGCTGGATGGCGCGCATCCAGCTCTACATATGGTATTCTCCCCAGTGTTGGTGCAAAGCATTCACGTGCAGCTACTGTTAGTGGCTCCCCTCCTGCGATCCTGGTTATCAGACTTCAAAGGTTCAGTAAATGTGTGACAGATTGAAGTCATCCACAATATGGTTCAAAGCCAGTCTTTGGCTAGTCCGTTTAGGTTCTGCAGTGAGAGAGCTTCCCCGTAGCCGCTTGTACTCATTGCCCCGTAGGCAAAGGAAACCTCACCCCTTCAGTAAGGAAGGAAAACCGTAACTGCGCAGGGCTGGAAATTACCAGTGCACGTCTTGGCCGAAGACTCAGGATAATTTCCACCTGGCCTAGCAAGGACAGCTACCTTTCTTCCAATGTAATCGTATTCTTCATCCTTTCCGTGGGTCGCAAATTCCTGTTATTGATCCCGGCGTAGGACGTCATGTGGAAAGTCGCGTTTCTAAGACAGAAGTTATTGATGCCTTGCACTTCTGGACGGCTTCGGGGAGTTCCATTCCTTTTTTGGTGGGCTACAGGCGTTACTGTGTAAAACCCCTCGCATTCGGTCCATCGTTTGGGTATCCCATGTCACTCGGTCTCGCCCGATTCTTGGGTGTCCCTTATGCTTGCATTGCGAGCTTTTACTTGCATATTGATCATATATAAACATGCCCGCAGTGAAATCCCATCATTTAGCATTTATACTTTGTCCGGAACGGCCGTTGAGGCGAGCGGGGGCCTGTGGATGTCTCTGCTGCTCTGCAGTCTGGTGCAAAACTTTCTTGCGGATTGGGCTGTGTGCTATGCCCGCTCCAAACTTCAAGAGACTGGACACTTCCGAAACATCCCACGACGGGAGTCTACTGTTGCGTACACTTTGTGGCTAGGCAACACCTGGTATAGAAAGCTTCAACTGCACCAGGACACTTTTCAGGGCCATGCCCTTCTGATTACCACTTCCGTTATTGCCTTACTTGCTCGTGCCATCCCGAATTCGGTAAGCTGAAGGAAGACAGGCCTTTAAATATGAAGGTGTACTCATTGACGATGTACGGCAAGCTCGAGTGTAAGCAAGCAGTTGGAAGCTGAAACACTTAGCGATCGCTTGAGTCAAAGTTGCACTTGAAGGAAGACGTAGGCTGGGTGTAAAGTCGGATTAGTCCAAGAAAGTTCGTTTAGCACGTGATTCGACCTGGTTGGCCGGTACTGTCCGGGAAGTAGCACGAACAAAGTCAACTTTATGCGTATGTGTACGACCGCGGGCGTGTACCCACGACTGCGAAATATTTGGATCAAAAGTATTCCGTGCTTACTTGTGCTAGAGTGCTTGTCTAACCACAGGACTGTGTAAGCCATATGCAACAGCCTGTACAGTTAGGAAGTTTCCACCCGAATGTGCTTTCACGAGCTCAGCTCAGGAACGATAAATTAGTACTACGGGTTCCTGAGTAGGTATGATGTGATTAGCGCATACTAGCTTTGTGCTATCGATTCACTGCAAACTTTCATCAGCTACTTACATCTTAACCTCGGTAATGTATAACAGATTTTACTTGGCCGCTCTGCCGTCGCTTATGACTCTAGTGTATCGACATCCGAAGCCTTAAAAGCGCTTTCTCAAGTCGTTTGACACGAGTGCGAAAGAGGTATATCCGTCGTGCCATTAACCTTGCGTCAAGAGGGACTGTGTAAAATGCCACGGTTATCCTAGCTGTACAGCAGACGTTTCATAGCGCCCCCAGACAGGAAGGTGAACGACTTTATCGACCACCGTAGGTGCGATAGACCTGATAGAATTGGTCAGATTGACTGAAAACTGAGTCGGTTAATGGAATGTGGAAATGCCCACACGTATTTGAGCGAATGTACACGGTACACAGAGTGCTGCAATTCAGAACCAAAACAAAAGAGATCAAGAACGTCATAGAGGATATTGTCTGGGCTTGCGCACAAACAGCAGCACACAGTAACGGTAGGCCCGTAATCGTGGGTGCTCCCTGATTTCGAGGTTTTCATCGAGGGTTTACCCGACCATTTCCCCACGCTTCGGTCTGTCTCCGGGTGTAACGAACGTTTGAGCAGTGCGTAGCCAAATTCGCAACGGATCCCGAAATCAAAAGGCGAATATCCGTGATATTCTACGATACTAGATTATTACATGAACAATGACATAAACAATATAAAAACCTCAATAATACGATCACAAGGACTCAACAACGAGAAACCGAATAGCAGCGTGTGAACAAACAGCACGTGCGTCACGCAGGTCCTGAACAAGGATGTGTCAAAGTAGCGCTCTGGGCGCGAACAAACAACAATTGGTCCAGAAAAACAACCAGTTCGTAAAGACAAGTCAATAGTGTAGGCAAATGAGTGATGTTGGGAAAACACTGAATCGCGAGGGAAAAAGGGGGATTTTCCACGACCGGCTGGTACACCGGGCTCTTGGTATCTTCAAACGTCAAGGACGAAGAAACCTTCCCATTACACTCGAGGGAGAAAAGGGTAGTGAAAGTAACTACTTGAAGTGCCAGAAATGTCCCAATATGAGAGCGACAGAGGACGGGCTTGGCTGCTCAGAAAACCCTTCTCCAAACAGAGCTGATGGAGTTTCGTTCGGAAGTGAAAGTTTTAGAGGGAACGCTTGAAAACTCAAGGAACTTTTAGGTAATGCTCTACCTCCGGAGGTGGTGCCACGTCAGATGATAATGGACATTACAGTTTAGCTCCAGGTCACCTGAGATTGCTTCAGAAAGTCACAACTCGAGATAGCTCCTCTGGATTCGGCAACTCAAGTGAAATAACCCTAGAAACAACCCGCAATCGGACAAAACCCTCTGTCTCCAACTAGCTCAAGTGCCCGTGGCTGGCCTCCGAGAAAACCTGAAAAATGGCTGGCCTCTTCTTAGGGTACAACACAGAAGTAGCAGCACAAATGTTTTACCTCCGGCTCCCAATCCGAAAGAAGAAAAAGCATCTCAGAGGTCCCCTTACGTCGCTCTTTACACACCCGAAAGAATCCAAGGCTTCAAGTGCCCGCCGGCCCAGAAGATGACTCAGAGTTAGCCATGAACCAACGGTTTACCTTAAAAGAATTTGTGCGTCAGGCACAATCACTGAAACGCCGCCAGAACTAGCGGTACTTCCAACTCCGGAGATCTCAGCTTTTCCTTGCGCTGTAAGCTTCAGCTTTAGAGGAGTCAAAGGCAACAAACCTGTAAGCGCGATCAATTCTGCTCTTCGACGGATAATGTGAAAAATATGCGCGGGCCTGACCTCCTCGGAAATTCCCCAGACCCCGCTAAAAGTCTTTAATAATGTGCGGAGTTGACAAGTGGGAAAACTAGAAAGAGGGAACCAGATGAAAGAAAAAGTCCCGCAAGCGCTTCGTATGCGTTTACTTCTAATGCGGCCTTTTTCAGGCCCTACCGACCAAAAAAGGCCGCCAAATCCGCACAGCCTACCGCTACCTATCACTCCGTATCCGCTCCTCCCTCTGAATGTAGACCGTTAGGGTGCGCTTCTCTGAAAATAATCCAGCCCTGTCATGTTCTCATCCTCCACTGTTTTCTTACCAGTACTCAAAATGAATTTGTTCCAATTTGCGGTTTGCTATGACCGTATAAATAACACGAAAGCCATGCAATCAACAAACCACGATTTCACCTTAGTAATACTCGAACAAAACCTGCAAAATCGAGCAGGAGTAAGGTGGATCCCCTTCCTTGTTCATCTGTATGAGTCCAGTTCTCTATAATGAAGCGGAGACTGAGTCAAAAAATCATAATTCGAGCGCAGAGTAGCCCAATCAAACGGATTCCGAATCCCGAACGACACCGATTCAAAAGTTCTGCGGTACTGAGTTATAAAAGTAGCAACTGAACATCATATACAAAACCCAACTGTGACTCCAAACTTCTGAAATGGAGGGTCAAAGTCAACTGCAACAAGCGCGTTCAAACGGTGTTAGGTAGAACAAAGCCAAGTTCATGCAAGCGGCGATGCCTCATATAAACAAGCAGGTGTGCAATGCAAGCATCGGAGTTCCATAATGAATAGGTTCATGTTGTGTGTGCGCAAAGAAAGATTTAAAACATATGAATTACGTACACCCTCGATACTTTCTCCCATTATTTTACTCCAAAGCCCATCAGACTCTGCCCAGCACTAGAAACTCGCTATATTTGAACGGAAATAGTAGAAAGTACGGAACTATACCAACACGGTTCCAGCCTCCTTCACACGTGAACTCTGCTTTTAAACCTATTTTAGGCTGCACAGCTTGACTCTGCTCTACATTAGCAAATTTTTTTGTGTGTTATAAGTTCATATTACTCATAACCGCAGCATTCTGGGCTCTTTTAGCATCTGGGCACTGCCACTCCAGCGCTACCTCATGTTAGACCAGCCCCCGGGCAGATGTTTTCCTTGTCTGTTTAATTCCACTATACATTGTAACTGAAAGCTACCAACGTTTTCTCTGGATTTACTGCCTTTGTCCCCAGAAGAACCCTGCACAGCTGTTATCATTCTACGTGTACTTTAAAATGTGATCTCATCCTGTAACGTCATGCTTGCTGCTTATCAGGAGTCCTTAGGCAAGCATCTATATCTGGCCCATCTCTCGCTGCGGTCCAGGGGGACCCCTTGTCTTGACTGCCCCTACTTTGTGCAACGCGAACTCGATCCTCCACCTCCGGCTTACCTCGCACCAAAACTAACGTCTCCAAGTATAAGGCTGTGCCCCACTTTGTATACTTCGATGTCCCATCTTAATCCACCCACAAGTTCTGAACCTTTTTGGACACACACAGGGCACCTACTCGTTATCTGCCAGCTTGCCAGCTTGCAGCTGTACAGCCCATTATCCGCCAATAATTCCACTTCATGCTCCTGCTAGTGAAACTTGCAACCAAAGCCCTTGAAGTACATAAGTGTGCCAATGGAAGGTTAAATGGAACTTTACCCTTTTCGGATTTATAAGGACTTAACCAGATCGTTACATATAACCATCAATTTTACCGTATTCCACAGCTGGAAACACTTCAGCAGCAAAATCCTCCATTTATTCCAGGCCCCTAATTCTCCGTCTTTGCCCTACTGCTAAAGCTTTGGTTTGGCCTATCTCGAGCTGATTCTTGGATGCATTATACTTTTTGGCTTCCGCATTTGGAAATCTTCTATGTTGGAGCTTGGCCGGAGCTGCCGGTCGCGGTGCTCCCCAAAGTACTTTTATACTGAACACCTTAGATGTCTTCCCATCCCTGGTGAACCGATTGCAGTCGGTTCTATGGAATTTATTACCTTGTTTTGCACATTGGACTCAAAGTTTGACCACATCGGCAATCTATCTTGTCTTACCACTCCAAAGAAGTCATGTAAACACAGCCCGGGTGGCTCATACACAGCGCTTATCACTGAACCGCCTAGGATTTTGCCTATGAATGTGTGTGATGGTCCCACCCCACTGAGATCAACATGCTGACATTAGTAAAAAGTAGAGTGACCTTTCGTCTGACCATTTTACGGCATTTTATTAGGTGGCTTATTTATGTTTCTTTTCCTTTCCTTCCTTGTATAAGTACAGAAAACGGCCACCCCAGTGACCAGAGCTGCCTCCGATTTTGCTCCATTTTTAGCTTTTCACTCATAAATCCCATAGCTCTCGGTGTCACCCGCATCCAGGGATTCGTATTTTCATTTTATAACCGTAAGCTTTCCGTTATCCCAGGTTTTCCTGCTCGGGATGTGGTAATATTTACCAGCAGGGTTATCTGTCTTCTGGCTCCATTGATATTTTGCATGATGGACTTGATTATTTGTCTTCCGAGCATTGTTTGTTTGTCTCATCTTTGTATACCTCAGCCCACTCCCTTTATCACGATTGCGAGCGGCTTTATCCTAAACACGACTCGTACCTGAATTCGAAATTGATTCATATTTACCCCGCTAACCTGTAGCTTTCAACTTCATCCAAACTCCGTTCGGATTTGCCCCAATGTTGAAGACATTTACGATCCTTCTTCTGCAGGTGTGCATTATCTCGTTCAACAAAAATTTAATATTTGATCATCGGTCCAAGCATTTACCCTGACGACAACCGACAAATACACGTGCTATTAATAATAATAATAACAATAATAGTTTATTTCAGAGACTCCCGAAGCATGCCTTACGCATGATCAAAACTTTTTACAGGTGACAGACAAAGTTCATGAAAAATTTAGAAAAACGCAAGACAAGGGAAGGGTAGGAAGAAATAAAGGAGAGATGAGAAGGAGACAAAGGCATGCGCACCAAGTAGTAATGGAGGGAGTTTAAATGAACCTAGGGATGGATTCAAATATGTTCCCAACGAATTTGAAAGTCAAGGTCAGATGGAGCAGCTGGCTGGGTCAAATGGAGTAGGCCGGAACCTGGGAGTTTTACATGAGGAGGACTGAAAATTGGCATGAGAAACTATCACTGCAAGAAGAGGAGAAAAAAGGAAAAAGGAGGAGGAGAAAGGAAGAACAAAAAATGGGTTGTTTGGCTGGGCACTAGGCAGCCATGAGCTATGCATTTTTGCAGCAAATGGGCGGTATCAGTTTGAAAAAAGAGAGCGACCAATGCAAGACGTAAAGAGTGGGTCAGGTGGCAGCAGTGGCGCGGAACGATCGAGAAACGGTAAATATGAGACACCGATATGGACAAAATTGACGCATGTAATGAGGGGCGGCGACATGGTTGCAAGAGAACTGGCCGGCAAAGAACTGGAGGAGGCTGAGAAAATGTGTGGATACATATATACATAAAAGCAGGAGCAAATTGCAGTGAAGGGACGGAACACGGAAGTGGCAGTGTTTGGAAAAGACAGGTAGGGTTGGGTCAAATGGCACGGAATTACCTTGGATAAACCCTGATGAATTTGTGTGTGACGAGTGAACATGGGGGATCAACTGAGGAAAAGAAGCAACGTTGGAAGCACAGAAGTGATGGCTGTGGGCAGAAGTTGATAAACGAGGGAATATGAAGGAAAGGATCGACGGAAACGGGTAAGAATGAATCTAACAATCTGATTAATGCAGGCATGACATGTGGTGACTGTCGAAAATGGGTGAAGCTTTAATAAATGGACGTACTTTATGCAGCAAAACGATGGCCGTGAAAATGGCTGGAGAACGCAGAGCAAATGGAAGTACAGGGTGGTTGGAGAGGTGTAAAAGAGCACTGGGGAATGGTAGCTTGGAGATTAGAGGAATTGTGGCGCAAAGATGCATCAGTTGCAACGGCAAGTAACATGGGTGAGAAACAAGGAAGTGGAGGATTAGAAAGATCAGGTAATGGCAGGTCACACTGTTTGAAACTGTGGATGAGAATGATGACGCGACGATGATTTTACACTAGGTGGAACGAGGAAAAGCAGCGCAGCCTGAAAGGCACTCTAAAGATGCCTGTGGCGAACAATGTACGAGGCAGACGAGAGTGTTGAACAAAAAAACCCGGTAGGAGTTGACCAATCAGATTGCTTTGCTGCAGATGACACAGGATGAAGACCGAGAAGAAGAAAGGTACCCGGACGGGAAAACCTGTGGTGGATCAAAAGGCACGAGAAATAGTCGTGCTTCGGGGTTGGAGGAGTGAACTGGAGAGCTGCTTGCTTGCAAGGGATTATACAAATGGGTGGAGCCGGAAGTTTTTAATCGGGAAACTGTCTAAGAGGAGGACCCACGGAAGAATTGTGGGGTCGAGCAGGGGGAATATGGTGGTGAAAAGATAATAAATTTGGTCGTAAAAGATGCAAAGGTTGGAACGGCAATTTCCTATATGGTGATTGGTCACGGTTATGGAAGTGCCTGGTGCCTAATTAAGAGATGTATAAGGTGGACAAAAAAGGACACCGTAAGATGGTAGCTGGTGAGGTATGCAATCAATAAGCCTCATGAGTACATGGAGGCACCGAGTAAATACAAAATGGGGGCCGGCAAGGGCGAAGTGGGTGGAAAAAGAAATATTCCGGGCCTGGGCAGAGGAAAATGGATGGGGCGAGAGTGACATCTTGCAGTGAGGGCTTTCACTGTGAAAAAGGATAGGAACAAAAGCAGAATTGGCGAGTGTGCATACAGGGGTAGAACGACACGGAAGGGAAGTGATAAGAGTGCTGACATGAACGATAGGTGAGCCACTCGTGGCGGAAGAGTGGTAGGAGCATGCGATACGCGACAGACAGTGATGAATGCGGTAGAGCGAGGAGAGTTGGAGCTTGCAATCTCGCAACCAGCGCCAGTGAGCTGACCTTGCGCTGGACATCCAACCTGGAAAAAGCTTCGTGAAGTGCACACAGGAGATGTGATCCACCGGCTCGAACATCGTTGCAGACTGCCCGCGCACCCTATATGCGTCGGCCAAAGCGGGGGGTCTGACCGCTCCCCGCACCGTTGGGATTAGCGTGAGGGTTCACTGATGGCCGTACAGAAGGCTGAGACACCACGACAAGGCTATATGATCCAGGGCCAATAGGTAAGGTTGTGGGAACTTGGACTACAGAGCCAACGGGAACAGCGTGAGATAGACGGCCGTACAGCTTTATTATCCAGGTGCACCATCCAGGGAGATGATCGGCATAGAGCCCTAGGCGGTTAACTGGCGTCAAGGATCACTAGAAAGGGAAATGAGTCAGAGAAATGCAGCCCGGGTATAGCCAAGCTAAGAGTCAACGGTTGACTTAGAGAAGAACAAAAATGAAGCACGGGCTCATCGATGCAGTGGACCATTAGAAAAAATTTAGTTCATGGAAAGTAAGACTTAAAAAGGAAACACAAGCAGGAGCTAAAAGATTCAATGGGGAGATTTATATTCGACTTAGTCGGTCAGTAGAAGAAAAGACTAAGTTCAGCACTAAGATTACGGAAGAAACTGAGGTGGGGGATAGGGCGGGGGAAGAGCTGGTGACGTCATAACTGGATGTTTAGTTCAGTTAGTGAGCCACACAAAGTGGGAGAAATGAGACTAGATTTTCCAGTTCAAAATCGCAGAGGTAGTAATGGAAGTATATGTAGTGGGACCTGATGTGGAAAAGGGGCAACGTAAGCGAAGAGGCATCGAGAAGTTTGAGTTACTTACCGTGCGTGTGCTAATAATTACGGGTCAGTGATTTATATATATATGTTTATATTTATACATATACATATATGTGCATATATATATATATTATATATAGCGGATCAGGGCGTAGTTGCTGATGCAGTTTTTATAGCGTTGTTGAGGTTGGTTTCAAGGCCGCAGGCGTGATATAATTAAATAAGGGTAATAAATCGTGGAGCAGATGAGGCATATTGACAGACTAAGAGGAGCATTACCGTGGCCTCCCTTAAAATGTGAACGCATTTGGGAAGAATTATTTCAAAGTAAAATTGTCAGGATTCGATAAGTCGGTATGGAAAAACAATCAGCGGACGCAGACATGCTTTAAATAGGTCGATTGCGATGTCTAAGGAGAGGCTATCAAACAGAGCATACAGAATTCGGAAGCGATGAAATTATTTTGGAAGGTAAGTTCTTGCGACAAGACAGGGTAATGGCTCAAAACTCGGGGTGTTTCTCGTAAGCCTCACTTCCGGTTAGGTGAAAATTGAATGGGTGCAACACAGTTAGAACAGAAAGGAATTTATCAGTAGCATGCACAAATGCATACTCTGACTGGGAAGAACTGATGTGCAAAGGAAGTTTATTCCAGATTCTGGAGTACGTGAAGAGAAAGAACTTAGAGCGTAGAACGGTCCTCGCGAAGGGTGTGGTAGTAGTATACCGTCTACTACGGAATGAATATCCAGTGTCCGGGGGGAAGCATAACTGGTTACGTTCCGGGATCCCCTGGTGCCTGGTTGCCTGATCGCGGACTTCCTGATGCCCACGGCCGTTTGGCCCCACCAAGAAAACCCATGTCAATCACAACGGTGCGAGGCGCGGTCAGATCCACCGCTTTGGCCGGCGCACATCGGGCGTGCAGGCCAACTGCAATGATACGCGGGCGCAACTAGGCCGGCGGATCGCACCTCCTGTCACCAGAATTGGTTTTCAGGTTGGGTGTCCAGCGCACGGCCAGCCTCACCCACTAGTGCCAACTGCGGATTGAAAAACAACATCCCCTGCATATTACTGCTGCCACCCATTGCCTCCTCCAACGTTCCTGAACAAGGTTTACCATACCGGCATTTATATCCATCGACTTACCTTTTATTTGTCTGAGCTGATGCCATGTTTACCCTCATTCTATTATATCCAGTTACCGGATTCTGTACCCCAAAACATGAAACGGTTTCACTGTTCAGATCTTTATTATGAATATGACAATTCCTGGTATACTCTTGAAGAGACCATTCATCCAATTGGTAATTTGTATGTCACAACTACATTTATCTAAACAAAACCATTGTTAGATAAAAAAAAAAAAAAAAAAAAAAAATTGCCTAGCCGATAGTTTATTCGAAATTACCAGGTTCAGCTTAATGCGACGAAGCCACAATGGTTCGATTTTGAGAGATAAACGTCGTTCTCTGTAGTTTAAGTTTAAAGGCCAACCAATGAGCTGCTTCGTGAATCTTCTCTGAATGCTTTCGACAATAATCCTGTGGGACATTTGAACATTAGAGAAGATTAGGGGACAACATTCGAGAAGGGGCTTGGCATGTACTTTGCAAATGTAAAGAATGCTCTCCCTAACCTGAACGAAAAACCAAAACACCTTTTAGCCTTCGCCGTTTGGAAGACAGCATGTTCAGAGAAGTAGAAGGAACAAGAATAACTTAAGCCAAGGTCTCTTACTAAGAACTTGCTGTCGCTGGGCAAAACGCTGATGCACAAGAACCAGGAGGAACCTGGCACCTGTAAGTAAGAAAAAAACACTTATCGGCAGAGAATTTCATCCCCCAGGTTGAGCACCATTCATTAAGAGCGGCTGAGTCAGCGAGGATTTTAGGGACGGTAGTACTGAGGTTGTCAGGTGAAAAAGTGTGGACTCTCTTAATGTGGTCCGCGAACAAGAACGGCGTGCCAGGGAGTATCGTCGGAAACGTCGCTTATATGTAGAAAAAAGAAGGGGGCCCAAAACGCAGCCTCGAATAACAGCGCTAGTAACAGGCCTAGGGTTAGAGGCGTGCCCGTTAATCAAGACAACTTGCGAGCGATGAGATGAGTAAGATGAGAATCAAGAAAGTAGCTGATCGATAATGCCAAATGACCGTAGCTTTGTTAAAAGGTGGGGTTGAGGTACACGATCAAATGCCTTGGATAAGACAAGATAAAGGACAACAAAAGATTTCCAACTTTCAGCAAGGTCAGCGACGAGATTCAGAAAATCATACTGACAAGTCATGCGGGACCTTGAACGGAGGTACCTACGTTGGATGTCAGTAAAATTGTTGAGGCTTGATCATTAGTTATTAATATGATCCTTACCGATTTTTTCCGTTATCGTGGACAAAATGGGATTATGGTTTATGGGGCGGTATTTGGATACCTCATGTAGAGGTCCCTTTGTATGAATGGGAACGGTTACCGAGAGCTTCCAATTGGCAGGTGCTGTGATATTATTAAGTGGAAGAGTGAAAAGGTTAAGAAACAACAGGGGGAGAACCGGTCCGCCATTGACGAGAGTAACTGGTGGTAGGCCATCGGTGCCCAATCCAATGGAGAGTTTGCCATTGAATAGTGGCTTAGAAGCACTTCTGGCATCGAAGGGTATCGGAGAAAGGACAGAGTCAGCAACTGGCAAAGATGGCGGAGGGGCAATTACAGCTGCTGAAGCCATGGCTGAAGCGAAGAAAGCATTGAAGGCTTCGACTATGCAAGGCAGAGAGGTGATATACGAGTTATTATCCAACATCAGGAGTTGGAAGTCAGCCACGATATCGGAGTTTCTAGAGTTATGCAATATAGAAAGAAGTTGCGACTTATTTGGATGGCTCAGGGCCTTGGCTTTTTGGTCACGAAGCCGCGTAGAATCTTGTCGTTGAGTAAGTTCATAGAGGAGGTTTAAACAAATAAAAATTGAGAAGTCGTTGGAATTAGGTAGTTGCTTGAGAGGTTTATGATGATTCTCGTGGGGTAGCAAGAGAAGGGACCTCTCCTTAGACACAGCCTGGGAAGTATAAGACAATTCGTTCGGACGGTCGAAAAAGAAACAGTAACAAACATCCGCGGCAATCTGAGGGTCGTGGGTGAGAAAATTATCAACCTCAGTCTTTTTGGCGAATAAGCGTGACTAGCAAAGTCCAATTTTTGCATAGGGTTGTATTGTAGGAGGGGTGTGCGGGATTAGGTGAGCCACTAAGGGGCAGATGGCGCATAACCGTTTTGCGGTCACTGCTGGGGAAGTTTTGTGTTACTGACACGTCGATGAAAGGCATGCTGAGTAAATATCAGGTCTGGCATATTCCCGTTTCTGGTAGGTCCGGAGACATGTTGTGTCCAGCCACCAAGATGAATAGTAGTAAACAGGCCCATAAGACTGGGGGGAGCAGATAGGGTAGACCAACAAATTTGAGGGAGATTACAGTCACTACCAATAAGCCTGGTTCCGGAAGGAGGGAAAGAGGGGTATTCGAAAGATCTAATAAGAAGTGGAAACAACGAATTTGGGGCACTTGACGAGAAATAAGCGCAGCTGATGTAAAGAACAGTGCTTCGGAGGCTGATAATGAACCAGAGAGAATCAGAAACAGGATCGAGCTCAGTATGGTGAAGATGGTGTAGATTTCCCTGACGTGGGCTAAGCGCCCATCGCCACGCCGGTTCAGTCTGTCGGTCCTTAGAAGACTGTACCCTACCAGAGGTATTTGATCAGTGGGAAAGCTCTCAGACGGCCAGCACTCCGTTGTCGAGGCAATGCCATAATTATAAGTGGAGACAGGTTTCTTATGTGCAGGAGTTTGCCAAGATTAGAACGAGAGCTGATTATGGCTTAAGGTGTGCCATTTGTGACAGGAGGTATAGACACATCAAGGGAGCAGTGTAAGTTGGAAGAAGGAAAGTCACCGCGATTGGAAGGAGTGAAGATCATGACCAAAGGGGAATATATTGATGTTAAGGCTAGTGGAGGCTCAGGAGGGGTGGCTTCCAGCCGAGCTGGAGTGAATGTTCCAGTGAGAGGGACTGCTGAGGGGTAGAACAACTGGGCGTCAACGGAGGGGTAAATGTTGAAGCAAGGGGAAAAACCAGAGGGATTCGGCTGGTTGATAGCAAACAGGGGTGATTAGGAGCAGTTGAGGAATACCGGCCAGTCGGAGTTGAGTACTGACTGAAGGGGAGGCAGAGAGCAGGGCTGAAAATGTGTGTGGACTAGGGGTAGAGTGGTAGGTTAAGCTGCACTTTATGGGAGGGTTAGGGCAAGTTGGGTGAAACACCAAATACGGAGCAGTTAGTATACGGAGCGGTGGAGATGGTTGCCAGGCGAGGAGTACGACGCGAGGCAGAGTGGACGACGTGTGGAGGCCGTATTTTGGTATTGGCAGGCGGCGAATGCGGTGAATTTGTAGAGACCATCGATGCATAGGAGAAAAAGATACCTTTTAAGGTAGAAACCGGATCCTGTGAGTCAAGGTGAGTTGATTTAAGAGGAGCCTGTTGAATGGAGGAGGGGTTTGTAAAAAGGGTAGGAAGACTGGCAGACCTATTCCTCTGGGCGGCGAGTAGTTTATCACCGGACGGAACAGAGGGCTGATTAAAGCTGGGGGTGTACCCAACGGGCGACGAGGTGGGAGAGCGAGTCAAAAGTTGAAGTCTTTTACCTGGTGGCAGTAATGGGAGAGAAGCTGTAACGTCCAGATCAACAGCAATGGGAGCAGATTTTAAAGAGTTCAGTGCGGGAGCAGAGGAGGTGGCAGTGGGTGATTGTGAAAAAGCGGCGGGCGCGTGTGAAGATAAAGCGGTGAGAACGTGAGAAGAAGCTTTGGAGGAATCAGTTGTTTTTGTCGAATGCTCAGGATTATCAGGCGTCATTCCCATGAGGAAGTTCGAGAGAGATCTAGTGGTTTCTTTTTGGAGAGGGGTTTTATCTCAGGCCATTTTTATGCTTTTATAAAGGGACTTAGAAGCTATAGTGTCACGCATTTTAATGAACTCCTCGGGAAATAGATCATCTACAAGTCGCATAAGGATTGGACAGTTGAAGCACTTAACGGACTTACGCGGACATGATATTTGACGAGGAAGGTGGGCCATACCACAGGCATTCAACAATGTATGCTTGACATACACGAGGGGTGTTCTTCCTGTGACAATAAACACGACTGCATTACGAGAGTTCCTCACTCTTATGAGAACTTCGGACGCAACAGAGTCGATAAAGCGGCCAGCCCCTGTCAAGTTTTGTAGGGTAGAATGTTGATGCCTTCGGTGACCCACAGTAAGGGGCGAGTTTAGGTACAGTATCTTCCAGCTTTAGAAGCTGAGACCTTATATCTGGAGTGCTTTGGTGCAAAACCGCTGTTCTACCGTCGCCAAGCCCATAAGGTCACATAGGTCAACCGAGCATTGTTTCAAGCCACGGGAGCTTGAATAAGCCTGTTTTTCCTAGTAACCGGAATATGGGAGGACGGGGTATTTTTGGAAGTATTTTTCTATTACAGGTGGCGTTTTGAATTATCAAAAAGACGATCTGATCGCATTCTTACGACACACTGCCTACTGTTCTGTCAAACCCTCCCTCGTTCTCCCTTCTCATGCCTAATACCATTACACACCAGCCCCACCCGAAATAGGGAGGGAAAGAAAAGGACTCACACCAACATGATGTTTGTGGTGTCGACGTGATCGAAAAGACTCGTTGTCACGTAACTTGCATTTGACATGGGGGAATGTCATCCTTTTGTCGCAGTGAAATCCACGCTGGATGCATTTATCACAGCCAAAGTAGCCAGTAGGACCTTTCACTTGTCTAATAAAGGCCCGTGCCGGAGTATCACAGATTATAGATGACAGGTGACACTCCGCAGACCTCTCACCAAGCTTGAGGCCTCCTGTCAACAAATGGTCTACCTCTCTGACAGCTTCACTCACATAAGATGACACTTCTGATGGTTTCCCACGATCACAATAAAAACCGGCGGTAAGTACGGGCAAGCAATTAGGCTTCACTACCCTGGCAAGGACAGGCCACAGCTGCAGGTCCGACGAACGAAACACAGAAGTGCCGTCGCAGTTTAACTGGAGGAAGACTTCGTCCGGCACAGCGGTGATGTTACTCAACTGCATCTGCAAGCCTTCGGTTAAACCCATGTGTACATATTCGCCGTTTTCCAATGTCGTGGTTGGACATTCCCGTGGCGTGCGCAACAATGTCCTTGGGTCCCGACGTATGTTTGGTATATGTTTGCCTATAGCCTCCATTATACCCTTTTGTTGCACCAGCGTCAGTCGATGTCGAATGGAAGCCTTCGATAGGGAGTCAAGCAGCGAACCGCTCTCCTCTTCAAACTGTGATGCACGTCATAGACTGGCCAAAGAAGTAACTAATACGAAAATCAGCATAAAAGCAGAGTTTGCCTGACACTGTCGGCCTTTCTTTGGGTGTGATTTCGGGTTCACAAACTGTCTGAGCCGCCGAAACTGTTTCATTTGGTGTAAAATGGTTCAACGGAGTAATTTACCCGTCATTGTTGGTTGTGATGTGGAAGCACACGGCAGACCGCGTTCACCTCTTGCAATAGCACATCCCTCTTCCACACGGTAGACGTCTTCTGAACCCACAGCGCTGCATTCACCTGCAACTGCTGAAGGTGTTGAGTCTGAACAGTAAGTAAAATTGCCACTGGATAACCTCACCTTGCAAAACCCACTTAGGGCAACCATGCCGATGTTCCCATAGGGTGGCTTCATCACAAAGAGCACACATCAGTGAGCTAAGTTCTTTCTTTTCCAGATAATATCTCTTTCGTTTCGTCATATCGGCCATTGTCCGTCAATAATACGTAACAAGGTCCTAAAATGCACTTAGTTGTTAACCAAAATAGTAATAGAACGGCAGCATAGCATAATTGAAAAACATACTGCAGATGTCACACGATATCAGAGCATTCAATACGAACACCTCGAAGCTTCATGAATTTTACAAAACTACTTGGGTATCATCAGAGTTACGTGAAAAATACTTCATCATGTTCTCATCATGTTCTAAGTAAAATTATAGCACAATATTGCAGTTTTCACTATTCAGCTTATCATTTACTAATTGGTAAATGATAGCCTGATATGTCACTAACACTTTACAGCCAGCACGAATCATCAGCACCCAAAAGAAAAGGAGCGCACCGCTCACCTTAGCGAACAAAGCACTACCAAAATGGCTGCCGCCGGGAAAATCCCAGTCAATTAAAACAATTGACACTGCATTTGTAACGCAATCAACGGAAACAAATAACCATGGAAATAGGACATTGGTAGTCTATACAGCGAATTAGAACGAACTACGTCATTCTTTTCTTGAAATTTCAGTGATTTCTCTGCCCATCGGCTACCGGCACGTTACCGGAATTCGGCGGTGGGCAATGTGCTACTAGGGGAGCTATATGACCCGCTATATATACTGTTCGGATTAGGAGATTTGGGACGATGAGGAATAGTGAGATAGAAGAAATTTTGCTGTGTGGTGTGCACAGGTTGAACCCCACAGGATACGGTAGGTACTTAGCTGTTGCTTGGATCACAACAGCAGGTTTTGCGGGAGAGTATATTGTAAGTATGGGGTCGGTGGACCGGGTGGAACGAAAGTGCGCTCTTATGGCAAAAAAACAAATGAATGGAGGCACAGTGGGACAGAAACTTCAAAAGGTGCACCGGTGGATGCGTAGCGAAAATAAGGTAAGAGTTGGGTTATAGCGATGGGATGTAAAAACTCTAGATAGATCTTACTGTGGCGAGAGTCAGGGGAGATTTGCTAGATAAGCCATGTAGAATGTAATTAGGTGGAATTAGAGCAGTAAATAATCAATATAGTCTATAACTCTAACTCGCGATAAGTACTAGCGTCTGCGCGGTGGTGTGCCGCAGTTGTTTACACAACTAGGTCACGGTTTCAGGTAATTAGGTGGTATATACTAGGGTGGACACAGCTACAAGTCTAAACAGGGGTACAAGCAAAAAAAGAAAAGGAGACAACCTGAATTTCACGCGGGGGTGGCCTTGACCTTGGGTGCCACAGGCATTTTATGCGTGCCTTTCGGACCGTTCTGCTTTTTTACTTGCCACCTAATGTAAAATCACTGTTTCGTCCGTTTGATCTGCTATTACCCTCTGGTACCCCCTTTGCTCATTTCTCTCCCGCGCTGTTTGCCGTCACAGCTGCCGCATTTTGCACCACGGACAGTTTCACCCCCCAGGTACCTTTCTCCACTTTGTATGCACAATCGCTCTGCGCTGCTTAGCCACCTCCATCGCCACCATCTTTCTGCCGAATAATGTAAGCCAATTTATCAACGCTTCTCTCGTTCTTGACGGATACCACATGTCTCACCTACATCAATCAGGTTATTGGATCCATTCTTACCTGTTCTCTTCGATACTTTCCTTCATCTCCCCTTTTATTGAACCGCTCCTCAGTCGTCATCTTTTATTTGCTTCCGCATTCTCCACTCTCTCTGTTGATCAGCCGAGTTTATCTGTCATGAAGACAATTCACCACGATATTTCAAAGTTAATTCTACAAACATTCGGCCTAACCTAACCTGCCCCTCCTAATAACTGATAATTTCTTTCTAGGACCCCATTTTTATTGCTGCGGCTTTTCTTATATATATATATATATATATATATATATATATATATAAACATATGGATATATGCATTCGCTCTGTATCCTGCAATTCCTCACAGGTCATCTCCCTTGCTATCATCCCGCTGACCGCCATGATATACATCCATTCCTTCTCCTTCATTGTCTCACATCTGCTGTGTCCAATTCTTATGAACTATTTTTCACCTGATCCACCCTTTACGTCTTACCTTGCTCGCTCCTTATTTTACAGTGATTTTTGTACCCTGTTCAGTGGCCATCTGTAGCAGAGTACCAATGCTTCGTTACTATCTAATTCTTTGCAGTGAATCTCACTTTTTCTCCATTGTCCCCTGCTAACACAATTTTTTATGCCGATTTCTAGCCTTTCTCATGTATATCAGTCAGCTTTCAGATGTTCCCATACGGACCAGCCGGATTCACCCCCTGACCTCGACTTTCAGGCTCACCGGCGTCCACTTGAATCCGCCCATGGGTCCATTTAAACTCAGTACGTTTTCTTTGGTGTGCACACATATGCCATACTTTCGTCTCACGTTACTTCCCCTTCTAAGCTCCTTTTTACCAACTTCTGTCATGTAAATTTCTACATTTTCACTGGCTTTGTCTGTCCATTCCATTACTTGTAAACAGTTGATCATGCACCTGTCATGCCTCGGGACTCTCCGAAATAAACCGTTATTATTATTAATATTACTATTATTATTATTATTAACAGTAACAGCAAAATAAGGCCAGGTTAAACCTTACCGCCGAGAAAAAATTCCCTGAATTTCTCTGGGTTGCTGGAATGCCCCAAGAAACTGTAGTTTCTGATACTTCCTAAAATAGCTGAGTGGAAAATGTATCGATAACGGCATGCAACACGACGTGGTGCATCGTAGTGTCCCTACTCTAACTACCACAGTCCCAAAATGTGCTAGAGCTGGGGCAACTGTCGGCAGGTAACGACCCCGCTTGATGGTTATCACAAAGACCTGGCCCCCGTCGGCAAGCCTTGATAGTGAGACTGTGATACGAACATACTGCGACCTAGTATAAGACTCACTGGGTGGCCAGCCCACTTTAGTGACAGCCTCCAATCAGTAATCTCCCTTGTCTTTTGCCCTGTGCCATTCGCACTTTTTTATGGGCATATCTACGTCTGTCAAAGCAACCGCGGCTCTGGCTTGCCTAACACACCATTTGCCATCTTCATGTTAGCAGACTCAGAGGCTCCCAAGTACCAGATAACAACTTATTAGCGTTCTCATTCTTTTTCCCGTGTTACGGGCGACCTCAACGCCCCAGGAGTGGACTAAGATCATTCGTCGTCCACTGACCCCCCCTCCAAGACTGTGGCAAATCTCTTAGCTGGGAAGTCTAGGCTCCAGCATGTTTTCCGCCCGTCTATATATAGTGATGTCCATAGTCCGTTCTTGTTAGACCTAACTAGTATCATAAACCGGTGCTAGCTCGACGAGTTCACCCATCTGCCACAAGTTAGCTATGATGACTACTTCGTCCTACCTTTTGACTTCGTCATACTTTGGGTAAGAGCCGTCTCAGACTGCGAGGTTCTACTCTCACTGAAACATGCAAAATTCGTAGGAGTAAACTTATGGTTGCAGGAAGACCTTCAAGGCATCACGATGGATGAAAACGTAGTCTCTCAACACGAGTTTAGAAGTTCCACCCAGGGAGCTGATGTTCTGCTCGTGCCCAGTGTCCGATGAAAAAATTGGTAAATCCTATCTTTCAGGAGGCCTTAGCCGTCTGCTAGATGAAAGATCCCTAATGTTTGAGAGGTTCTCAACCACTGGTAGAGATGCAACTGTCACCAAAAGCTCGCTTCGTCTGTCCAAAATGAAGATCCGGGATGATCTTTTGAGACAACAGAAGGAACTCATCAGTTAGGCGCTGCAAAACGGAACATCCTCTTCGGATATATGGTGTGCAAAAAGATAGCTTACCCTCCTCATCGGCTCCAGTATTCGGAAGCTGTACCTCTGCAGTGTCAATTTCATAAGTTTCAGGGGTTTCCAGAGACCACCATAATCCAACTCTCGGCCCACCAACCTCACTAGTATCCCCCACAAAGTTCTCGAAAGCATCATTTAGGGCATGCCTCTTGAGAACATGCTTGGATACTGGCTGATTCCTGCACCTCGGGGAGGCTTTCCATTGAGTGTGTCATGCACCGTCAACGTCCTCTCTGTCGTGGATAGCTTGAAGAAAAGAATGAAAGACACCACATGCAGTCTGCATTGACTCCTTGTTTTATTCCTCCCTCACTGAATTCATTTTCTCTAGGCAGTAACCCCACCGACTGGCGCTCAAGGGGCCTGAAGAACATGATAATTTGTTGAAATGGTTGAACAGAACTGAGACTCTGACCCTTCTCGAAAGAGGTCATTCCCTTTCCCCGCCAACCAAATTGTGCCTTGCTGACTCCCACGGGCTCGTGCGTACAGTTAGTACAACCAAGGAGCGGAGCGTTTGGCTGAGACATCAGAAAGGTGTGCCTACCTGAGGCTAACTACGGGCTCCAAGACGCCAGAGATTCAAAAATCGGCTAAAGACTACGATTCCCTACACAACTTTACCCTCACACATCCACATATCGTGACATTGATATATATATATATATATATATATATATATATATATATATCACAAACACGAACGCTAACCCGCATGATTTGGGCAGTTCCTGAAGTACGTTATTTTCACCTTTAGTGCCATATTTTACTATACAGCTGTCATCTTGAAGTTTCAAATGACGCTTGACAGTTACAAAGTCAGTTATACACATTGATTTCATTTTCTCCGTCCACAAAGTCACACATATTCACTAACTCTTACGCGCATGCACACACCTGGAGGCCCATTTGCTCAGCATTTTCAGTGCACTCAGAACTACCAAGCACTTTTCTGCCCACATCTATACTCCCGGACGAATCATACGATTTGCGAGGATTCCGAACTTTCAAAGAAAGGAGGACTGCCGATTGCCCTGAATGGACTAAAGCTTTGGAGTGACTAGCGAACAGTGTCAGTGTTAAGTGAGTTTATGTTGGTTTGCCGGACGATAAACCAGCGCTTTGTGAAAGAACTTTGCTCTGTGATATTCGTACCCAATTGTTTCAATGTTCCACCTTTTCTTACTGTCCCACTTTGGCGGCTGAATCGTGGCCTCTGCTTATGGAGACCGTCATGTTTTCCACTCTGATTATTGGATTGTTCGACCAAAGGGCTCTCTGTGGAGGTTGGTTTCCATATATCCACAAACTCTAAGTGGTTCAGTACCTTTCCATAAACTATGAGGTGGTTCTTATCTCTACGACCGTACTTGGTGTTCGGCTAAATACTCGGGTCAGACGGGTTCCTAATTGCGATCGTAGTATTGCCCTACGGACCATCGAGATTGACTAGTTTGAACCAACCTCCTGGACTGGACTACTTTTCACTGAAACTTGGTCTTACAACCCGGAATGAATGCAGTAGTTCTATCTGGAGAACAGTTAAACAGATTTTACCCTCCATAGGCGGGGAATTGGAAGGTAGGAAGAAGAAGCGCCTGAATTCCTACCCTTCGACATTTCTGGGACCGGGTGGATTTTGGCGGGCTGCGAAACTGCCAAATGTGGAAGATCCTGCGGCAGCATCGTGATACTGCGGATTCACGAGAATGATAGATTACATAAGTTCTTTGTGTTTAGTACCATCCACATAGTTGTGCGCTTATCTTTGTCCATAATTGTCCGAAAAAGCAATTACATCACAACTCACCTGCTTGTTTTCTGGGGCCGTGAAATTAGCTATCCTTTTGGTTTGTGGCTGCGTGTTGCAGGCTTGTATATATTTCCGAATTTATTCATTTCATAGTCCTGTATCGTACAATATGTAAGCGAATGTTGTCCAGGCTTTGGGACTCCTGCCAATCTGTCGGGCTTCTCTCGAGCTCGCTTTTTGCCGGCTGCACTGTATTTCTGCGTTGACCGTCACCTAATCAGAGTGAGGAAACTTACCTGCTGTGATTAGCGTTCGTCGCTACCCTCGGTTAGAAACACATCCACCGAAACAAACATTCGAACAGCCACTCAGTCAGATTTAAATGGTTATTTATATCAGGACACTCGTTTCCGAACCAAAAAAGCATCCCTGCTGGATGGTAGGCTGCGTTTAACTGCAGTTTTCCGGCAAGATGTCCAGCTGATCACTGTTCAGCAACAAATCAAGTCTTTGGTTCTAAAAATTCCCGGACTTACCCTTCTTCCTTCTTTCTGGCGTTTACGTACGTACCTGTGCTGACTGGCACACAAAAAAGGGGCTAAACTCACGGTTTGATGACCTGTCCGTGTCATTATATCTCTTCAAAATGTTTCGACAAGACAGGAATCCCGTCAGCTGGAAGAATAGATAATTGGTAGTCATATGTGTCCTATGTACCCGGAAAGGTAGGTCTGAAGCCTTTAATTCGCATTCACTGGGTGGCGTTGACAGTTCAGCCGTGCATTACCTCCATAACTCTTGCTCCACAGGAGCACCATCATAACAAGCTTACAGGTAGTTCCATTCTGCGCGCAGTATGCTGTTTCACCTCCCTATAATTCTATTTAACTTGTTCATCTGTTAAATGACGATTTCAATCATGTTTCGGCTTTAAAATCTTTAAGAGAACGGAAGGAATATTTCTAAAGTTCTGCGACGATTCAAAATTAACACGTGCTTCTCTCTCGATAAAGGAAAACTAAAGGCCTTGTTACGGTGTACGCAAGCCGAGTCCTACGTAGCCGTGAAGCTAGCCGACTGTGGGAGAGCTTCCGGCTGCTGTGTGAAAAGGAAACGAAACAAGTGAAATTTTGTCAAGAACTTGGAAACTTTCATCAGCACACTTATTCAAAAACCAATTGACTCGGTAATTGCATCCATTCCAGAAGATGGTGTGCGCCCAACCCCGCTCTCATTCCTTACCAGGCATAAGCTGCCTCAATAGGTTAGTCCCACGGTCCCGTGGACCTAAATGCTAACGATGTAACTCACATTTAAATCTTCATATAGGGAAACTTATCTACAGTTTGAACATTTGAAATGTTCCGTTTCAACAGGTTAAAACAAACAAAGTACTTTACAATCTACGTTACTGCTATCAGATCAGTCGCAAACATTTCAAGTTTACCTCTTCTGTTTTTCCAGCCTCAGCTCTGATTCAGTTAACTCAAGGTCAAAGCTTGGCAATGATTCGTCTCAGGCAAGCCGTACAAAATAATCTATCAGAGTGGCCGACAGAACCATTTCAGCCGAACCACATACAAACTGAAAATGGTGAGGTGATTTAATCGTGTCCAGAAACGGAGAATTAAATTCTACATTTTCCCACCTCAGCTGGAGTTCTGGGGTAGGTGGATCACCAAAACGAGAACAAAGAGAAAGAGGAAAAGGTATAGGCCTAATTCACAATGGACGTCTCTTACGATGCTTGCTCCCAAAATGGATCAATAATCACGGCGCTTTAGCGGCCTTAACACTCTCCGGCGGAGAACTTATTCGCTTACTTAAATACCCCCTGGACGCAGTTTGTATGCATAGTGACAATCAATGCGCACTGATAACGAATATTTAAATAACACGAATAACTCTAAACTTTGTCACACTGAGCGAAGTTTATAGATGAGCTAGGGTTCATTCGGCTAGCAATTACCGAATAGTCGGCAACACTGCGTACCAGTGATGTTAAATAAGCTTGCCCGTGGTTGAAATAGCTAATCCATCATAAGATCTGTCGGAGTACCAGCCAAACTTCCCCTTGCTGCATCAGCTAAAACGGGATTCAACTCGGATACTGACTAAAAAGTGAGACATCATAGAACGTTCACTCGCTTTCGGCGCACGTTACTACTAGGTGGCCTTAAGTATTTTCCGGTCCGGTTTACACGGGTAACCCTAATGAATGGGCAGAGGAAGGATCTCAAGGCGAGAACGGCCATGGATTACATGTGGCGGCAGAGTTGAGCTATGTTGGCTTCTCACGTTATCGAGTGGCGCTAATACAGGGTTGAAACATGGAACACATTAGACAACACAAGTGTGACCAATAAACAACAGCATCTATTGCATTTCTGTGGTCTTACTTCCTGGAGAAAAGCTCACAGTCGGTCCCACCCAATGGCTCCGCTTGCAGAATGCAAAGTTCTATCTTTATGCTCGCAGTGCTGCTGCAAACATTCTCCCTACTCCTCTCCAGTTACCACTGGCGTCATTTCGAGCTTGCTTTCCATACCGACCCTATGTCCTGCCCGGCACAACCTATCGCTATCTATGCGCGCATCAGCGAAAAAGCTTTCACCCCTACCTGCAATCCATCTTTTCCCCTGCACGCAGTTGTTGCTTATGCAAACACTCATCAATCTCGGCAGTTACTTCATGCCCACCTTCTCGGGGTCGCATGTCCATCTACTCTTCTGCCCCATACGTAATCATGCCCGTTCCCCATGTTAGAACTCGCTAATACAGTTCAGTCATTGGCACATTTATTGTCACCGTTCATTAACTCACCGGTCACCAAAAGACCTCCGGCGCTGATGTGTCTTTCTGAAGTCCTCCGGTGGTCAGCGAGGTGATTAGAACTCAGCGGTTTCATCTTGCTTTTCTTGCACTCTTCTCGTATATTGGGGTCTTGCCAAGCATATTACTATTCTTCGGTAACCAAGACTCACTGAGCTGCGCAATTGCTCACCGTAGGTTTAGGCCTCCATTCCAACCGGAATCAGTATGCTTCTGATTTCTCATGACCCCACGGAATACTAGCACGTTTGATTTCACATGAAAAAGCCTCACCTTAACACCTAGAATTTTCTTTCCTATTCACTGTTAGTCGTCCCCGACCACAGCTGGTGCAAAGACCAGACTTCTGTTTTCCTTTTTTTCTATTTTTCTCCCTGATTCCACCCCCTCATATTGTTTCACTCCTGGTTCTCGAATGGGCCTCCTCTCCTCATCCACCATTCACCAACTAGAATATTTTGTACTCCGGCTAAGCCTGCGCTTGATATCTCCCTACCTTTCTACCATCACACAACTTCCCTAGAAAACTACCAGTCACCTTCCGCCGATCCCCAATAGATAGGCCCGCTGGGCGTCAGATAACAATGTTCATTGTCTTGCTTCTATTAAAACGATAGTCATAACCCACCGCTGAAACACTCTCCAGACTGCCTCACTCCTGATCTCTTTCAGATCACACTGGTTACTTGAGTAGCCGTCGGCCAACTCGACGCTACTGCCGGGTTTCCGTGCGGACTAAATGATTTGATCGGTTGGATTCACAATGGTTTAAACCTACACTCAAATCTGCTGACTTTATATGGGGCACCGTACACGGCTGACCAGTGACCATGATCCTACAACCGGAGTAAAAATCCCTCACGAAATTCGCACCGGATAGCAGAGTGGATTACTGACACCAGTCAGCACCACACACCCGCTAAACATCTATTCCGAATACTCCACTCCAGCAGTTCAATTCATTCTGCGTTGCAGTACGTAATCAGTGACCGGAATCCAGCCCTCGCAGCTGCTTTCCCAACCTACTCTGCCCAGTCCGTCAACCTAGCCTCTTTTGCCTGCCACCCTCACCATTCCACCTGCCACCAACTGCTGCAAAGACCTTTATGAAACAAAATACCAGCCACCTGTAGCCAGCCAAAATCTGGGTAATAGTTCTTTTATCATGCTTACAGAAAATTTTTATCTTTGCACTCTTCCAACTTCTGCCTGGCCGCATCAGTAGCTTTTGTTTCCACTAGTTTGTTTCTTCGACGGCTCCTCCTTGTATTCCGTTTTGCGTCCATAAGCCATTCATGCTCTTTAAAAGTTCACTGCAGTCCTCGTGCAAATTTTTGGCTTCATGTGAATTTCCATATGACACTCAAATCACTTATACAAAAAGGTCTGTTTTATAATCACATCTAACGTACTTGCATTAATTTCACAAGCTCCCCCCCGTTAGTTACCCAGTGTTGGATCAATCTTATGTGTTTCGCTGGAATCTCCCACTGCACGTTGATGACTCCTTGCGGACTTCAGTTTTACCCTTGCCTTTTGATAACTCTCCCACCTGGTCACTCGTCAGTGATCCTCCGAATATCCAGCTGGTACAAGCTTGCATCCTCTTCTAGACGCCCTGGCTAGTCGCGGACAGTTTTCCGCCTCTGTAAGGCACACTGAGTTTTACCCCCGTGTCGTGACGTCCGACGCCTATCGCTCTACTGGTCCTTGCCATCGGCGCACTTTTTAAAATTCTCCGGCATGGCTTCTATCAGCATTCCCCCGTTTGTCCAGCTATCCACTAAGCCCTCCCAGAATTGAAAACCGGTTCATTATGGCCGCCTCAACCATCTCCACTTTAGTTCACTGAAACACAGCACAGCCTTACTGTTTTATTTCGGTCACTGTATGATTCTTGAATTTAAAATCTTGAATACCCCACGTTGTTATGTACTGAAGCATTTCTGTCCTTGCCTTGTGCATGTGCCTTGACCACGGGCAAGAAATACACTATTATCAATCAACCAGTTCGCAGCCATGAGTTTCCGTTTGTACCGACACTGTACACTGGGGGCTGAGCACAAAGCCTTACCAACTTTCGGACCATGAGTGAAAATTCAGATCGCAACGACGAGATTGTGTCCTTAGGCATCCTAGTTCCTGGCAGTTTGGTCGCTGGGGCTGCCCGTAGGATTGACGGGCCTGATTCGTGTGAGAATGACCTGGCAGTTGTATGGTGTGGTCCAGTGGATAGGATTTAGTCGCAGCTAGAGGGTGGGGACAAAAACCACCGTGCTTTCGTTTGTGTCGCCTAAGAAGAGTGAGACAATGTTGTTAGGTTGAGGAGGCCATGCGTTTTAGGTAACCTTTATTGATGTACAACGCTAAGCTGTCCAGCAGGACTCGGTGGATTCGAGCCCAAGGCACTTGTGACATTGCTGACTAGTCTGAGGCGCCCGGAGACCGGTGGATTTGGAGAAGGTCCAGGCGTTGCTTCAAGGTCTACGTCAGACAATTGTTGAATAAAGGGCTTTGATTGCATAGAATAGGCTGAGGGAATGCAGGGGGTAGGTGCCTTTTTGGCGGGTTCCTGCCCTGGATGTTTGAGAGAGTTCAACTTTTTCAGCACATCTGTTTGTAGTGGCACTTTGTCAGACGCTATTGAAATATTTTCGTACGGTGAGTTACCGGCAACAAATCTTTGTTTATGAGTAAACTCGCTGACTGCCTTTGATTCCAAAAAATTGGAAAATCAGGGAGAAACTGGTGTCTTCGTGTATGTTTCCGTAGTCTGCTGCCACGGCATATCACTAGTTCCATGTTAGCGGCTTTTAGCAAGGTACTGACGACCATGTTGAGCGAGACCCTATCAGGAATGTTAAATGAAATGGAGTGATTGGAATTTCGTGTTCATTTCAAAACCTCTGAAGACGCTCTGGCAATAAGGTTACAAGTGACAATTAAGTTACAGTCGGTGGTTATCATAGAGGGCTCGAGGAGCTGAGCCTGTGGAGCCAGGATTCTGATGGCTCTGTCTTGAACTTCAGTTCGAGATTCGAGTGAGGTAACATATTTTGAGAGGTTTTAAATTTTGTCACGTGCATCATCATGGGTGGTCTTTACTGAGACGGGTCACGGAGTAGAGACTGGGCGAAGTACGGCTACGAGTGGTTAAATCGTACTGGCCGGTCTGATTCTTTTATAGTTGCGCATGGTGACCGTGGGCCTCAGATAATCAACCAGCCCTGTTGGTTATTTGGCGATTGAAAAAAACCTGGGTATGAAATTAGGATAAAATTCCACAGGAAGTCACCTGGGATGAATGCGAACAGGGCTGAAGAGGGGCTTTCACTGTATGAACGAAGGGGGATTAGGGTTTTAGCCGAAGAGAAGGCGACAACTAAAAGAGGTGATTTAGCCAACAGCGGACAAGTATTTTATAGATGGGCTTTAGAAAGTATAGATCTAGGTTTCCTATTGAAGGGTTTTGTTTATTTTTCGCAGTAATAACAAACGGAGGCACAGTAGTGTGTCGCAGTTATTGCCTCTGACAATTGGACGCTTTATTGTGATAACCAATACTGCTGGGTGAAACGCAACACCAAGCCCTAGCGATGGAAAAAGAAAAAGCGAGGCAACCTGATTTGTGTGTCGAGTTGATCATTTCTCTGGCCGGTGCACCTGGACGAAAAACCTATATGGCCGTCTACCAGTCCCTGTCCCCGTTGGCTCTGCCATCCACGAGTTATCGCAAGTTGGCCAACTAGCTCTGAATCCCATAACCTAACGGTGATTATTCTGCCGCTGTATAATCGACAATGATCACTCGAGACACTCTCAACGGTGCGGGGTGCACCCACATCCACCTCTGTGACCGAAGCAATTCGGGCTTGCAGGCCGCCTAAAACGATGTGAGACCTCAATCAGGCCGGTGGATCACACCTGTGTTCACTTCAGGTTGGATGCCCATCGCATGTTCAGCGCTACCCACTGGCGCCTGCCGCAGACGGTATTCTCCAACTCCCCCCGATCTGCCGCATCCAGCACCCTTGGTTGTCTGTAGTCCGCTTTCACCATTCTTGCTCTACCACGTTATGCTCACCTATCGTTCTGATCATCAACTTTATCGCTTTCTGTTTTCGTCTTTCTGCCAGTGTAGGCACACCTACTCATTCTTCCCTGCTCCTATAGTCTCTCATCATGACAGCTCTCATTGTATTACAATAATCTCCCCCTATCCACTTCACTCTGCCCATGCCCGTCAGTGCTTATTTCTACCCATGTCTCCCTCACTGTCCCCAAATCTTTGTTCACTTGCTATCACCATATATTCATACAGCTCGCCGATCGCATTCCGTTATCCCGCTGCTTTTTGTTTCCTTCTATCACTCATTGTCTTCCCCTATGCACGATGCCGTTTTGCACCGGCCTCATCTATGCCCCTAACCAGTCTCCGTGTTGGAACTCACATTTTCCATTGTTGCGTCTTTCACAGTCATAACCGTACATATAATTTTATGCAACCACCTCCCGCAAGTGGATAAGCCGGCTTCTAAGACTCCTCTGATGGTAGGTGTACCCGCGTTTCCGTCTGCGGCAAGATCTACACGCCGTAAAACCCAGCTTCCGTACCAGTCATGCACCCCAAAGGCTCACTGAGGGCCTAGGCTATCCATGCTTGATCTATTTCCAAGGTCGGCCATCAAGACGGCATTTCCAGTTTGAGCCGGGCAATGGCAGTAGGCTCCTCATCGCAGGTTTCGCTTAGGGTCCTCGTAGTACATGAACAGCTCCATATAGGCGACGTAGTCGGAGGGAATAAGAAAGTCGCTCTGTGATGGCATAGTGGTGAAGCACAGTGACTCTCGAGACGCGACCACACCACTTGGTTTTGGCCAAGCAGTGAAGGCGTCGGACTTCAAAGCTCCCCGGCCTTTTTCTGTAGTCTATTCTCAGAGGCCAATTCTCGCAGGCATACGTAAGAACAGAGTGCACCGCAGCCAGGTATATAAGCAGCTTCGCTTGGAGGCTTATTTCGCTGCAAGGCCATAATGATTTGCAAAGTTGTGGGGTCTTTCCAAGTGCGGGGCCTACGCAAGTCTTAACCTCGTCCTTGACCTGACCGTTTGGCTGGATAATAGAACTCAGGTACTTGAAGTGTTGCACCTGTTTCCGATGCTCGCAGTTGACGTGCACATGTTATGTTAAATCCTGCGAGGTCCTGAAAATTTTTTGTTGTTTTACCATTGCCCCCAGACCAACAGTCTTGGCTTCACACGAAACACGGTCAGAAACCGGCTGCAGAGTTCCGGGATTCTCTCTTGGTATGACAGTGCCGTCGAACAATTCCAGGTTTGTAGCTCAAAAGTCGTGGCCAAGTTGTAATCCTTGAAAGCTGTTGACGCGCGATGCATTATCCGGTCGATAGAGCAGTTAAATAGGAATGGCGGTAGAAAGCATTCTCGGCGGAGGCCGGAGTCGAATGGAAGCTCTGAAGGCTATTCACCAAGGAAGTGGACGCGCAAACGCGTTGCCCAGTGGTATGATCTTATCAGACCGGTGTACATTTTGGGTATTGCTTCGATTAACAGTACGCTTCAGAGTGGTTGTCAGTTATTGGAGTCGAAGGCTGCCCGAAGGTCAGTGTAGCACGCTATGGTGAGTTGGCAAAATTCACAAAGATGTTCTCGAATTCACCCTGGGGTGAACATCTGGCCAACACGGCCTTTTCTCTGATAAAAGCCACACTGGTCGGAGAGTGTTCGCAGGTCCCGAAAGGCAAGAAAGCGATTCAGAAAGGTGGTCGGAACAAGCTTAGCCGCAATATCGAGAGTGTTGATACCGCAGCAGCTTAAGCAGACAGTTTTGTCGACCGTTTGCGTAAAGTGGAGTAGGATAGTTGCTGACCAACCTTTGGGAAAAAATTTTGGTGGCCCGTGTACTACGGGAGAGCTTGCTGAGTGGGTCCAACAGAGTTAGTAAACAGAACCTGAAGACCTCAGGTGGTACGTAACCCTGCCCCGATGGCCGCTTCTTTTTCTTTGAGCTGCCGGAGTAGTTTTCTGCTTTTTGGGAGGCCCCAAGCCAATTACGTATTGCTCTATATCTTCCGTCGTCATCATACAAGTGGATTGGGTGAGAGGGCGGCTGAATAGTTCATCGAAACGTTCGACGCACCCTTGAAGCTCCTGGTCGCCGCCCGACTAGACTTGGCCTCTGCCACCGCGTAATACAGGAGGAGGTTGCTCCTTCCCAGAAAAAAAGCTTACGAGTGGGAAAAGCCTCCTAATTCCTAGAGCAGCGACTGCTGCTTCCATCTGGCCTGCTGTTTTAGGAAAAAATCGTCCGCGACTGCCTCTCACCGAGCTTGGGGTTTCGCTCCGAAGGTTGTGGTAATCGGGCAAATGGAGAAGCCTCGCACCCCTGGCCTTTGCGCAGATGTCAAGGATTTCTGCATGGATCCATTCTTCTGCATGCCACTTGCTATTAACTAGCTATTCAGGGGGGCTGCCTGCGACGCATCCTCTTAGTCCAGTCAACTTCCCGTCTATGCTACGATCATCCTTGATTGCAGTTATTCTGGGCGAGGTTGCATTCGACAGGGCTTGAACGTTGTCCGGAATGGTTATTCCTAAAATGTCTACCTTGAAGTGATTGCTACAAGTCTTTAAGCAATACCCGGCCGATTCGAGTCCCGAAACGGGAACAAGATTAATTTGCTGTTCCTACGACACTTAACTGTTCTTTGAACTATATCACAAAGTATATATCAACCTCAAGTGTGCGATCACAAAAACTCAAAACCGTGCCGAGTTCAAAACTTAACGGGAGGGTGGGTCACACAGGTTCAAATTTGCCAGTTGGAAGTGACCAAACAGAGGCTTGTTCAGAAGAACGTAATTGGTGCAAAACACGCAAATAATGTATGTAATAGGATACTTTCACGAAACCAGAGTATTAGAGATTTTTCGTAGGATTTCCCAAAACTCACGTTTGCAGGGAAGACAAAATTTTTGCCGTGATGAAAGCTGCAGCTCAAGGCGAGCCCACTCTAGTGTGTGGTCCATGCCGCTAGCTTTTCCCTCTACTCTGCTTAGTATGCCCGACAGTTCTCGTGAGGGGATGTTCAACGAGGGCCCACCCGTAGATGGCCGATTCCGTGCGCTGTCATTTTGTCGTCAAAATTCCAGGTCCAAAGGAGTTTTTCCTAACAATAAAAGCGGGTATTGGTGACGGCCAGCATACTGAGGTCTGAAAACGTGACCTGGCAATCGACATTTTTGCACTGCTAGCCGAGGCCAAACTCCTACAGTACTTATTGGATACGCTCCTCTGCAGGCCCCGTGTGGGCAACCCAACCTCCCGCAATTAGCAAACTATTGCGCTTTGGAACCCGGTTAGTTGAACTCTGGAGTTCATTGCAGAAGACATTTTGTGTGGTTTGCTCAGTATGTAGCGTTGTGGGCATAAACTGCACTCACGGTCACCTTCAACGAAGCACACCTGAACCGTGCCACGGCAATTCTCAGGGAAACCGCCTCCTAAGAGATCAGACTGTTATGCGGTCTACTAATCACCGCGACAGCAACTAAGAAGCCTAGAAATATCCACTGCACTACAGCGGTACATTCAGTAGGATGTGTCCTTCTGAGGGATCCGTAGGCCTCCACAGTTGGTTAGGCTTACTTCGGTAAACAATCCACCTCAATCCCATAGTCATAGTATGTGCCTGAAAACGCACTCACCACGTGGATCTCGAGTTCTGATATTCCAGCAGGCTACGTGGAATCTTGATCTGGTGCCTAGATTTAGGTTCTAGGCCCGTGTTTTGGTCTCTGCTGTCCCTGTCGGAGCACGGGGCTCATCGCTTACAGGAGACCCGCTTCTTGATCAGACCTAATTGAATGGACTAAACCTGTATGGAGGCCTTTGAGTTTGGTACAAAATGGCGTACCCAGCGCCACTCAGCTTTGGCTCGAGGAAGCACCTCCGGCCCATTCACGGAAAGTTCTACCTGCCAGGGAACAGGAACTTTTTGTATTTGGGGTTGGTGGCCGATTGGGCAGCTTAAACTCCCTTTGGATAGTGGTCTGCCGATCCGGGATGCCCACACAGCCCAAGCGATATTGGCGCATAGTTTTCGATGTCTCTCTAAGGGCTCTTCCGCCACTCAGCAGAAGTCGTTTAAACCCAGGGGTCCATACAACCCTGTTGATTGGCCGGATTTCCCTGTTGGCCGTTAGATCCAACTACTCTCGACCGCCCACACAGGAATATACATCTTTGCCTGATGGGCTCCATCTCACCGAGGTTTTTGGGCCTTGGATACCCTGAATCTGGTATGACCCGCCCGTCACGCGGATTTTCAAGGCATGATCGCTGATACTTGCCTCAGTTTCTTGGAGCCACGGGTGAGAGTTGGGTAAATGATGAAGACCAGGGATGAAACATAACCCGGAAGGAATGGCACCCTGCAAACTCGCGGATGTTACTCCTCATATACCCCATACACCCCTCTTACAGCCACATTCATTATCGATTCATCACCTCCATATTTCTCTTTCTCGCTCCTCGAATCCCTCCCGCGCACTTCCATCAGCCGGTGCTTTTATTGGAGTTTTTTGACTCTCCACTTGTGCCACCGCCTTCAAGCTTGCAGCTCTCCAGCTTCATTGTCCCAGCTTTGTAGAGCATAAATTTCTGGTGCCCACTGTTCCATCATAGGTTCACTTGTCCAAGAGCCCCTTGTCCCCCCGCCCACATTACGTTTCACCTGGTGCAAAATGGTCTACTTGGTCATCTCTTACTTGCTACCCCTCGGCCATTTCTCTCACCAGTCTTGAACGTTGTTTGTTACGAGCATCTTTTCTGTGTTTTTCAGGTTACTCTGCCTTTACAGGTTACACTCGTTATAAAGAAAACTCTGTGACCAAAGTCGAGCACAGTTCCAAACCATTCATTCTGCCTTTACCTGGTATCTATGACTTTCTTTATATCCATTTCTTTTCTACGTTGTTCGCCGTTGCAACTGCTGCCTCCTTGAGTCGGTATCCGTTTTACCTCCGGGCCCCACTTTCGTTTATCGCAGCCTACGCCACTCAGACTAATTTGTAACAATATTCTCCCTGTTTTTCTAGCTGTTGCCGTAGTCACCATCTTTCTGAATTGTAATGTACGCCCATTTCCTAATACTTTCCATCTTTGACCGTCATCATGTGATGCCCGTGCATTCATCATTTTGATCGATCTACTCTCATCTGTTTCCTTCGATCACTTCCCTCATCTCAACTCCTTATGAACTGTTCTTCTTCAGTGTTTTTGAGGCTGTTTTCCCCTAAAAATACCGTGTCGCCTGTTATCAAAAAAGATGTACCGCGATTTGCCCACACAATCGTAAGCCATATGCTCCAATCTGATCTCTTTCTCTTGATCAAGACTATTCCTGTGTTCTGTCTTTCTCATGATCTACTCTCCAGCTTCACTTCTCTGCTGATACTCCACTTTCTACGCTTCAAATGCAGCATATGATCGCTCCACTTTCTTTAGCTCTTCGGGGGCCATTTTCCTTGCCTTCATCTCGTAGCCTCTCTCGATGTGAATCCTTCCTGGAAATATCTTTACCTAACGGACGCCTCACACATAACTGTCTGAGACTTGCTTTCTAACCGACCAACTTTCCACGACCTGCATTGCTCACTTTCCGTATCACTTTGAGCTATGCTTCCAGCAGCTGACCACCCGGCGCGATGTAGCAACGCTTCACTTCTATCATTTCCTTTCCCATGTGGATCACATTTATTCTCCATCGCCTTCCGCTACCGCTGTCATTTCAGCGCATTTTCACCCTCTCAAGTAGGACTTCTAGACTTAGGCTGTTTCACTTGGACAAATTGGATCTCTCATTCAACACTGAGTTCCAAATTTGCAGGGCGCCCTTTTGATTCCGTCAGCGGGTCCACTTAAACCCCTTCACTACTCCCTGAGGTGAACAAATTTGTCATGCATTTATCAATCTTAAAGCTGACCACTCCTTGTCCTTAATGCGGTTCTGTACATTATCTCGAATTGCTCGTCCATATCACCGTTTTGATCATTTGGCCATGTGTCTGGCGTGCCATGGGCCTCTCCAAATCTACCACCTATCGTAAATACTGCACCTGAAAGAAAAGCACTCTAGCTGAGCCTGGCTCCTGTCTGGCTAAGACTAATGCGCGCGCACCTGGGTGCATGTGATCAGCAAGTGGATAAAAAGGAAACCCCAGAGGTGAAGGGACTCAGGACCCATAAGAAATAGTCTGAGTTAAACGAGGAGCCGGGCCTACTTGTGCGTGTTAGCTTGACAAAAGGGGGTAACCAAGGTTTACAAAAACGATCAGTACCATAGACCTGTGCCCAGATAAAGAGTGAAGTGTCCGTGCATCTACCAAATAGTCCATACGATGGATAAAGTCAGCGTGATCTGAGTCAATAGTGAAATCCTCAACTGAAAGGAGAAAAACAAGTGTCAACGAGACCCAACCTGGTCCCAGTGGAGCAAAAATTATAACAAGATAAGAGCACGCTTACAAAAATAAGAATTCCTTTTTGGGGGCCTCGCAGTTTACAGACTGTCGTACCGGAATGGCAAATATTGGTTTCGGTCAGCCTGTGCGCGGAAGAAGGAAAACTTCAAACCACGGCGTCATCACAAAGCTGGATGACGTATCCCAGCAGAGGTCCGAAGTGGTCATACAGGCTGAATGTAGTGCCAAGGATGTGCCTAGGGAAGTTCAGTGTTAGAGATCTACTGATGAAAGCCCATAAAACAGTGCAGCCGATTTTGAGTCGGGAGCCGGATCTAGGCAAGATGGCAGACAAAGTGTGGCAGAATAATGCATTAGTCCTGCTCGCAGGATATAACTCTACGTCGTGCCCAGCTTGGGGCTTAGTTTAGCTTTCTATGTGGAAGGTTTGCCATGATACTCAGAAAATTCGGTTACTTTTTTCTGACACAAAACCCGGCCAGCCCATCGCCAGAGCCATCATTGATATAACAGCCAACTTGGAAATGCGAGCCCATCATCTTCAATCACCCACTTCCGAAACGGGGTAATATCAAATGAATCAACCTTTGTTGGTCTCAGCAACTATTCTAAGTGATAGAGAGACCTTAGGATCTGTGCGCCTTTTTCTTTCCAAAGAGAAGCTCTTCAACGAAACCTATGCTAGGCTTGGACATAACTCGCATTCTTTGCTGCGAGCACCTTTGACCCTTCTTCGGAATGAACGTCCAAATCCAAGCTGGTATCTGACCTCTGGTATCTGTCTGGGCTAAAACGAACCACTGGAGCTTCCGGAATAGCAAAACACAGATGCATACATAACGGCAGCCGTCAGTATGTGTTCCGTATCCCCAACTGATATATTTACTGGGTCTCAAGAAAATTCACTGCTCTTGAAATAAAAAATAACGACTTTTATAATAAAAAAAACCGACTTGACGTGCTTTATCAAAGACTTGCCCACTGGCAGTCGGTGGAGAACCAAGAAGTAAAATTGACGACCAGCTCTAACAGCTGAGCTTGTCAAAATTGCCAGCGACCCGATTCTTATTTCGTCCTTTGCGTTGTAATCTGCATCTAAACCCGAATTTGCAATCCTGAGTCTCTTTGAACCTCGCCCTAATTTATATTCCCCTTATCCAACCTCTCATTATTTCTTGCCTTTATATCAGCGCCTTCACTGACGTCCTAGCCTGTGATCCCAGACCGCGGATATGGAGAAAATACGAAACTACGGAACCAAAAACTATTTCCCTCCCCTGACAACTAGAAGTATCAGAGTCAGAGAAACTGATGTATTCTGCGATGAATAAATACCTACCGGTGTTTTGGTGCTAATTAATTCCCCTTACCTCCGTCAATCTAGAGCACAACCCGTTTCATGTGCTGGACTCGGAATGTTTTAGGGACGAGTTTGTTACTCGGCCAATATGATGACAGAAAATGGTACAGATCGTCATAATTTTTTCTAAGAAACTGAGAAATATGTATATTCTGTAATTTGGCTGGCAGAAGTAGCGGTAAGATGTCGAAGGGGTCTGTTCAAATCGAATATCGGCTTCCACTGGGTTGCATCGCTCTACACCGTAACAGCCTCGATATTTCTAATAATATGGAACTAACCGTCCGCGGTGAGTCGCATGCTCCAAAAGATAAACCAGTTGCATCGCATCAAATATTATCTAGGTCGGCGTATGTACTTCGTTTTAGGTTCATACCACAATAATTAACCAGCTGGATTTAAAATAGGCTCAAGCTAGGTTAAGAGCAGGCGCATCCCGGGTTCGGAGCAGGCTTGTGAGCTGGGCTAGAGCCGGGTTCGAATCGGGTACCCAGCAGGGAACTGGCCGGGTTTCGACCTAGTAACCTAGCCGTAAACCTGCCGTAATCGGGCCGGGCTTCGGCTGGGCCAAGACTGGGCTCCAGCTGGGTTCGCTCATGGGTTTGTCAGGTATGCTATTTTTGCCCGCTTCTTTACACCAAAAGAACCTCAATCTAAGTATTTCAGTTTACAGCCAGTTCTAGGCCGCGCTTTTGTCCCACCCGATGATAAAACTCAGAGGAGCGGTCTAACGTAACGCCCGTTTTTTATTAAAAATTCTATTCACATTGTTGTTTTGATATTTGCCGTCTGCAAGTCGGTTTACATGTTATTTTTCACTGATCTTCTTTTGAGACTTGATAGAGAAGTGAAGTAAATTAACCGCGTCGTATAATCAGTCAGTAGTGTATTGGAAGGAGCATAAAATGGTGCTATTAGTCACCTTAATTGAAGAATAATATGGATGACGAACTGCGACATGCAAAGAAAATGAAATACGTACTGGCCATGCCGAGGTCCGTTTTTCAAGAATGTGTTATCTATCAAAGTGTGAAAAGCAAGATACGCAACTTTCTATACACACTTAATCATGCGTAATATGACGGTCAGAAATGGATAACTGGTCCCCGGCCAGGCTTTCTGCTTAGGCTTTCGAGTCAGATAGAAAGCCACCTTTTGTCTCAACCACCCACGGGAATGCAACAAGGGTGACTACCTGAAAGCTGAAAGTATATTTACCCCGAGCATAAAAGCCCGCACTTTTCGCTAGGGGTCTCACTGGTACATGTTGTATCATTTTCTTCGTTGAGGCCCGGCTTTTTGCTAGGATTTCCATGGGTGAATCAACCATAACTGAGTATGAGATCTTCGTGGACGCTAGGTAGAAGGGTCGAGGAGGTGAATGTGTTATATAGTGATATCAGCGAATCCTCACTACCCTCATGAATGCTTCATGAGATCTTGGATTGCGAAGAGGATTGGACCTGGTTGGTTGTTAGTATGCAATCACAGGACCCCCTTCTCTGACATATATCTCGCTCTCCAGAGCATACGGCGGAAAACAATGTCCAAAAGTCGGTGCTTCTAACTTCTGCTCCACCTCTTCTGCTAGCCACAAGTTTATTACTGGCAACTTTAATGCACCGAGTGTACGCTGATTGTCGGTCAAAGTTCCAAGACGCTATCAGCAACTGGTCGCCTAAATCCCTTTTGGCTGATGGACCCAACTCGTGAATTCCTCTACTAGAGGCAATGAAGCACCAGAATTTTGAACACCCACGGTATTAGTCAGATAACCATGTCAGTGGAGGAAAGCTTCCCTGGGTGTGATCACAAGGCAGTTAGACGCCAATACTCCTTACCAACATCATACAGAAGACAGACCTAGTTCGCAGGCCGTTGCACCCAGCTTACTGGAGCTGTCCCACCGTTGTGATACATTTTTTATCCAATGATCCCCAACCTCTAGAGGATGGGCTCCCCAGTAGCCTCAGTATTTGCTTAGATTTCGTTACTCCAGAGATATCTGGTCGGACAAGAACTGGAACAAACAGACCGCCACTTTTCAAAGATAAGATTTTCAGGCTAGGTCAACTTGCATGCAACACGGAGGACATGTCAAAGTTCCTACCGCTGGATCGGCTATTGCAGCAAGCGGATCAAGTGCTGGTTGAGCTGGGAGCCAACACATTCCGGCATCACAAAATGACTGAACCTCTGAGTACGTCGATGAGAACGGAAAACATAGATCATCTACAGAATACATCTTTCTTCAACTTCAGCGAAGAACACCTAGATAAATCCGCAGATGTGGCTGAGGCTTTCAACGTCTTTTCACCCTCACACAAACGTTTGACAAACTGGCATCCTATTTGAGCTCAGCTTCCTTGCCAGGCTGTAGTTTTCTCGCTCTTTTTACCCAAAGAACATCCGTTTTTCACTGAATTCTGTAAAGTAGTCCCTTTGTCCTGGGCCAGGGAGTATCCAAATGGTTGCTTCTACCTTTAGTGAATCCAACATCCTTGAAATTTTAACAAACTAATTTGGAGAATCCGTGAAGCTTGGCTTGTTTTCGGATCAGTGGAGAAAGTTTATAATGATCCCTTTCAAAAGAAAGTTTCCGGGGATGCTATAATTATTTCACGGAAAAGATCAATAAAAATTAGATCATGGCCCACCATTTAGCAGCTAAACCAATGTGTGGCACCAAATTGCTTTCCTGAAAACCCGCTCATGCTCGGCTTGCCTGACGTTGGTGGCATAACTAGAGCAGGCCTCGTTTGTGATCGTTTCTTTCAACGTTTGTCTCCGAGTGTCCAAGACAGGTTGAGAAAAGCAACTGTGCGCGACGCGAATGATACAGAAAGTTCTTTCATGACTGTTCGTGCTGACCAAGATGAAGTGACATTTTGCCGACTAGAGCAGTCGGAAAAGAAATTCAAGTTGTAGAAGATAACCGAGGAAATCATTCGGTTAAAACTGGAACTCGGCCAACAAAGGCAACGCAAGAATGAAGTACTGATACATGGAGCACGGAGGTGGTGTTATGTGAGCTGCAAGGCAGGACATTTTGCAGTATGTTGTCCAGAAAAACCCACCTCTTCCTGCTCTTTTTTACCCGCTTTCATGTGCAAGGGGGTGCCCACGGTTGAAATTATAACTGGGAGCGAACGTTTAATTGCAGTTGTAGACGCGGGGGCTGGGGTACCTGTGACAACTAGCGAGGGAGGGATTTCGGTTAGAACGAGCGAAATACAGATGCGAGTGGTGGGTGTAAGTCAGTTCTCGCAAATCGTGCAACGCATAGCCAATTCAAAAGAGTCCCAAAACCAGAATAAGATTGATTCACAGTTTCTACAGTACTAAGCTGAAATTCACAAAATGTGCAAAATATAAAACCTGAAGTATGTGACCAAAAAGACTTCGCCGTAGAACCCGAAGTTCCAAAGCGCCTTGGCTCGAGCACGACAGTCAGAAACGGTTCAAAGCCAAATTCATATGTCTCACATGGATAAACAAACGTGCGAAAGTGTGGTGTATGGACGGGCTTTCCGAAGTAATGCCAAGCACAGGTGAAGTCACAAAGCACGTAGAACACTTGGATGCATTTTCAGTGTTGTTCTTCACCGTGGGAAAGCAGCAGCTAGCAACCATTGTCGGCGATGTTCGTGTGGAACGTGAGATGTTACCGGTTGAAGGAGTTGCTGAGACAATTGTTGTGGCTGAGTTTTCGGAGCTCGTAGGAGCCCACTTTTATTTTGAAGCTCGCAGAATACGAGTTTGGGATAAGCTTTTGAGCTGCCATCCCGCTGAAACCAAATGAATCCGTAGGTGGTGCGGAACCTTTCTGTGTCCCGAACTGTACGTTTCCGTGTGTCAGGCAATGCATCGAGAGATGTTCGGAGCTACTTTTGACACCAGGTGATGAGTACGGATTTTGCAACTGGTACGAACATAGGGTTAATTTGACCCTGAGAGCAGCGTGCAAGCCAATGTGCCAGAGGCTGCCGCAGAGAGCCAAAGTAGAGAAGCAAGTTTGAGACTTGCTATCAAGGGGAATAATTCAGGAAAGCACCAGCCCATTTGCCCTGCCGATGCTGTGAATGCAAAATCGGATGACACGTATGGACTTTGTGTTGGCTTCCGGGAATTCAACCGTGTCACAATTCGGGACTAGTTCCCGATGTCACTAATCAAGGAGGAATTCGAGCAGCCTCATGTAGCGGAGGTGTTGTCGTTAGTTTACCCAAGGCTGGGCTGTTGGGAACTGCCGGTGGTTGCAAGCTAAAAAAAGAAAACGGCTTTTTGTGCTAATGGGAACCAGTATGGTTCTTATGGAGGCCTTTTAGGCTGTGTAACTCACCTGCTACTTCCAGACGTTTCCTGCTGCAGGTAATGGAAAACTTAGACGATGTTGTGGTGTGTGAGAATAACGTCGTGGAGAGTTCAAAGACGATTGACGAGCTTGTGTCCAGATTGTGAGCAGCCCTGGAGAGAATCAGAGCGGCGGGTTTGAAATAAAGTGCAAAGTGCCACGTAGCGCGTGACAAAATCATTTGTTTGGGACGTTGTTGGAGGTGAAAAAACGGCAACCCCTAACCGAGAGACTAGAGACTATTAGGAGTTTCCCCCGCTGAACTCAGAGCACCGACTGCGATCTTTCCTTGGCTTGATTGGTTACGACGCCAAGTTAATGCCTAATTTCGCCTAGAAAGCTGGTGTCCTGTTTCAGACTCTGAGGAAGGATAAAAAGTTGGAGTGGACATCGGATACTGGGGCGGCCTTCGAGAAACTCAAGAAAAGTGCAACAAATCCTCGAAGCATTTTGAAAGTGTCAAAGTCGCATGATAGATTCACTGTAGCTGTGGATGCCAGTGACGCAGCATAGTCACAGCCGTCTGGGGTGGTCGAATAAGCCAGCCGGTTGATCACAAGTGCCAAAAGGAACTACTGCTTCAAGGGAAATGAAGGTTTGGCAATCGTGTGTGCACTGGAAGGGTGGAGAAAATATCCGATCGCTACTAACTTCTGCATCAGAACTTACTACAAGTCATCGAAATGGGTAATGACAATATGAAATCCAAGAGGAAGGCTGGCGGGCGGGCATACCGCCTGCAAGAGCTCATCTTTACAATGGAGCATGTTAACGGACGAAAAAACGGAACATCTGAAGCACTACCCCACCCTGCTTCAGACGACGAACTGCCGGCTGAAGCGATCCCAGTGAATCGACTAATTTCAGATATTGATGTTTTCAGCCACCAAAGAAATGACAGCCTGATTCAGGTGGTATACCTACTTCTTCAAGCCAAGAACAGAACAGAATGGGGGTCACGCACGCAGTACGACCTACTGAAACCTTGGGAGCGATTTCATACCAAAGATGGCAAGCCGCTTGCTGATGTCCGCTTGAGACGGGGTCTGCGGCCCATACCACTGCTTTTTGTTCCTAAGGCCGTATGTGAGAGGGCAATGCAGCTAGAGCATGACAGTGCTTGCATGGGACAACATCGAGTCTTCGAACTGCTGTTGTGCAGGGCCTTTCAGCTCACGACAGGGCACAACGTTGATTGTTACATACGAAAGTGTCCCGATTGCCAGAGGAACCGGGAGCACGTAACAGCAACACCGCCAATGCAGCCCATAGATGCACAGCTAGTTTTTAAAGTTGGGGTCTGGAAATGTTTGGTCCTTTAACCGTAAGTACTACTGGAAACGTGTGCATCACGACAAAGAATGATCACGCTTTTCGCTGGGATGAAGCAACCCCGATATCGGACCAATCAGATGATAAGGTCTCTGGAGTTATTGTTGACAATGTAGCGGCGCGATCTGATATACCAGAAAAGGTCATCATTTACCAGGTTTTTTGCTCCAAATTGGAGAAGTTTCGAGACTTGTCGGAACAGTAGAGAATCTGGTGAGAACGGAAGTCGCCTTACCGCCTCTAGGTAAGCGTATTGACGGAACGATTCAAAAAAACGATGGAATAAGGACCAACTAACCACAAAAGTGACCAACAAGAAGGATTATTAAAGATATTGCTCAGTTACCGCTCACCGAACCATTCTTCAACGGGGACAAAACCGTTCAAAATGGTTTTCGGGAAGGAGCTCAGAAAACGGCTGAATGTGTGGCTCAACAAAAAGAATGATAGACCTCTGACAGCTTGCGAGTTGTAGCATCTAGAGCAGGTAGCCCACAACAGACAAGATTTGCTTAGAGTCGACAGACGGAACCAAGCACAGAAGTGGGAGCCACTCATGCCAGGACAGCTGGTGAAAGTGGGGAATCGCAGCAGACCAGTGGTGGCCGGTACGGGGTGAGCAAGTTCCAGAGGCGATAGAATGTGCCACAAACCTTAAAGGAAAGGAAGAATTTCAACTTCAGAACCATCCGAGGACCACAAGGCAAATGGGTCAACGGAAACGACTTGGCTCCCTGGCACGTCCGAAGCGAATGTTTTGGAGGAAGAGCGAGTGTAACGGGGAATCCTAGGGCGAGGGAACGATGTGAGCATAAAGGCGAACAGACGAACCAACCGATGGCCAGAGACTAAAGAACAGACGGCGAATATTTCTGAGGCTTTCCGACCCGGGCAAAAGGAGGCATATGGACTGGCAAAGGATAAGGGGCAGGATCTTGGACAACCGGCGAGATAGCCCAGGTGATGGGATGCCAATCAAGCGGGACAGCCGGACCAGCTGAATAGAAATGACACCCAAGAGAAGCAAGCAACCGGCAGCGGGCAACTGGACAGAAGGCAGCCGAAACGCTCAGGCAGCCGCAGCCGTTGGTGCCGCGAGGTCTGGAAAAGGGACCACATAGTCGATTTTGTGTTTCGTGAAGTTGACTTGGTTGGCCGTTGAAATACAAGTATCCTGTCCGGTCTGGTTTTCCTTGTTATTACTGTACCTCTAAAAACTGGCTTCAGGATCCAGATTTTACCCTATAAAATTTATCGCTCTTTGAAACAAACGTACTCAAATTCCGGGGCGCACTGAGTCAATAACGACCTTTGTGACCCACCTGATCAGAAACATCAATGTGCAAAACCTTATCTGGCACATTACCTCACGACTAGATGAAGCTGTGGTCACTGATTTTTGGTTCCAGATCTTATTTCGCCTATGGTTAACCTAACCCATAATTGGATTTATAACTCAGTCTTCCTCTAGAACTATACATAATCTCTGTAAGTTTCCTGACCTGAACTCATTCTTTCGAACCGGAGGTTACCGGTTTTTTAATTAGTCAGTCACCGCCCGTTTGTCATTCATAAAACACGATGTTTGTCTACGGAAAGTCACCCCTACCGCTCACGAAAATGTTTCATCGAGATCTGCAACCGAACTTCGGCTGTCCCATACCGTTTTCAACTCTCAATCTTCAGTTCAATAAAGCTCAAGATCTTCACAGGAAGACAGTTCTTATCTCAAAAGTACGACCTCAAGCAGGCACCGATTGATATGTCAACACTAATCCTCCATAGCTGGAGCAATGGCTGGCTGTCAACCTCTGCAAAGCCGTGGTAACATTTTCTTTTCTAGCGAAGTTTTCACACCCGTAAGTTTCCCCTTATATCAAAACCAGAAGTGCACTCACCAGGTGCCTTATGTATATACCAGGGCCCCTTCGTCTCTGGCAGGAGCCAGCCAGTGAGTGAGTGCTCCAAGAATGCTGGCATCATCTGAGTGCCTGTTCTACCCCTTGTCTTCATTTTTCCCAAATTGGGGTGGCGGCACCCGAGACATCAACGAAACCTGGTCTGAGGCGGTCCCGCAGCAAGGTGAAAAAGCCATCTTCGGCGTTTGCAGAAGCCATGAACCAAGCTCAAGGGCCGGTGGAAGAGAAGTGGGAAAACCCTTTTGTGACAGCCGACGCGTCGTGGCGGATCGCGCATGGGTAAAGTTCACTAAGTTCAGTAAGTTCATCAGGAGCGGCCTTTCTTTCTTTATCTTAGCTATTTGTTCTACTGCTCCAATATTCTGTGTCTTCAGGAGGACATTCGTTCCTTGGTTGTTCAGCATGCGAACAGACACAGCCAAGTACTATTCGCACAGTCCTCATTTGTTGTTGTTCGGCATTGAGATGCCGCATCAGTTAATATAAACTTTCCCTTTCTTCGTGGATCGAAATTGCCAAATTTCATCATCCCGTGTTTGGAAGTGGCGAGATTCCGTTGTTCGTTAAGCTTGGGGGCTTACTTTCCGGATGGTCGTAAAAAACCCCACGGGTTCAACAGACTCTTCTCGTTGTCAGTAATAAAAGCACGAAAAGCCGCTTTTGGCTGGGAAGGTCTTGAACCAAAGCCCCGCCCCCCTCAACAAGTGATGAATTTCGGGTACCAGCCCGGACTTGATTCTGCGTATGGAAAGACACATGTTGTGGACCTTGGGAGCCAGGTTCAGGGTCGTGTCTGAACCTGAGTGGGATGACAGCATGCCGCTCAGGCTATCCGCGTATGCTTGCTCACCGCGCCTCTCTTTGTTTTAACCCCTTTGTGTTCCAAGCAGGACCCTTGTCTATCTTGCCGATGTCTATCGCAGCATTCAGTACACGGTTATAAAAGTTAAATATCGCGGTCTTGGCTCTGACGGAATTGTGGCTTTGACACACCTCGGTTTCACATCCGTCGGCTGAACCTCGCTGAATTTCATAGCTTGAAAAGAGAATGTGAACATAGCACATTCACAGTTTATTATCCATTACTTTGCTTTTTCTGCGTTATTTCGAGCCCACGCTACTACGATATGTTGTCTAAAGTTAGCTGTGATTTTTCGACAACGGTACTTACTCAGGTCCGTAGCGGACATGAATCCCGACACAAGCCTCTCCTTCACACACCTGCTTTTCTAAGCTCGGTCTCTAACTCAGGAGTCCAATACTCTTTTTCTTACATCTTCCCCTAAGCTTGAGCCTCACCACACGAATCACCTTTCTTAATAGCTTCCACTTACCATCTTGTGCATGTGCTTATAGTAGGTCAGAATCCTACCACCGTCGGCTGCGAAAAGCTTCTGATTCGTCGTGGCCCCCGAGGGAGAAGCACACCACAGAAAGCGCACATGCCACGTCGTTTTGACTGCTGCTTCCGGTGTGATTTCTCCCCTGCCACCTGAGTTATTCAACAACCAAGTAATAAGGGTATTCATTTAGCGCGGAACAAATCGCGGTTGTTTTCTGAGCAGTAACATCCGAGAAAATCGTCCGATCTTTAGATCCCCTTCTCTAAGACATCTTCGTCATATGATTTGTCACACATCCTCCAGACCCAATAAAAAACTACACTGTAGGTTTTAAGTGCTTTCCAGCTGCTTCCTCGCGTAGCCCTCAAGCCCCACAGCCTTAACACACCTCCACGGCTTTATTAACCCAGTACTATAAGATTTCGCGGTACTCTGACTAATTGGTAATCATTAACCAGGCCTGATACCGCAAGCGCATTCAGCCCTTAAGAACACCGACTTACAGTACCTATCAACTATCATTTAACCAAGATTACGGTGTCTCATTTCCAACCTCCATACCCGTATCTGTTATTACATTCACGCTAACCCTCGGCTGGAACGCCTTCCAGACTGCAACCCTCTCTCTTTTGAAGTTCAGAACCACCTAGTCATCGTGTTGCACGGCTGTAATACATGGCACAGATAGCTTATCTTCTCTGTCCGTGTACACTCGCGCCCATGGCTGGCTACCGCAAATACGATCTAGCTACCAAGTTTCACCCATTGCTGCGTAAGCTCCGCTGAGGCCTACTGAGAAATTCTTACTACAAAACTCTCCCGACGTTGGAGACAATCGTACCATCTTGGAAGGATTCCTAATGGTCATGCCATCGAGCATGCTTCGGGTGTCCCCGAAATAAACAATTATTATTATCATTATTATTATTATTGGAATGACGAAGGTTCAGGTTCGGTAATTCCCTCCTCCTTTGCATGATTGAAAAGCAAACACCAACCGTAACCGAACGCCGCCCGGAACTCCCAAGGCAGACACAGAAAAGCTACAGGAAACGCGGTAAGATAAAATATTGGTTATTTTGCCAGTGCAACATGGCATATTGCAAGGGTTTTCACCCTTCCCTTTTGCTTTATTTTGTCCCTCGTGAACACAGTATTCCTCTAAGAGTGGCCAATCATTCGAGAAGCACTGATGTAAAGCTTCACTCAGTCGTTGTGACACGAATAAAGAAATGACGAGCATTACAGTTTAATGCTGTTTTCTGTCGGACTTGATAGCTTCTTCCCATTGTAACATTTTGACCGGTTCTGCTCCCTCCGTCTGTAATTTGTTCAGTACTGCCAAATCATTTTTCTTGGTGAGTTTTGATTAGCCCGTCAGTCGTATATGAAAGTCTGTGAACCGAAATTCAGTCTGTCTGTTTTCACCTGCTGTACGGTCCGTTGAGCCGCTGAGCTACGTTGTGCGCCTTGTCACGTGAGGAATCGTTCAAAGCCGATTCACGGGGATCCCGGAGAGAAGCATGGGTCGTTTTGGAGGATATCTGCAGCTTATGTGGAAGAAAGAAGCAGTCCATGGATTTGGAGGGGTAGGTTTAATAAGTCCAGTGTACAGTGTTTTTTTTTGAACGAACACAGCACTTGAGCTTCGGATTTCTAATATTAATGCCAAACGTTCTGGCAGCTGTTGACTTTGACGTTTTCTGAATTCTCGCGAGAAAAGTTTATCCACACTGTCAGCTAAAGGAACCGGTGAAAGACAACGGATTTGGCAAAGTAAACAATCGAATGTGCTTTTTCAGCCCCTAAGTGATTGGATATAGCAGCCCACGCAAGTCGAGTGAGGCATTTGTGGTAATTAAACGGGCATGGAATCCTTCATTATGTGTGGACGAGCTAAGTTGGTAACTTAGTATGGCCTGCACAGAAAATCCGAGTCGAATGGCAAATTATGTGGTATTAGGCCAGTGGTGTGTCATTCATTCGGACAGAAATGACCGCTTACTTCTCTGGCGTTTATTCTTCTATATTCACTTTGGCCCCCCGAAAATGAAGGGCCTCAATAAATCTGGGTAAATTGGAATGACCAATAATGACTATCGGATTGTGGTTATTCACGTTGCTACTTCTCGAAAACAGCCTGTATAAGGAATGAAAGTTATAAATGGTATTTAAGAGTAAGAAGAGAAGTGGGAATAATGGCACCAATATGACGATTAGGTTGTGTGAATAAAAATGCTTCACTTTTCACGATATGATATCTTACCTTCCAGTCTGCCTATAACCACCGGGTGTATGGACGTTGTGGAAGCTCGGCTTACGAAAAAAGTCAGACGCAGTGGTCCGTCTCAACGTATTACATCCACCTGTTAGACTGCCCACCTAATGGCACTTACTCTTACAAGACTCACGTGGCTTTTGGTAAGTGCAAACTGTGGTTCAACTAATATTTGCATTGTCAGATTTCTGGCACCAATTTCACCGGAGACTGTAAACAGATATGGTAACCAGGAAAGATTGTTCTGAAAGAATTCACCGTAGTTACAATTTCCTGTGCACAGCCATTTGTGCACATTTCATACTGGAACATATTCCTCGTTTCCGGTAGTTGGTGAGGCCTATGAGTACCTGTACGATTCCGACTTTTTCCATGATTCCCAACGTCCTTTGGTGTAACACTCCTTTGTTGTACCGACGTTTTAATGTAAAACACACATCTTTTTGAACACCACCACCACGCAACACAAAAATGCTGCCAATAAACCTTTCATTCCGGTACGGTCTCACATTCTGATTTAGAGAGTCTTGGAAGTTTATCGGTCGGAACTAACTGTGAGAAACAAAACATTTTAGAAGATTCCACAGCGTCACTTGGCACTTCTCTCAATACCATTCTGTTTTGTTCAACGAATGGCTTCCAGACCGAACTGAACTGAAGATATTGGCGGATACCGGCACCTTAGTGCGCATTTTCTGATCACCAGAACAGTGAACAGCTGTGAGTTTGTGTCACGTTTTTTGTTCCATTTTAATTTCCAATGTAAGTACGCTTTTGGCCTTTTATCACAACAAGCTCCTCCGCAAACCTTAGTTTGCTGGTGTCGTCTTAGATGTTATTGACAATACTTTGGTGTACCATATAGACGGATTAGTACGCTACAAGCCTCCTCTAATTGTGGATAGATGTCTTTTCGATTAACTTGGGCGTGAGATTCGGATTTTTGGCGAAATCTACTTCACTTAACTTCAGTTTCAAAACTGAAGTGGATCGTGAGGAAATTTTAATGAAATCGCGTATTTGTGTTAGCCCGTGTGTTCGCCGATATTTCCGAAGTAAAATAACAATCTCTGTTCTTTCAAGTCCTTTCGTGTTGGTGGAAATATTTGCAAAACTGACTCCTGACTTTACTCCTTTTCCTCTAAAAATTGCCAACGTGAATCCTTAGAGGCCATTATTACGAATAGATCCCACCTGTGTTCCAATCGCCTTTCGTAATTATCGGCTTATTTCCCCAATCCATATCAGAAAGTTCGAAGAAGGATCAATCCCTCAACGTACTAGGCATTTTGGTGTGTCCAGTGGCAAGAATCATTGGGCAACAAGGATATAAAATCTACTTAACAACCGTGCTTGAAGCTGTGTAGTTTACCGTGGTCCGGAGGGTGGAGACCTGTTCCGCTCAAGATGGTGGTGTCTCTGAACATTCTCAGTAGCTGGTCTGGGCGGCGGTGTGCAGAGAATGTTGAGTTGGCCCTATTCAGGGCCAAAACAGTTTGATTGACTCTGCCAATGTCGACTTGATTTTACCTCTGATTTAACTCCGGTGTGTTTAATAAATGGTAGCCTTGGTGGGTACCGTAGTGAGAGCAGGTTGAATAATAGCTAAGGTAAGAACAATAGTGAAATTAGGGTTTATCCTTGGCCCGGCGCGTAACATATTCAGCCAAGCACCCATTTGGAAAAATGAATAACAGGATGCTGCCCATCGTTGTCAACGTGCCAACATTTGTTTCACCAAAGTATGCCGGTCATCATGCAAAGTGCATCCGCGAGTACATGCATGTGCATAGCACGTGTGGGCCCACTAAGGCGTAGGCAGAGAGTTGGTATGATCTCACTGACCATTGCGGGAAGGTTAGGGATGTCCCCTTCGGCAGGCGACGAATTACCGATGCGAAAAAATTTGCAGTGGTTGTGTTTGGGTTTTTGCCGGCGCACGCCTGTAAGTTAGGTTATGTGCGCCCACCAAAACACACAGGAAGTGGTAAGATAACCTCAGGGATTATCCTATTGCCCAGGGCAGCTTGACTGGGTATGACCTGAAAAACTTTTCGGTGCCTCAAAGTGAAAGTGTGCATGCATAGTGTACCAACATTGACAGAAGCCACCACACAGCTTGGGCTGAACAGTGCACGGTGAATGAGGAATAAGTGAGTTGGGAGATTGTTCGGTGCTTTCAGCATGCCCAGCAGGAAAACATCACAGTTTTGCATGGAGTCTTATGGGACATAGCAATTAATCCGACATTTTAGGGATTTTCCTCAGTTATTGTTTTTAGTTAATGACAGTTCGTACAATATTTCACTTTTCTCATGGGCTTGCGATAGAGCGATCTATAACTTTGCATTCCAGGGCCTTGCAATGCAGCGAACCAATGCATGGAAATACAGTGCCGATTGAGCAGTATACGTTACCTCTGTTGTCCCGCTCTCCAGCTGACCTTTCGTAGCATCACTAGATGGAAAGGAAAACTCAGTTATCCATTCCAGCAGTGGGCCTCCGTAAGTGAGTTATGCTATCAAACAGCGAATGAACCGGGGAATGCACCATTCATGATGTCTAAAGAATATCAGTCATGGTATCCTTATACAGCTGGTTATTTGGACTTTTAAATTCATGACATACATTAAGTCGTACAGGTAAACACCCGAGGATATAGCTCAAAACTTCTGTATAAAATGTCGCATGCTTGTAAATTTTGGTTCCCTATTAACCGGAGGACAGATATAAACATAACTTACGAAATGCGTTTTTCTTAAATGAACAATAACACGTCTTTGTAGACGCTTTCTTCAGTACCTCAAACTACAAGACAAAGCAATACCGGAATATGTAAACCTTACTCCATTTGCACTGAAAAACAGAAATACACATGAAGAAGGATATAACCATCAACTAGAATATCACTTTCATAACCAAAATAAGCCGAGTGGATTAGTCCCACATTACTGAGTTTTTAAGGGGCAACACGGATCTGGGTGAATAAGCTAGATGGCTACCGGTCTGAAATGGATCCGAGATGGTCTTGCTGTTAGTATTTCATAAACAAACACTAGACCGACGTCAAACAAACCATTTTCTGGCTGCTAACACACGGGAAGAACACAAAAGCCAGCAAAGATAGCGCGTATTAGACGAAAGTCCCCGAACATCCTGGGCTTAGGGAGGCCCAGGGAAAGTTCGTGAATTAAGCAGAGAATAAGGGTTCATGGAGTTCACTCTGGGTTGGTGGTTCTTGTAGTTCAGACCCAACGGCTTTCAGACATGGAAGGCAGGTGGAGGGAGACTGAATATGAGTAACAGAGTGATACTGGGTATAACAAAATTAGGTATGGGCCTAAAAACAGTGATTGCAACCACGGGTTTTTCATTCAAACCGGTCGCCTACGGCGCACATGTTAACTTTCCTCGGAAATGCGGCAGCTCAAATTTTTCTTTTGATCGATTGAAGCCATCTATTTCGCTGGCGTATTATTCCTTCTTGGAACTTCATCCTTCCTCCACCAGTTGCAGTTCCCGACAACAGATATTGCTCGCTACTTATCGTGAAATTTGCCTCATCTTTTCAGGGAGTACCGCTCATTTTCATATCTACGAATTTGTGAAAATTGGAATTTTTCACTTACCTTTGTGAACTACTTACTTGTCGCCTTGCCTCACCACCCGTTACCTTTCTGAGTGAACTTGAGTATGTCTCACTGACCGTTCTCTTTCGTCATCCTTGGTAATACTGTATTTTGTGCTTTCTAAGGCAGCGTTCATCTTGACGTCCTCGCATCCGGCCGACTGCTTACTATCGCTCGTCTTGGCTCCAAACTGAATCGTCCTCTGACACCTCACTTTATTTGGACTCTCCCCAGCCTTATTACTCCGTTGCCATAATGTTGGACTCCCTCTTTAAAATTTGATTTTTCGTCTTATTGATTGATACTGTAAACTCAGGTCATGCTTTCGGGAACATCCCTTGACCACGGTAGAGAAATAAACCATTATTATTATTATCATTATGCCTGGATCGACTGCGAATCGCCTTCTCTGTCGAGTGGCTAATGGCTTTCAACCTAACAGTACTAAAAGCTACGACTTCCTACCACCTGGATACTTTGTGCAGTAATACTGCTCGATATATACGAGGATGCCAGTAGCAAATGTAATGCACTTTAAGAAACCTTAGTGTCCCCTGAAAGGCAGTTACTTGCCATGGATGATATACTGACCAAGTTGTTGCCACTTGTATATGTCGGTAGTACTTCGGGACCCCCGAAAGCTCAAAGCCCACCATCGGCTAATCGCTTCCTGGACTCATTTAGGTCCGAAGTTCACCGAGGGATAAAACACTCCAAAAATGCTGTAGCTGTGAGTGTCCCAGATCGCTCGCAGCTTTCTCCGAACACAAACATTGCTAAGAGCCTGCGGTATATCACTCCCCGAGTGCTCCTGCAAGGGGCTCATACAAAGTCATTGCGGAACACTTGCCTGCCACTGTTCCTTTCTCATGAGGGCCTTGCACGGAATTATTTTGAAAGAGCTATCCCATCAAAAGGTTCACTCAATTTAAAGGTATGAAAATTACTCTCGACAAAACCTCGCGGCAGAGGGTGGTCCTTAGGTCGATAGCCGCCCACCAAGAAGCCACAAACCTCTGATCCAGTGCTGGACATTCCCCCTCAATAAGCCCCTAACTTCACTAATTCCTTACCGTTCCCGTGGACCAGTGCCCAAAAGCACAAGGCAGACCTTGATCTGCCCCTATGGGTTCCAACGTCACCAAGTCCCCATAAACGGCGCCACGTTGCAGCGCAAACTCCACCACTGCCTACCCGTAGCCGGGCTACACAGTCTCCACTCTTATTCAGCAACCATTCAGTTCTTGCTACCTCTGCCAAACAACCCGCAATAATTCCAGGTTCCCATTTGCCACCCAGTACCATTCAACCGGAAAAAACGTTGTCTTCTAGGACTCTGGTCACGGCTTCGTCCCGCATATTGCCAGCAGTGGCAATGACTTCCCTGCAATGCCATCTCCACGCCCCAAGCCTTGGCCCATAACCGACCTATGGTCTCCCGCATTTCAGCCAATAAGCCAATTACCCATCAACGTTTTCCACCAAGGGCACACGTACGAGATTGCCTCGCCCTCCCTGGCACCAGCGGGTGGCTCATCTGCTCGAGCTTCCGAAGATCCACTTTCCGAACTGCAACATGCCACATCCATCAACTCCGAAGCTGCCCTCGTGAAGTCTACAAAAGCAGTACTATGATGCGAGTTTTTGACCAAGTATGCCGCCTCGATCTTCAGTTACACCGCAGCCGAGCCACCTGCGTATTTGCTAACCGGTACCATAACATATGGGCCACAGCTTATCCTTCTCAACCTCATAATATGCTTCATATTTCCCTCCCAAAATTGGTTCCTTGCTCTTTTACCATCTAACACGGCCGTATTCTGTTTCGATCCACTCGCACTCTATTACAACCGACCGTACATACCATAGCCTCCTTCGGTATCAGCCCTTTCACTGCCCCTCCACCAGCACAATCACTCCGTTGAGCCCTGTGAGATATCTGCCGCGTCAACCGGTTCTTTCCATAGCATTTTATCATCCTCATTCCCGTCCTACTAGCCCTGTCGCTCGTCCCCCTTCACCATGCCGCTATCAGAACCGCAATTGCTCCGCGAATTATGCCCTCCACATTGTGCTAAATATGTCCCGCTCTCTCAAGTACAAAATCGATTCACCAAAATCTGGAGTAACGTATGCTAACTCAAATGTTGTTTTGGTGACTGGAACTTGGAGCTCGAAGCTAACACCTGCCAACTGGTTTAGTGTCCCGGATATCGAGCCTACTCCAGTCTGAGGCCTCGTCAAACTGATGGTGGGTACCAAGTTTTCGCTCTGTACCTCACCTATGCATCCACCAAACCCCATCCAGATTCTCACCTGTTCATAAGTACTGTATGGAAAGCAATAGCTGTGTAAAAGGTTGTGTGGGTTGTCCTCCTTGAGCTAACTGTGTAAATTCCAGATGATGCATCTTTGAAGCCACGAAAAGCAACCAGTTTCGACACAACTCAAAACAAAGTCGATTCCAAGCAGACTTGGGCATGTGTATTGACCACCATCAAGAAATATACAATATTTAATATTCAATAAAAAAACAAATTAGGCAATTTCACAACAACCAAACCTCAGTATTATTCCTTCCGGGCTCTCAAACTCCAAATTGAACAAAAATCAACAGCTGCAGCTGAATTACTTCGGCGGGTTAGAAACAGAAGATGAGACTACCGAATACGGTCACAACAAATTTCAAGCTGAGCGACTGATGCTTGAGGCTACGGTGGGGGTCCGATTTGTGACAGACTAGAAAAAAATAAAAAATAGCCGGAGTTCCGGTGAAGATAGTTCACACAAATAGAATAATGTTGTTTGTGATATGGATGTTGATTAATAGAACAGGGCTTCCCAGACGTCTTTGCAGGCTCACGTAGCATGAACGCTATCTTCGAGGCCTTTACCACTGCCACTGACCACTTCCCCTATAAAACATTCATGGCAAGGATTTCAGTTTACCACAGACCTGCTGGCCGTCAAACTCCGACCTTCATTTGATGAACTTTGCTGCGTACTCCTGGGTCAAAGGTGCCAAACTGCCGGATTACCTTCAGGAGAGATAGCACCCTCGGCCAAGTTTTAACCCTTGGCCTCACTGCAGCTAAGACCCAGGTTATTACTCCTTCCCTTGGGAGCGGCCATAAAATGGTGCTTCACACACTGCTATGCTATTCTGTTATCTAACAAAACCCGCACCCTCTACTTCGTCCCGAATTTACAAAGGGGTCCTGTTCCTTTAGTAATTCGTTCGTCACACTGGCGTACCTTTTATCTGTTTGCTGACCCACAAATAGCGGCTTATTTTCAGTATACCATTCTTTATGGGTGTTTGCTTAGGCTTGCCCATACTTTCCCCCGCGATACCCTGCCTCTCTTCAGAAAATGAAACAAAGCGCTAACGGCCATCGCTTTGGGAAGCAGCTGTTCAAAATACAGGGACTTCCTTATATTTCTTCGCCTGAAGTCGATGTCAGAGAAGTTTACCTGCTCCAACCAATGGAAGCTTATCAGTCAAGAAGGTGCCACCCTCAAACATACACCAAGATCCGGACGCTCGTTGGGATTTTTAAGCTCACGGTTTACAAGTAACCCACGCACTAGCCCTAAGGCAGTAATATACAACTCTGAACCTGCACTCGCGTCCAAAACTGTTTTAAAAGATGTACTGTTAATTTCTCATCTTCTCCATCATCCCGTGGTAGCCTCTCCGCCCCCTCTTGCGGCTGATAGCTGACACCACTCCGTTCAGCATTCTTGCGGACACTAAGTAAATCCATCCGATAGCTACCTTGAATAGGCCACCTTCTCGACCTGGCCCTGGTTGACTTTCCCTTGCTCTTCCCCCTTTGTGGACCTGGATACTTTCCTCCCCTTCTTAATCTGTTCACGTTATTTATGAATAAAGGCTTGGTACCAAAGCTGTGAAAGACCTCCATTATCAAACCGCTTTGAAAAAGGAGTTTTACTTAGCCCTGACAGCTAACTTTATATCAAGCACACTTCCGTTATGTAAAAGATGGTAGGAGGAACAGTTAAAGAACAAATTCTCGGAAAATTGATGAACACAAGTCTGGTAAACCCCTTCCAACACAGCACTAGGTCAAATCACGCACCTGCCGTCAGTTCCAGTTCTTTATTACAGTTGCCAATGCAATGAACACAGAGAAAGCAATCATCATACATTTTGGATACGACTAAAGAGTTTGACAGTGTATGATATGCCAACTGACTACCTATCTAAATTTCGCTTCCTTGGTATTAGTGACACTCCCTTTTCCTGGCTGTCTTTGTGTTTGTCTTCCTGCTCTCAAGTATTTTTGGTCGATGATCGCCGGTCAGCTATCAAGGCCATAAAAAGTGGAGTGATTCTGGGAAGTGTCTTGGACCTCCTGCATTTTTTCGGATATTTAAAGGACTTTTGCCGCATTCCACCATGGCACTCCGTATCAACTTGCCGGCACTATTTTGACAGAATGTACACTTGAACCATGTCGCCCCCGACGTACAATTCAGGTTTTTCCGGTTTAATTTTTGCCTACGTCACTGTCTAGACATAACTGTGCCTACCCTAGTATATATCACCTCATTACCCGAAATAGTGACCTAGTTGTGTAAGCAAGTGCGGCACACCAACGTGCAGCTGCTAGTTATTATCGCAAGTTGGTTACAGATTTTATTAGATATTCTCTGCCACAGTTTCTTTTAATAACATTCTGTATTGCTTACCTAGCAAATCTTTCTTGATCCTCACCACTATGTCATACATCTAGCGTTTTTACATCCCACTTCCTGTAACCCAACTTCCACCTTATTCTCGCGACGCATCCACTGGTGCATCTTATGGAGTTCTGTTTCAATGTGCCTCCATTCATTTTCCCCGTAAGATCGCACTCTTGTTCCATCCGGTCCATCGATCCCATATCATATAAGCCTCCCCGTACAACCAGCTGTTGTGATCCCAGCAATAGTATAGTACCCACAGTAATATGTATGGGTTGCATCCGTGCACACCGCAGAGGAAAATTTTATCAGCTCACTAGCCCTCATTGTCCGAAGTTTCCTAATCCCAACTATATATATAGTGGGCTATATAGCTCACTTCCTGTACCGCATTGTTGCATAGGTATCACCTAGACCTAAGAACATATAGCACCCTCTTACACTCATGGCCTCCCTAGACCTTTGGCTTGTCTCTGCCTAGCTGGCCTAATTCCCTCGTCATACGATTTTACTTATCATGACATCCCGGTCCCCAGCCGGTGCTTGGAAAATCCGTATCGCCAAGGCTGGCAAATCCAAACACACCCAACCCCTCCCGAAAACCAGGCCGTGATCTGTCGCCTTTTGTTAACATTGACGGTGAAGCTTCTGATAGCGCAAATGGCCTCAAGCAGAGTTTTATCAAACTCCGAAACAAAGCAGAGCCGAATAATGAAATTCTTTCAAAGGTTTCGCCCATGGCTACTCTCCTTGATTCTGTAGCCACTACTTCCCCGAAGAACTTGGTTTCGGTGACACATCTCGACTCTGTATCGACTGAAATACACCACCTCATGAACAACTCCAAGAAAGCAGTGGTCTTTAATGTTCCAGGCCGTGCAATATGGCTCACTATAGATGCCACGGCAGGAGGATACGTAAAAAAGTTCCGGCGATATAGTTGCCTGCTGCTATTCCTATTCATGGACGACCTTACAGCATGAAAGTTAATTAGCAACAGGTCGACAATTACTGCCATTTCGAAGCTCAAAGACATTAAGATATTCCCCGAAAGACCGCCCCTCCAACGGGACACACTTCGCTCGCTGAGAAGCAACTCTGCCTTGCCCATGCAGGCTGATCCCACTGGAACCGACGTGAAAGTTACCCAGTGCCGTACTGGCAAGAAGTCGAAGGCGAGCCCAGCGCCCATCTCTAACTACCTGAGAACTGTCGACCTAGGTAAGTCAAACTCCCCACTTCCGCTTCCACACAAACGCCCCTTTCTACCATCCCCCAGTAGCCTCTTACTCCAATGGCTCTCTCCCTCCGACCACTGGCCCCAGGTGGCAAGCTACTTCGGTATTAAACCCGAGCTCCCCATCATAGCCTCACAGCCAAGACAAGGCCCTGCTACAACCATTAGCCCCAGCTGCACTAATCCCCATCAATACTTCGAGCCGTTGACAAGTGTTATCAACCACCGCTCTCGATCTAACGGCTCCAAAAGCTACCCACCTGCTGCTACCTCAGCCGCGACACTTCGTAATTATCCTCATAAGTGCCGCCTCAATCCTCCTACGGGCCTACCTGGTATTCCTACCAGGTCCGCACTAGTTCAACTGATCACTCACTACATAAGCCTTCACTCACGATCGGCATTTGCCTACAGCGTACTATCGGACTCCACGAATGGAAACCAGCTGGGCCACCATCCATATTCGTCCAAAGCCATCGTCCCTTTAAGTATGAGTAAATTTCAGAGCCACGCCAGTGCCACTCACCCTTCCATTGCCCCACACCCACTTTCTTTGTCTTCCCTCTCTCTGATCGAATGAGTCATACTAATCCTCCATCTCCGTTACCACCCTATATCCCTTCCTGCCTCCCAAACGCCAACCCTCCATTCCACAGCCTCAGCATGCCCCCGCTCTTCCCCTCTGCTCCCCTCCACCAACCTCCATCTAATCCCGAAGTACCACTCATCTACCCTGGCAAATACTCCAGGTTCTTACCTATGACCCGCCTCCTCGCCCTACCTCCTCCCCCCACTTACCGGCTCCCCTGCCCCTCATGAGCCTCCAAACCTTTCCAAATTTCGCCACTCCCTTCCCGCCTCCCACCTCACACTACTTCCCAGTTACTCTCCTACATGCCTTCACCCCCATACCGACCTAACGGCCTTATACTGACTCTGCCCAACAGGTAGGTTGCCTGCAGTCAAGATCTCGTTTTTTTCCTGACCGGTGCTCTCCGCACCCTTGGCCATATCACTAATCGCCCATGGACCATATCGGTAAATGTTCACAGACCTATGTCACTGATCGCTCCTCCCTCGATGTCATGCCCTTTAGTACCTTACACCCTGCACTCCCTCCTGTCCACCCAGCTTCGACAGATATTCTTAACCTCTCAGTTTGCCATATCGTGCCCCCTCTCCCTGTTCCAAGTGGCCTCCGGCCTCCGGCCCACATCAGCGGTATGCTGCACACCCACCTTATTGATCACATACAGCAATCGGCGGAGCCTCATTCTAAGGCTTTGCCTACCTTTTGTCCCCATCAAACATTGTCCGCCCCCCACTTGTATTAACGCTCTGTCCACATTGAGACCCAACTCTTATCGCCGCGGCGATCCCAACAGTCTTGCATCTGGTATCAATGCGTTGTGCACACCGACACCGAACTCCTTCCTACCAGGTTTTTTAAATAACGCCCGATCAATAATTAGGAAAATATTGCATCTGCGATCTGTTGCATTTACCTCAGACGGTGACACTGTACTAGCAGCTGAATCCTGGCTGCCAGATGATGCCTCGCTTGACGTTGTTCTCATAGCTGGGTACCAATGCTTCTCGAACACCTGCCAGTCCAGGCCCGGAGGGGCTTTTTAGCCTTCGTCAGGTGCGCCATATACGCTAGTGTTATTGGCCACCCCTCTCCTCTCGTCATAAAGGAATTGGTATGGCTATCTATTCAGGCCTCCGGTCAGAACCTGTTTCTTGGCTGCGTCTACATCCCCCCTGGTCCGGAGCCTGTGAAATTCGCCTCTGCCGTGGATGTCTTCACTGCTACGCTAGACTATCCGGCCACTGCAAAAATTATTGCAGGTGACTTTGACCTTACTTCAATGCACTGGTCGTCTTATACTGTCCCTCCCGCCCTCTCCACATTCCTTTCCTGTGTACGTCTTGGTGGATGGGCCCAAAATATCTCCTGCCCTACAGGAGGGGAACAATATCTTTGATCTAGTTTTTCCCGTTGATGTTTCTGATATGACCACCCAGATTACTGATCACTTCCCGGGTAGTGACCACCATGTTGTCTGGTGCAAGTTCGGCTGCTTCAGCTGCTCCCATCCGACAAAATCCTCCCCCTGTTCAGACTTCTTACTGTTCACGTAACCGGCCCAAACACCAAAGATAATCCCTTAAATGGGACACATTTCTTCTCTCCTCTGATCCCCCCACCACTGTGACTTCACTCTAATCCAACCACCCGCGCAGCTGGCGGTTGATGTACTCTTTCCATCCAATCTCCCTCTCTGTGTTCCCATGTGATCACCCTTACAAGTGAATGCTTATCCACGCATCACGCTATTGAAAGAAGCATTACTTTATAAAGCTGTCAAGACTCCTCTACGATCCTGAACACCTTGTTCACGCCAGATCACGTATTCTGCCCTCTTCGAAACTCCATTTCTAAGCAGAAAGTCGCTGAACTAGTCTTAACCAACAGCCACAGTTCCATATTTTGCTCTCATTATTACCGTATCGTCCAGTCTCATTGCAACCCAACCCATGACATCCCATTTTTTTCTCTGGTAATAATGCTTATCCGTCACCCGCAAACAATTTAATGTAATATTCTCATTTTAGACCCCCAACCAAATCCAGATATTTCACGATTATCTGTTCTAGCCTCTAGCTTGGGCCACCTGATTTACCGTGGTCGCTTTGAACAACAAAACGACTTGCAGAGCATTAACCAAACCCCTCAAAGCGTCATTCATTATCAGCATGACTCGTTTACCCAGAAACTTAGACAGGCTAAATGAAGACGCCCTGGAATATTTGTCTTCATATAGAGACGGTCTGTGAGAATCCCGCCTTTTTATTAACATGTGCTTTTTGTTTGGGAGCTTCGAAATACTGCTTTACCAGCTAAAACGCCCCTCTGAAAAAAATAATCAAGCAAGTAAACATCTCACCCGGTGAGTCGATCTTCCTTCAAACGGGCTATGAGGGAAATGGGCACGTTCAACTACCGACCATGAATTGAGTCCGCATCTAAGGAAACCCTAATACTCCGCCGACCACCTGTTTGCCTGGTATGCCATTGGTTCGCCCGCCCGCGCCTACGTGAAGTAGAGGCTTATAGAGCCTTCCGTCCCCACCCGCTGACCCTGCACTTCAATCTCCCACCCATGTTCCCAACATGTACTTAAGACCGGCAACTCGCCCTTACCAGAGACTGTGCACATATTCCTGTGATCATTGTTATCCTTATCACCTCTGCTGAGCCTGGCCCACCGTTGAAGCCTAGATACAGAACGGTACAAACATCCCCCAGGTTCCGTCCCTCTGGGTTTTCCGAACAACGAGAACCGTTCACTCCTTCTATCTCGGCTAGTCTGCAGTACCGAAAACCTCATTCGGATGGCAGTCGGCAACTGAGCACCATGTCAACTATTAACCCTGGAGGTAATAACTTGCCAAGAACAATGAATAATGCGCCAATAATTTGTATGCCAAAAACAATTATAGGTTATCCAACCCTTGAAAAGAAAATGCCCCGTCTGGTCTGGTATCACATTTTCTCTCCGGCTTATTACCTTTCAGATCCCGTTTCACCCTTCCTGATGCCCGACTTCAAGGGATGTTCCTAGCGTACCCAACTTCGGCTGTGCTGTGCCTACCTATTCTCATTGCTTCCCATCTTCTTTGTTGTTAGACACCAGTAAAAAGCTACTCTGGATTTCGTTTCCTGGTCTCACCCTCACCCATTCTATGTTTTTAAGCTGGCCCCCACTTCCTTCGCTACTGATCAACCTAATGGTTTTCCACCGCGGTTGAGTCTTCACTGATCACCACCTGCCCTCAAATTTCCATCATTATCCAACTACCCTACAGAAATACCACACTGTCTTCGCCCGTTGATCCCGCGTAGACCTGTCCGCTGGCTGCCAGTTGGCGAAATTCGTAAGCAGAATTATCTTTGCCCGGCCTAATATTGAAACGGTGATCATAACCCCCAGCTGGAACGTCAACCGAACTTCCACACTCCTGATCTCTTCCACATCTTGCCGGATACTTGGGCAGCACTCAGTCGACATGCCTTGTCCCCAGATTACCACACAGGCTGAGATTTCATCGAACTGACTGCGCTGCTTTCGGCCTTGGTCTACCACGGCCTAAGCCTATACCCACACTGGTCGGTGCTATATGTAGTATCCTGCATTGCCGGACACTGTGATCACTATTCTATTACCCGGGTGATAACCCATCGTAGTAGTCTCACCCAGCCGCATGCGGATTTCAGACACCCATCAACTTCCCACGTATCCTCATCATCTACCTCCAAAACGTCATCCATAAGGTTCAGTTCATTCTGTCTTGCTGTACTGAGAGACGAACAAAACACAGCCTTGGACGTGGTATTCCTAACCTCCCCTCCCCGGTTCTTCACCAAGTGCCAACCTAGCCTTTTACCTGATGCCCCGGTTATTCACTACCTGACACCAATGTCAATCAAGATCATTGGGAAGTGAATCATCCACCATCTGTAGGCAGTGACAACCTGGTAGTTTGTTACTTTATCACTATGTATGAAGGCTTATTCTTACATTCGTCCGGTTTCCTTTGCAGATTCGGGCCTGGCTTTCTCCAAGTCAGTACTTTCTTGTTTTTCCCACCCCATTGTACTTGCATACCTGCTTGGTAGCATTTGCAGCTTCTCCACTCTCCGGTGGTCTGCCTCTTCTACGACTCCTCATAGAAGTTCTCCTCTACGCCTTCATTTACTATTTACGCTCTTCATCACCATAAAACATTCCACGTGGAGTTTTGCCCTCATGTCTGCCCTCATGCGGCTCCTCGCATCGCGTTGAAAATACCCAGACAAAAAAATTCGATTATATTACCCTATTCGACCCACTTGCCTCCGTACCACAGGTTTCCTCCACAGTTGGCTGTTAAATGTTGATACTGATCTCTGTATGTCACCTGCGTCACTTTGCGCTCTGACATTCCCATGCTTACTTTATTACCGGCCATATCTCGGGTTCTCGATAACGGTCCTTCATACATCCGTTTGGCGTGTCCTCGCGACTATTTTTATAACTCCTTTTTCTCCTCTACTCTCTGTTTCCAGGCTAATCGATCAGCATGGTCCATTTCCAACTTCTGGAACTCTGTAGAGTATTGAATTGAATCGAGTTGAACTGGAATGAATTGTATATTTCTTGACCGTGGTCAATATACATGCACAAGACATTATTCTTGCCAAGCTTTCCAGTTAATACTTTGATATCCGCACCCAATCGCTCCACACTTTCCTGTGTATCTCGCCCATTTAGCTTTCTCCAATAATGCTTTTATCAGCTTTCCGAGTCTAGCTGGCTATCCAGAACTTTCTCCGCTGACTTCAAGACCAGCTTTTAATTGCTGCTCTAGCCACCCTACGTTAGTTCAGAGAAACACTGCCCAGCTTCGTTCTAATATTGTACCACTACTGCAGTCGTGCGAATCTTACTTTCCAAATGTCATTGCAACTCAAACTGTCGGATATTGCACAATTCTAAAACCTGCGCTACACAGTGATGCAAACCCGCTTGGCAACCAAGGTGCGGGTGCATACTTGGGACCGGGGACAACGGAGTGCTCGAAACAGCAAAAAATAAATAAAGGAAGGCCACAATGGACCAAATAGAAGTCGCTGAAATGTAGGGTGAAAATATGCACTGACAAGCTGCAACCCTGAGGCGGAGGAAACTTGGGCCCAAGGAGTTTCTTGGTAGTGAGTTACCATATCGCACAAGTGAGCCGGTCGCTTCCCGCTTGTTGCTGAGTGTTTGTCAATAGAAAGCACTAAGGGTCCTGCATCTCACCAGTAGTCAAATATAAGGTAAACTTACAGGTTTCATGGTTTTTATTGACATTTTCTCTATTTTTGCCTAATGCATTCTGCTTTCTCGGACCGCATAGATCGAAAACGAGCAGGAGACACAGCCATAAATCCTTGGAATCTCAAACATTTCCCTGCCGCGCTGCTTAATGCCCAAAAAAAGTAGAAAAAGGAATATGCTGTGACTTTTGTGGCCATTGTCTTCGTCAGAAATGCAGTGAGCTTACTGATAATGCTTTTCAGCTTTGTTTAGACAATAATAAGCTGGTCCAGCACTGTGCACAGTGCGCGTCGAGTTAGGCAGGGATCAGAAAACGTGCCACTGGCGACCTAAGGAAACCACCGACACTTCTAATGAAACAGTTATTTGCACCATATCTAGCTCAACAAAATCTATGCCGGGGCTGGAGACAGTGGAGGCTAGACTTGAGGAGTTCGAAAGGGCATGGATGGGGAAATTTCCCAACTTTGATTTCAGATGAATGCTGGTGAGATAGAACTAACAATACTAAAGGAGGAAACTAAAAGCTTGGCGAAACAGTTATGCAGCTTGGCCAGGGATACCGGGACACCCATTGTGGGACATCGAAAGGTATTGATTTGGGGAATCCCCGAACCGTTATGTCGAGCATACTGTCCGAGAGAGAGGGACATGCGTCACCGAGTAGTGAACCCACAGAGAACGTTAGGCTTACCAGAGCTTGCCCTTACTTAGAGAGTTTTCGGGCTGGATAAGTGTCGCGTAATACCGGAAACTTCGTCATATGCCCCTCCGCGAGTGTCAACTGAATTTGGAAACCCAAGATATAGAGATGCACTGATTGCAGCAACAGACAGGATGTTAAAGGCTACGACAGGCAAGGTGTGCTCAGAATCAAGTCACTCGACAGGGAGTGCACCATAGCAAGAGCGACCCAAAGCGCCTTTCATGGCATCAACACCCTCTCTTGGTTCGTACTTGCGGGTAAGCACCACCCAGTGTCAGCAGCCGGGAGCACCTACAACTCGCTGGTAACGATCACCTCAGGTCGGCGCAGTCCAGCTGGACTCCCGTGTACCTAAAGCGTGCCTTTCCAACCTAGCTGCGGCGCGGCAAGTCACCTCACCTGGTGTGAATACAGAAACTACAAACTCAAGTCAATCAGGGGCAATAAAAGTCAGCACGGGGAAAACACCAATGAAGCTCGGACAAATTGCTGGAGTGCAAGCAATTGAAACCTTTCTAACTGAGTGACCATAAGCTAGGGCAGTGACCACGACCGAGGGAATAACTGTGGCAGATACCAGCGCGTGCTGTGTAGGGAATAATGGGAGAGAAGTGATGGCTAGAGCCGAGAGCACTGGTTGCATCGCAGTCACCGAAGCTTGGCTCAGTAACGATGCAGCAAAAATAAGTCTTCCCCTGCGTCTACAGAGCAAGAAAACAAGACGGAAGAGAAGGAGGGGGTGCACTTTTGTTTTTTGCGATTACACACAAGTTAATGGCAGAAGAGACCACTTCCACACCAAATACCCAGATGGCTTTGTACTAACTGAGTTCGGGGAACATGTAGGAAAACCTGACATATGCATACAGGTTTCCATTCCTACTCCTAAAGAAGACGCACTGTTACTAGAACTTCGGTCTAAGTTGGCTACCTATTCTCGTAGGTTAGCGAGAGTCGGTGATTTCAACTCACCGGAAGCAGAGTGGGAGGGATTTTGGGCACTGATGGGTGGATTCGGCGATCAGTTGACGGGCTGGTGTGCAGGCTCACAACACAAGTCAACCAACCCGAGAGAGAATAAGACGGATATCCAGCTTTCTGGGCCTTGTGCTCACTAAGTCACCAAGGGGAGTTGACTATCTAGAGGTCACTGCTCCAATGGACAGGAGCGGTCATGGGGTGATCAGGTTCCTGTTCAAAGGGGACCCCCAGGGATCCCGCACAGGCTGTGGAGGAGCTTCCAGAAAGTTGGCCACCAGGTAATGAGGATGGCTGCGGAGACTACACAGTGAGCAGCCTAAAACCTTACATGAAGGATGAGTGGTCACACAGAAAAGACAGCTGGACGCGACTCACTGATAAGTTCGCCCCAAGGAGGAGGGTAAGAGGGAAGGGCCGACCAACTTGGGGGGTCTGAAGGGCCGAAGAAGTGCAGGCACGCTAGCGAGTGGCATGGAGACGCTTCAGCAGCACAGGGGGAAGCCTTCGCCTTCTGCAGCTCCTGAGTGCCCGCGAACATGCTGTAAGATTAAAAAGTACTGTCAGATACAATACAAGGCGAGATTCGCACGAAAAGCCAGGAAATACCCCAGGGCCTGTTACGACTTTGTGCAGTCTAAGGCCCAGTCATGAGGGCAGTAGGAAATGCTGTGGGTGGACAAGGTAGGCATAAAAGCAACGCTGGCAAGAAAGCCAAAGTGCCTAGAGTTTTTTGAGCTGGTACACATTGCAGACGCCGGGAACCAGCCGCCATTACCGGAATTCTGTAGCGTTCCCCAAATGCACGAAGTAGTCGTAGAACCAGTAGAGGGGGAACTGGCTATGAATCAGTTAAAGCGAAGTAAGGCGGCCGGGCCAGGCGGGACTCACCCCGCCATCCTCTTACGTTGGCAAACACAATTGTTCACTGGGTCATGCCTCGGTCAAAATGCCTCCTGACAGGCTAAAGACCGAAGTGGTGCCCATCCACAAGGGAGACAAGAGGACAGTTGCATTCGACTACGGGCCGTTAGCTTGCAGCTGGTTGTACTAAAAGTACTAGAGGAAGTCGTTAGAGATAGGATCACAAGGAGTATTGAATGCCACAGGATGATCACGGTAAAGCAGCACGGATTTGTAGAGAGGAGATCGTGTCTCGCAAACCTCTTATCATTTCTGGGCGAAAAGACCGGCGGACTGGACAAAGGCGAGCGGGTTGAAATGTTATCCGGATTTCCAGGAAGCCTTTGGCTCGATGAGCCACAGGCTGCTGGTGCACAAAATGCAGGACATAAGAACTGCCCGAGGGCAGTTGCACTGGATTAGAGCCTACTTCACTGGTAAGACGTTCCATGTAAGGGTCAAGGATGCAATGTCCAGGGCAGCGAGAGCATAAAGTAAGGTGTCGCAAGAGCCGGTGTTAGGGCCCCCGTTGTTCTTGGTCAATATCAATCACCTGGTAGATGCCCTGAGGTGTCTTGATTCCCTGTTCGAGGATGATCTCACAATGGTGAGGGAACCCTCCTCGAACTCAGTGCAGGAAGACCTGGTGAGAATACGGAAGTGGACCGTAACATATGGGTTCCCAATAAACAGAGCTGTGTGCAGGCAGATGCTGCATGGAGAGGAGCAGGAATGACTCGGCACTTCGATAAGGGATTGCTCGGGATAATCGAGACCACTAAGGTCGTAAAAGATACTGGCCTCAAAAGTACGAAGCCTTTAGGCCTAAAAAGCAGTGCCTTGAGGCAGCAGCAAGGGGTAAGGGGTCTATGTTCCAACTGTGCTGAACTGTCACTTCTCGGGACATCAAGACGACACTGCAACTTTACGGAACGCACGTACGCCGCCACCTTAAAAACTGCGTTCGGGATTGGGCGCCGAAACTAGTCAGGGACAAACAGCTGTTGGAATCAGTGTAAAGATGGCTTGCCAAGATGATCGATGGGCTCCGGTACAAAACGTACAAAGAAGGCCTCAAGGCCCCCGACCTGTTTTCTTTCAACAGGCAGAGCCTAAAGGAGGATCTGGTCGAGAAGTTCAAATAGCTCCAAGGGTCATCCGAAACCGACAGGCTGCTACTAGTTCTAGTCAACAACCCGAAGCTCAGGGGAAACGAACATAAATTAAAGAAACCCAGGGCCGTCAGAAGCAACCGGGCACCTTTCTTCTCTAACAGCGTTGTGAACCCGTGGAACAAACCACCACCACATATAATAGCATCCAGTTGCGCCGTAATGTTTGAACGACGACTGGAAGACTGCTGGTACAGGGTTTTCCTCTTCTCCAAGACAGAATAAACGCTTCCCTATCACACATTAAAATACTGCAGGCTGCGGCCTTTTTTATTTATTCAGTCGTCTTCGGGGAGGATTTTCGATGGTAAGCACGGCAGCAAGTTGAGACAATGAGTCCGTCTATCCCAAGCGACTCCCGGTTCTTCGAGAATGAACTTGTTTTTAATTATCTTCCTATCAGTCCACCACCAAACAACCACTACAACCGAACCACTTGACAATCGAAGCAGTGTGGGAACATCGCAGCCCTTGAGTGCAAGAAACTTGATGTACACCGGACAACTCCACGCATCGAGTTGTTCGGGTTTTGCAGATCGCCACGTTCCCTCCATGATTGAACTTCTCCGATGCGATTCCCATGCAGCATCGCCGCTCCGTTCCCATCATTTGCCACACCTGTCAAACTGGTCATTAGAAATGTGGCACCCACCGTCTGCTTACTATGCCATCACCGTTACTGCAACCTTTGATCTTTCAGATGTAGCATTCGTAATATATTACCGAAACTGACCCTGTATCCAGCCTCTAAACCCCACCACTATCTACACCGTCTGATACGTTTTATTTCTATATTCGTTGATCCACTGCCGCTTTCCGCGATATACTTGGGCAGTTTGATTGGTGTCATTTTTGCATGGTACACACCACACAGCGTTCATCTACTGACGTACACTTACCTGTGAATTACTCTACCATCACTCTTGCAGAACTAAACACCTGTATAATGGCTGTAACCACACAGTCAATATTGATTTGTCCTCCACCTCCGCTTTGACATTTCATACCAACCCTATATGAAGTTAACAATTTGATGCACGCTCACCTGTTTTCCTCCGGCCGTTCCCTACCACCAGCACTCTGGTAGTCTCCCTCCCACGAAATACCTAATTGTTTGCCACACATATGATTCCTCCAGTAAACAGTCACCTCTTTATATGCTACCATCTTTGCCGACTGACATATTTCCATATTAATACTTCTTGGCATACCTGTCGTAAAGTGAATAATTCACCGAACGCTTCGACAAGATTTCTGTCCATATGGCTGTCATATTCTGCAGCCAGTAAGTAACTGTTTTTACTCCGCTCGAAAAATTCCACTTTTTATGAAGACCAACAAAATATCCTTTGAATATGTTTGGATTTCCACCGGAGGTAATTATTTCCTATACCACTTATATATGTACTCAAGACGTTCGGCCGACACCACTCAAAAACAGGTGAACCGATTACTCGACAATGGGCCTCCTATTTGCCGAGCGTTATTATCATTATAGTCCATTTCAGTGTTCTCCTATAGTCCCATGTTCGTGTTTATTTTATCCTATTGTGAACTCCGAATTTTCATCTGTGCTTTCTTCTGCGTTATCTGATTACGTATCGCAACTACGGAGCCGACTTTGCTCGCCACTAAGCTATGCGATCACCTGAAGTTCAAACTTTATTTATACTGCCTTCTCTGCCGAATGTCTCACTTTGTTTTGAATCTGGTGTTCCGTTCTCGTTTCTAGTACCAAACTCATTGGTTCCGCAGCTGGCGATCCACAGTTGTCGGGGGATCTGCCTATCAAGACGGCCCTCAGGTCATTTATCCACTCTCTACTACATTATCGCTTCTGCACGCTATCCGCCTCTGCAACCACCACAGGACACAATTCACGTTGACTTACCGCCATAAATTTATATCCTGGCCGTCACTTAGTGACATACATTTATCAGTGAAAATAAACCGCTGAACTCTTAACGCCTAACCGCTGGCCACTTCTCGCATCAGAGCTCTTAAAATCGCTCCTTCTATCCATGGGGCTTGTTGGTCTCTTTCCTCGTAACTGACGACGTCGGCATCTAAACGTCAGACTCAACCATCACACTAGCCCTCGACTCATGGACTTTTATATCTGAAGATACATTCTTTACATGAGTTTTCCACCCATATACTCTCCACACCCTGCTACTTGCAAACGAGTCTTTTAGTTCCCCTCGATGTACTATTTTTATTCCTTAGTTTTTATACCTAATATCCTTTGGTTCAGCTGGAATTTCTAATGTTGTGATTATTTCCGGTACTATTCATGCACTTACTCCCCTGTTTTTAAACCGACTCCAAACATTATTAGCCGAGTTAACCATTTGACCCTGACCTTCAAATTTGCCGGGCATTACTACCGTTTTAGTCCACTGTAACACTCTCTTTGATACTCTGCATGCACTTGTTGTACCCTTTTGTAAATCCTCATTCCAGCATCACTATAATCATTTGATCATGCATTCTAGCGTGCTTCATGAGCATCCGAAATATAAAAGTACTATCATTTTTAATAATCCCGTGACCTGATCTGACCAGATTTGACCGCAATCAAGAAGTATACGATTATATTTGCAACAGCTTTAAGTTTGTTTCCCACCCGCCATCTTCGTTGTCCTCACCCACAACTGGTGCAGCGATCACTCTGTTTCTTCCTTTTCGTTAGCCTTTTAGGTACTCATGATTTGGAGGCTTATTCTTTACTTCACCAGAGGACTAACAGTCACGCGGGCTTTGTAGAGAAATTCGATCGGGAATGGTTCCTGGACCCGTTTCGGATAACCCAGTGGTGTAAGGGAAGCCCTGGAGGATATATATTTCCGTAACTGGCGAAGACACCATCACGTGCTTTTGGGTGATCAGCTACTGTATAAGGGCACTCTTCACAATGATAAACGGCTAAAGGGCCGATGGTATCCTCCATTTACCAAAAAGACCGCTAGGCGGAGAGACAGGCAGAATGTCACTATATTTACCTTTCTTGAAAGTGTAGTACCTGCGCATAAAAGGAGAAGCCCTCCAAACGAGAAGTCGCTTATCTTTCTCATGTCATGCCCCACAATTATTTAATTTGTCTGTGGTTGTTGGGCGGATGATCAATGAATGCATCGTCGAAAAACTTTCCTCTGTCATTTTTATGCACAATCTTGCTGGCCGATTGTTTCACTGCACCACACTGTGCCATTGTCTGACTTTGGCTGCTGGAGCGTGAGTGTTGCTTATTGATGCTGTCTTATTTTACTTTTTCGTTCTTGGATTGTTCGGCCGAAGCGATCACTGATGAGATTGGTTTTCATACTTTCATATTCCGTAAACTGTGTGGTACTGTGCCACGAGCTAGTTTGAGATTTAACTCTACGATGGCCTTTTACCATTCGGCCAAACGCTCGGGTCGGCTGAATTCTCGAATGCAACTGTCGTATTGCTTTGCTGACCAACGAGACCGACTAAGTAAAACGACCCTTGGCACTAGACAGTGGTGACCCAAACTTGATTTCGCAGCCCGGAATCAACAATACTATTGCATAGAAACCGCTTGGGCTAGAAATCAACTGTCGTGGAACTCCGCCGGTGCTACCTCGCACAGCCCCCCTGAAACTGATATGTCCGTCGTAGCTGCTGGCTATACTCATTTGCGGTAATATAGGTTTCGTGGACCGATCGGCTGAATCAATTCAGTTCCTGTGCCGGATGACCAACAATTACTTTTTGACTAGTGCTGACTGAGGTATAACTAGAACCCGTCACAGCAACCTTGACTGCAGTCAAGCCACCGGACTTAGATTGCTCCCACAAGCCTCACAGCAGGCTGGTGAGAATCTGATCCAGTGTCTCCATTATCGATGTAATCATTGATTTCCACGCAGATGAAAGTTTCTTACTCACCAATATTTGTCCTTTTCACGAATCATACCTTACTGAATCCGACTGGCCCACCGACGCAAACCCTCCAACCTACCAGATGACCCACACTTATGCGGGAATGCGCGTTTCCAACGGCAGTCACCCTATGATTATCCCTGGGTATTATTTGGAAAAATTAGGCACGTCAGCGGGAATAAAACAAAGCATTGTTACATACAGAATCTCAACACGCCTTCCGAACCCGGGGTCATCTGCCTTCCACACGCATGACTTTCAACGCTGACGCCAAATCGCTGAGTCCCAATATTACAAATTATTTCTTAGTGCAACGGCATGATAAGAACGAAGCCTACGCGCAGTCTTTTGTCCCAGCTTCCATCGCAGGCTTCTGTCTCTCCTTCACACTGTATCCTGCGTGGAAAATAGTTACCCACTGACCCGATTTCAACCCCCCATCCTCCAGCTGTGCGTTATCTTCTTTTGCATGGCAATTTATCATGGTAATTAACTCAAGGTTCTATGGATTGTTGTTCTTTTTCACAGTCATCAGTGTTGCTTTGCGTACTTTAATAAAATTTTTCCTGTCCACCTGTCTTCTTTGGCGACCCACACACCGCCATTCAGTATAAGACTAGACTCACTACCATTCCAAGGAATAAGGGGTTCGAACCAACAAAACCGGGTCGCGATAGCCGTGAGATGTCAAAAGTTACCCCAGAGTCAAAGACCGCGTGCTCGAGAGGCTATGGAACCCCCGGTGTAAATGTCGCGTACTTTCGGAGTTACGCGGAATGTCGAACGTGATGAGTCCATATTCAACCTTCAACCACCAAAACTACCGGCTACTCACAGGGGAGTTTTATCATCAATCTTGGGTCTCCACGAAATTTTGGTGTTCTCTTCTTCATGGTTTCTACCCCAAAAAGAGTAATCCAATCACTGTGACAAAGGGGAAAGGCCTGGGACGAAACTCTCCAGGACGACGGCAAACAGCGATGAAATGGCTTATTAAACAGCCGAGATGGACGCGGCTAGATCAACATACGAGTTTGTCTGGCGAAAATAAAGTGTACCCCCGACACTGAACTGCGCTAGTTTTCAGACGCGTCACTGGCGGTTTACCAGGTAGCAGCTCGCGGCTGCGTGCCAGACAGAAGGCCGAAAGGCGCAATCAGATAGTATTCGCGAATGAGGGAAAAGCCCCTCTAAAGGTAATTTGCACTTCATGGATGGAGTTGGCTGAAACCGCGCTGGCTGAGAGATCAACCGTACAGTTATGAAAGGTGACTGTAGCAAATAGACTAAGGCTAAGACCTTTGGATGGATCAACCCATCGTGCTTCTCCAGATAAACCCTAGAACTCGATATAACAACTTTGTGGCCAAGAAACTCGCTGGGATTCACTAGTTGATCAAGCCCAACTATTGACTGGGTGCATCCCGACCGACGCCCATCCGAGGATTCTGAGAACAATAAAAGAAATTGCGGATATCGACCAGTGGGGTAGACGTTCTCGCCAAATTTTTAAGGGCGTGGATGGCACTTCTAAGGCCTGTGGAAGACATACGGGTGAGGCTTATGAATTCGTTGCCCGTGGAAACTCACAGAGATTAACAGACGAAATCTCCTCCGATGAGAGAACCTAGGAGAATGGTGTCAGTCAAAAGATGCAGGAGTGTATTCTTTATATAATGGTACCGAAATAATATCGATACAAGAGACAAACGAGCGCAAACGGACGCTACGGAGATGCAAAAATAAACCGTGTGTTTTCAGTCGGTGGAAAACTGAAAGCAAAAGCGATTCAAAACGAGGTCAACGGAAACTTTGGGGAAGCCATTTCAGTGAAATGGTCGTATTCAAATAAAATGTTGGCTCAGTATGAAGCGTCGGACGGGATCTTAGGTATAATGAACCCAAAACTCAGTTGAGAAAATGGTTGTTTTCAGTGCAATCGCGGTCACCACAGATCAAAGCTTTGTTGTTTGTGATTAAAGGAGACGAATAACACTGACCACAGGTTCTAGGGAAAACAGAAACCTAACGGAGGAAACTTCATTTCTCATAACGGACTGGAACTTCGATATCCACGGTTAGGTGGACGAAGTACCAGGCACGGTTCGTGATTAGGAGTGGCGCATGACCAAAAACCAGGTTTATTGTAGGAACAATACTACCAGACTGGTGGAACCAAGCTGAAATCGACATTCTGAGTCTGGTTCGTCTGCACCCCTTCACTCTTGAGCCGTCTGGGGCTGATCACAAATCTATGAGGTAGGAGCATTTGATAAGCAGTAGCCAAAAAATGAACCATTTTTCAGCTAACGAGCTGCTTCACAGAAAGCAGGTTGGCGAATTCAAGTGTAGATCATGAACTGTAACCTCCTAAAATAATCCCCTGCACAAACCTGATCACGTGGTATCTGATGAACCACTTACGTCGAGAAAAAAGTATGTAGGTTAGAGCCACCTGTCAAATACTATTTGACGACGATTTTGGGTGGCCACGGAACCAGCAACAGTGAAGCTAGTTATTGTTAGTTGCATGGTGCTTTGCCGCCGGAGTGCGGTAGAAGGCAGACCAATTGCGGGACCCATTCCCGTCAAAACAGTTCAAAAGTGATGATGTCTTTTTTGAGGTCAGCTTTTTAGTCTTGCCACGGCGAAGTGGCACATAAAAGAGGTCTGGCTGCCCGCTAACATTTACAATCTAGAGCAGTTCACCTCATAGTTGCACATGACTTGGCCACTGATTCACTCGTACTTGTTGTCCATAGATCTGTCTCCGGCCAGGGCTTTTTGAAACCATGCACCGAGACAACAAGTCAAGCTTCGGTTGCGTGCGAAAGACTTCAGAGGGGTGGTGGCCCCCACTGGACTATTCCCAAATGCAAGTTAAAACCTTGGCTCAGATAATAAAGTGGCACTTTTATACGTGTTATGCCATTCAGGTTGGGGCCTTTTGAGAACTGCCTATACTGTCGGCCGGGGCATTACCCACAACTCTGATTGCACAGCAGTTTTCTCAGTAATGAGATGATGAATACCACACTAACTGAATTAGAACGCATCCCGAATAAAGGATCCCCAGCTGATCCGAACCCAAAGGAGTAAAAAAACCGATTCTCCCCTCACGAGACCTGTTTCAAGTGTGGCCTAGTGCAGCTGCAACCGTTCCATAAAATTTGCATGGATAGATGGAATCGTCGTTCACAACAGCTCTAGAGAGGATGAGCGTGGGAATGTTTACCGACACCGCAACGTCGGCAACAGTGGATCGACAGAGAAAAACTTTTTGCACTTAATGGTGTGGTTGCCCTTGCGGAGACTGTTTTCACGAAGATGGAAGGCTCATTGAAAGGACTAGTGACTGTCTTACGGAAACTGATGGCGTCTTGCTCACGGTGATGGGAACAATCACCAAGAAAGACGTTGGGCCAGGTTTTTGCAAAATATGCTCACTGGAACAGGATGGCTGTGAGGCGACCTCTACTTCACTGACCAATCCCAAAGCAACGGCAACGGAGTATGTCTCCGCACCCAGTGGTTTCGGCTGACGCTAAATCTATCTTAGTTATCCCTCATTTATCTCACAAGAACCCAAAGCCCCTCCCTTTTGCACACACATTCATGGAAGCACCTTCACAACCGGCTTCGGTGTGACATTCACAATGTAAAAAGGAAAACAATTGTGGAAACTTCATATTAGCTTATGAATTGAAACTGTTTGCGGCATAGCCGGAACTTTGGGACAACCACTTACCGGTGGTTTGTAGAAAGGTATTTACCGCTGAATCTTCTCTGTTTGGTCCATAACCATTCAGTGTGCATATTGTCGAATGATTTTTGGGCGCATATTCTGAAAGTGATTATATAACTATAGCTGAACAACCTGATGCTAAAGCAACCTGTAATGATTCCAGCTCTTGGCCGGAATTTTTTGATTTTTACTCAGCTAGATATTTTACTTTTGATTAAGTAGCCCATTTTCCTTCACTTACAGTAAATTGTCCACAATTTCTGACTGTTCTCAAGCTTTTACCTCTAAAAGCCAGTGAAAACCTTTTCCTTGTCAGGTGAAACTTCAAAACCCGGACGCTTGGAAAGGACTCTCAAAAAAATCCGCAAGTGGTCCTGCGAATAACCGGCAGTGGAAGCGACCCAAAGTGAGTGACTGATGCACTTACCTTAAACTTTTAGTGAATTAGGTTTGATCGGTAATACCATCAACCCTCCGTGCACAGACCGCCCAGTGAAAGAATTTGATGGGCATGGTAAAGTAAGTTCATAGAAATCCTCTTTAACCCTTTTAGCATACGTGCCACTCTTAGATTGTGCAAACACTTCTTGTCGCTTCTCACACAGAAAGCACACATCAACGACCACGTTTAGAAACTTGCTCGTATCTCGATCATGTATGTCTTGGTGCCATTTTGATTCGACCCCAGCCTGTCATGAAGGCCGTATCTGAGGGTGAATTTTAGCTGGCCGTGGTTCTCGTTGTCATCCGTCGTGGGGTTTCTACTTTTTTGCCTGAATAAAATTCGTCATTCTATTTTCGTGGAGCTTGTATGTTATTGTTGTTCTGAACTTTGAATTTGTTACTTTAGCCACGCTTTATTGGAGGTCGGGAAAAATACAGAGGCCCATAAGAATCGACTTTTAATTAGATGATGAGAATGTAAGGAATCTACTAGGGACGAGGTCGCTAAAATGAACTTTGTGATCAAATGCGAAAGATGAGTTACCTCCTGGGGTGATGCTGAAAATTATCGGCGGACGCTAACTCCAGGTCTTCAAATAGAGCGTGTTTTAATATTAACAATGGCTTATTGCGGATAACCCCGAATCATCCTGCAACGCAAGATCAAGCGGTACAGATAAAGGCGGAATCCAATTATTGGGAAAATTATACAAGTGTGTGCAAACAATAAGGTTTGCAAGGTCTTCTCCAGCACTCTTCGTGACAGAGCCCGGCAAATTTAAACTCAGGTTAGGGTGGCTGAGCCACAGGAATCCAGATGGAATGCGTTGGAAACAGTTGAAATACACGCAAGTCCTACGACAGGGAGATTGCACAACTGGAGAATCAAGAAGTATTGTACGTAGATATTGTTTGCCCTAAAAAAAGAACTTCGAAAGGAGACAAATACAAGCAACAGTGCCCTGCCGTATATTGGAGGGGATAGCAGTAAAAATCGGACTGTGGAAAGAAACGCTATTATGGACAAAGAACCAGAAAAACCCTTCGGAGATTACAGTTGTAGTATTCAGTGGCCGGATATTGACTTGGTCAGTTATGTACCAAATCCACAGCAAATCTGGAGCGAGACTGCCAGATTGATGGTAGAGGTAGTGGCAGGATAGAAAGTTGGACCGAACAAGTGACATTTGTAAACCTGTCTTCTCTTCTCCATGTAATTTTTGTTACTGTGACTATACTACGCGTGTGGGGTTTTTGACTCCGACCCACTGACCTTTTGTCGGATGAGCCTAAGACACCGCTTTCGAGGGGAAGATGTAGGGGTAGTGGACATGGGCTCGTGAGACGGCTAGTTCTCCGGATAACAAACCTATTTGGAACCATTGGTTTTCTACGGGTGTTTTCTCTACCAGGCTGCTAACAACAGTTTACAAGCTGTCAAAGCCCGGAGGGATTCACCTCGAAGCCTGTTGGACTCAGCTCCCGGGATAGAGCTTCCAGATCTATGACCTGACCGAAGTAAGTCTGCGGCCGTCGACCATCTCCCGGTCAGCTATTCGAGGCGTTTCTTCTCCGAGGATACTGCAGACAGCATAATCTCACGGGCATAAAGCAACGTAATCCTCAAAGCAACAAGTCGTAACTAACAAACTTACTGGTTGAATTCAATAGCTAATTCGACGCTAGAGCAGGAGGACGTGATGCTGAAGTCGACTTCGTGGGCTTCATTAAGGCTCTCGATGGGGCATCCCACAAGCAACTGTGGTTACAACTGCTGACTCTGTATTATTTTATCTTTAATTCACTGAACTAAGGACTTCGTCGCCGGAAAACATTGTCCGTGAGAGCTTAGCTATGTCCTTTCTAGCAGTATCCTGTCAGTGGTGGTGTCCCGCGGAGTTCCTCCTTATGCCTCGTGAATGTTCTTCAGACATCGAAGTCTCAGTGCCTCATGAAACGATGTTACGTTCTGACGCACCGTTTGGTCTGAAGGGGGTTTTGGGCAGCTAAAGATGGATTTACATTCAGTTTTATGAAGGTGAAACCACTTGAGTCTACGATGAAAACCACCGAGATGATTTCACTTGGGAATCGGTGGGGAATGAGGAGACTTTTATCGCCCTGAAATTGCCACTCTTCGGAAAGCGGCTGAAATGAAAGACTCGTTTTGTTGTCACCGGTAAACTGAAGTCTCCTGTCTACACCAACAGAGACTGTGCTTCCTCATGTAGAATGCACGGCGCCGTTCGCCGTACTTTTAAAAGCCTTCCCATTAAGGTTTTCCAATCACTGTTTTACTCGCGCCTCTCGATGGATCCCGCGGTCTATTCACGCATGGCTTCAGACGCGATCAAAATGGAGTCAGTTCCGCGGGATACTGCAAGCCTTGCCGCCGGATTACTTGGTATCAGGTTTGAGGAAGACAGGGGTCCACCGAGTGGTTTCCCGCCCCCACAGGCGGATTTGCAGTGACCCAGTCCATGCAAAACCGATTATTCGGGGTGACACTGGTGCCAAATTGTAGTCAGAACTACCGACCTTCTATGACAGCCACATACGGGGACGTGCTTGCACTACGGAAGATAGGTTTTACCCGTCTGCCACTGGTATATAGTTCATCCAGGAGAGTGACCGACCTATGGAATCTGCCCCCTTGCGAATGTGAAGGAGGAGGTCAACCAAGGTGCTCATATTCCTGAGCGATCTGATGAGAGCAAAAACTATCAACACCGCAAGATCACCCCTTTTATCACGGTCAGCAACTCCTATCTGGACAAACCGGAAGAAATGGGTAGGCTTTCAACACAGTTCGCTTCCTCCCCAAATTCAGGCATCGCCACTCCTCGAGCACACACCACCTACTTACCCCGTGAGACTCTATCCAATTTCGTTTCTACCCGATGTTTCTCCTCCTGACCCTATGAGTTGCAGTGCGGTTTGATATTTTGAAGTGCTGTGTTCAGTCCTCCTTTGTCTGTCCTGGTAGTGAAGTAACAGTAGATATTTCACAAAAACTACGTACCGCAGTAATCACTAAACTACGCCTTTTGTTCGGTGATTATTTTACTCTGACCGGTGCATTTTTGGTGAAGTGCTGTCTTTTTTGGTACAGCGTTTTATTTTTTGTGCTCTTTGTAATGGTGTTTATTCAAAAATCATCACAAACACCTAGAGGTTTTGGCATACTCCTTTTACGTCTTTTTTTGGTCGATGCTTTTTCGGTCCCCCTGATGGCTTGACGATCATTTGCAGCCGGGCTGGTAGCTGTAGGGGGTAAACTGAGACGGGCGTACCGTGCGATGGGTGGGCTGAGTCGTACCACCAGCAGGGCGCCGCCCAGACCCAGAAAAACTACGAGCTTCTCGGGGACCACAAACCATTGAGATGGCTATGTGTTCGCTGTGTTTTCTCTGGCCAATGAAGTGCTCCCGTATATTACGGCGATCCCTAGATAGGAAAAAGGGGCCACAGCGGGAAGCTGGGTGAAAGAGATACCAGAGATCTCGGCAATAACAAAGCGCTTATTCAGTAGAAAATAGAGAAGCGGCAGGCAAAGAAAGGCAAGCCGGACATCAAAAAATTACAAAATGATTCCAGGGAAGTCACAGATTTGGAGATGTCTGAAGTAGATAGTAGATGAAGACAAACTGAAAACGGCGGTCATCACCGATAAGGTAGATGGAAAAAGCAATTGTCCTCTCCCGCACAATTGTGCAGAACCAGTGACAAAAGAGGCGCGGATCAGAAGAGGAGCCGAAAACTGGCACGTTGTAAATGTCCTGGAAACTGCCAGGCTACCCGCTCACTTGAAGTACGCAGGGTGCAATGGAGTGAAGCTTTGGAAGGCGAAACGATGCACACGAGCAGAGACCCCGGCTTATCGTCTTTGCCAGCACATACAGCAGGGACTTATTGTTAGGCCTGGCATTATGATTCGAGCACGCCACCGGAAGTTGCGTCAGAATCACGGCCGACCCCCGCTTAGTCCATGGGCTGCACCGGTACAAAGTCAGCCGCATCCGTTGAAGCCAGCACTCACGCAGCCCGTCCTAATGATAGCGAGGGCTGAAGACGCACCTACTAGTAAATCTACGTCTGACGCCGCAATCATTGAAAATAGTTAAGCTGGGCAGCAAATGCTCAGCGTAACAGCAAAGAAAAGCGAGTCGGATAAGGAAGGAGATAGGAAGGTACACACAAATGTGACCAGCAGGTGGACGCCCAGCCGCTGCTTACCCGCATAAAGAGGGAAGGCCGACGGAAACGAAGACGAGGTGGCGGCTACCTCAAAACAGTTTCAACAGTGCCAGTAAAAAGGATAAAAGCTGGGCAACAGTCGCTGCACAAACACCCACATCGTTGAGTGGGAGAAGGTCTCTGACGCCCTCGAGGAGAAACAGAAGACCAAGCAATGAAACAAAGGAATCATCATATGTTTTCTTCGACAGCTTTAGGATTACCATGTAAGGTGCGGCCTTGAAGGTTCAGGAAACTACTTGCCCAGTGACTATTTTGCAAAAACGGGGTGTTTCCTTGGAAATTACGCCCGAGGATACAACGGCCCAAAAGAGAAATAATCAAAGCAGATGACTTGGCAGAAGGTGCCGCAATATGGTGCCAGTCGCCTGTAGCTTACGAGGTAAGTGTGGGGAACTGCTGACTAGAACGAACGGATCGGTCATTATGGCTATCACGGGGACACGTCTGAAAAGGGACCAGAGTGTCATAGAACTTTGCGGCTGAACCGCCTACAGACAATACAGAATGAGCGGTAGGCTGGGTAGAGGGATGCTTTTCGTGAGAGCTGAATATAATCAGTAAGAAGTCCCGTTTGCACCTGTCACACCCAACACGCAAACCACAGCATGTCGCGTTACCCTAGACCCATGGTCGGTGGAGACTGTATGTGGCTACAGAGCACCGCAAGCGGACGGTGGAGAAGACTCTGGAGCATTCCAGCCCCTACGGATGGTGTTGAGTGGGTCACAGCGCTTCGTCGTGTTGGGAGAAATGAGCCTTCCAAAAATAAATAGGGTGTGTGTGGCCGCAGGGAAACCACCGGAAATACTCTGGTGATGTGGTTTCACAATCACGCCCATAAGCAACACGTAACAGAAGCTACGCACTTCCGCGATGGAAAACGTTCAACCACACTGAATATGCTGGTAGCTAGGTATCGATCTGACGCCGCCTCTTCGGTGGTATAGGAGCCATTGGGGGGAGATCGCTTATGGAGCCGTGAATGCAATGTTCACTGAAACGCACAACAAATCAGGGTGTAGGTTGGTCTGGAAATACGCTGGGGGGGATGAGGATCAACCGACTGCAAGGGCACGAAGAATTTGCTGATACCCGGAAGTCCCGAAGTCCCCTGTGGAGGATAGATGGAAGGCTGTAAAACCGGGCTAATAAGTTTGACAGAAGAGTTTGCTCCGCTGACTCCACGAAGAAATGGGGGCCGGCCACCCTGATCGAAGCCTACGATTGCAACAGTATTAGCTGTTCGCAGAAGGCTATGGGCTCATCACAAGCCTCACAACATGCACTACGAATGAGCCCCTTGCGAGACAGCTGGGAGCGGGACACAAGCCCTGCAACGAGGAGCAACGTGCGAGTATGAGAAGAAACTCACCAGCAACGTGAAGGCAAATCCGAAGACGTTCTTCATTCATGTGCAGCCCTAGAAAACCGCACGAGAGCGTAGGTACCCTCGAAATACCCGATATAAGCATTGGTCTCGACGATAAAGACGAGGGAAAAGCTCTGTTTACGTCCTCTAAGTGCGTGTATCGTCAGAATCAGATGCTTAGTGCAACGAGATCAGATAAAGGGAGTACGCTAGTGCTTCAGGAGCTTACTGTAAATGGGAATTAGGTGCTCCACGAACTCAAATTTCTGTGCAAGCACAAAGCAGCTGGACCTGATGCAGTCCATCCGGCTACTGTTCAGCCTCGTTTAGATATCTTGTCGGGGGTTATTTACCAGCCGTACGAAGCTCCTCTAGGGGAGGGCGAAGTGCCTGCGGATTGGCTTGAGGCCTTTGTCTTCACAATGCATAAGATAGGATCCAGGCGGAAGGCGAATTGTAGGCCTGTCAGCTTGACATCAGCGTTGTGCAAGTGCTTGAAACGTATAATCGGAAAGCAGTTGGGCCCGCATCTGGTTAGAAACGACCTACCGACAATTGCACAACATGGGCTCGTTGAAATAGGTCGTGTTTGACTAACCCACCGATGACCTTGGTTGAGACCGCAAGGCGAATAGATGGAGGTAAGGAAGTGGATATTCATCCTTTGGATTTCGGTTAGGCTTCCGACTCTGTGGCTATGAACTGGAATTTTATGGATAATCGGGAAAGCAAGTGATTGGATAGCACACTTTCTAGGAAATTGTAGCTTCTATATAAAGGTAGGCAATTATCTATCGAGGCTGGTGAACTTTACCAGTGGTGTGCCATAAAGTACAGTACTAGGGCCTTTGCTCCCCCTTCTGTGTATAAACTTCATGGCGGAAGAATCAAGAAACCCGTGTCTCATCCCTGCAGATGATGTGAAGTTAACCGGCAGTGATTTAGCATAGGACATAAAGGCTGCGCTCAGATGGGCAGAAGGATAGGATTCACCACTGAATCTCATCGGATGCCAGATACTTTTCACCAACATCGACGAAACGAACATCATTCGGTTTCAAAGATTGTCGAAAGTAAAAGATATAGGTGTGATGGTCACGCAGGACTTCAATCCCTCAAGTGTTTGCCACGGAGCTGTCAATATGGTCATAGGGGTGTTAGCTACGGAGTGCAATTCTATCACATGCAAAATGCCAGAAGTCTTTGTCTCGTTTGAAGAGGTTTTGGTGCGAACTCTTCTGGGGTACTGTGTGCGGGCATTTTCTCCCTTTCTTCGCAAGGGTAGGGGATAGTTGGAAGGGGCACAGCGAACTATTACCAGAAAAGTCACCAGTCAAAGAGGCATTCTTATTCCAAGCGTCTAGAAGATAATGGTCTCTTCTCTTTGAAGACTGTTTGATGCCGATTTGACCTAATAGATGCATTCGAAATCACAAAGGTTCTGTCGGGTATCAGCACGGACGACTTGTTTGTTTTTGCCCCTGTGCGCTGCACCAGGGGGAGCAGTCTTCAGCCACAGAGTGCACACCCAGCCCTGGGCATACTGGCTGATTTTTTTACACATAGGGCTGTACCTGTGTGGAAAAGACTGTCAGAGGATGCTGTTGGATGCAGCTGTGCACCAAATTCAGGGAGGCCATAGGTTTGCACTGGATCACGAAATTCTCAGAGCTAGCTGTCTGAACCATGGATGAGGTAGTGAGCCTCCGGTACTTCTGCCAATGGACCTAAGTCTGTGAAGAAGACACCGCCTAGCAACTTCTGCCTTTCAGACAAAACATTCAACCCACCGTGTTGGGAGCCACGGAAACTAGCCGACAACGGAACGATCGGGAAGAACGATCGGTCTGGTCCACTTTCGTCCAGTGAAAAACGAACTGAACTGAACTCCACTAGTCTTCGTGATACCGTCCAACCCCCTGGTCACCGCGAGTAGTCCACCGACGGTTTTTTTCAAGGGGCCCAGAATCCCTATCCTTCCATCAACTTTGATCAATTTTCCGATGAATTTCAGCTCTTTCCATACTCAGTGGAAAACCTCTACAAATATCCCAGTGCGAAAAGGACCCCTTTTTTGTCCTAGAAAATTATCTTCCTATAAGTCAGATACTGTTTGTTTTCCGAGTTATGGAGAAATTCATCATAAATAGGAAATAGGAAATGACTTGCTCAACTTGGGTCGACAGGGAGTTCTGAAAAACCGTTTACACTTTACTCGTCAAGTTAACTCCTCACACTCAGTCGCGGAAGCTGCCAACAAAGACATGTCCATGATTAATGTCCTGCTGAACGTGAAGGAAGATTCTGACCAGGTCTCAATCGCTTAGCTTCTTCCACGGGCCAAATCTTTTGGCACCACAGACCCACCACCCGGTGGGGTGGATCCTTATTTCTTCAGCCATTACCAGTTGGTTCAGGTAGAGGAATCCGTCTCCAAACCCCAAACCTGTTACCGGTGGTGCCATACAAAACAGCGTTCTGGGTCCACTACTCCTACATAAATGACTTTTTTAATGTCGTTCACCTTGGCAGTCTCCACCTCTTTGCGACATCAAAACCCTGTGTGCCTTTTGATTCCACCATGTTTAGTTCAGTCACCGGTGGCATACTCCAAGATCTAACAGCTTGTATTTCTTGATGCACTAGTTTAACAAGAAAATTTTCCGATGAGGAAAGCAGTATTCTTATCTTCAAGTGCAATTTCCCCCAAGTATGTTAAGTAATCATAGACACCAATTTTCCATCGGCCTCTCTATTACGAGATTGGGGTTTGCGGTATTCAGCCTCTTTCACTTTCTCAGAACACCCTACCTACTCAAATGGAAAAGGCTGGCAAGCCTCGAAGAACATTCCGCCATCAGGAAAGGGAAAAACATCTCCACAAGACGCACGTGAGACCCCTTTGTGGATGCTGCTCCCTAGTCTACTCTAACGTGCGTTATTGGGACAGAGTGGCCACTGAAAAGAATCAACGGCTAGTGGCAGAAGATTTAATTTGCTTTTCCAACTCATCTCAAAGACAGATGGGGCGGCGAACACTTGGGACCAGATCTGCTCTGGCTAAACGGCTAAAGCTGAACCTCGCATTCTTTCTAGGTGTTGTTTTAAATAGAATCTTTTTATCACCACCAAAGTTCAGAAACTCAACAGGTACACAATATATTTGAGGATTGAAAACAAAGCAAGTACCGTTCCCGTCTCTGGAGTTGCACCTGGAACAAACTCTTTTCTGGCCAAGCAAGAGGCTTCATGGAATGAACACGTCCCAATATACGCAATGCAAGGCCAACCAAGAAGTTCAAGGCTCCTGTAAATTATTTGCATGGGAATCCTCCCTAATCTTTTCCACATACTTGTATTGTTGAAACTATGCTCTTTGTCTTATTAACCCCCGAACAATTACAGCATGCACCAATCAATACACTTCGACACTTGTTTATATTTTGCTCACATGCCGCGGCATATTTTTGGTTTGAACTTGGACTGCCTTGACGGCGGCGCCTGACAGTGACCCTCGCTAAACTCTGATCCTCGTTGCTAGACGTTGTGGCCGTACAGTTGAGGTTTGTAAATAATATACATGTGTATACTTTGTTAATTCAGCACCATAGAATTAGCGAACCAGTTTTGTTCTCACTTTGTGATTCGTTAATTAGGCTACGCGTTTCTCACGATCGGAATAACTGGTACAGTACTCAACTGACATCGTCACGAGGAAATCAATCAGAAGTGCCAAGAAGAAGACAAAGACAAACCGAAGCTGGACAGGAAGTAACGCGGCAAGTCCCTGGGGTATTCTTGGTTGACACTGATTCCATAGGTGTTGTTAGGTCTACCAGTCCTGCCAGTGCAACTTCATGTACTTCAGCCAATGATATAGAATGCAAACTTGATGGTGTCTATAGGTTGAGAATAGTAAAATTAGAAACCCAGCTCAGGCAGGCTAGGGAAGAAGCTGAATCAGCCAGACAAGAACAGCTTCGAAAACGGGAGTGAGGGGTGATCTTGGGGACCACGGAGCATGCGGCCATTCGACCTAGCAATTCTAAGGAACGATTGAAGCCGACTTGTGCCAGTGTAACACACGCTATTGACTTACCGAAGGTGGAATTGGCCCCAGCTGATGTGAGCGCCAAACAGTACTGCGAATTCAGTAATCAATACTAAACTTTGTGGAAAGGAGAGTATCCGATCCAGGGCAAAGATTCTTGCATCTGATACAATACTGTCGTGGAAGAGCCAGGGAAGCTATTGACGGGCGCTCGATGCTGGATCCCAAGGGGGGCTACACCCGAGCAAGTAAAATCTTGGAAGACCTGTTTGAGCAACCATTTTGGTCGCTCGGAACTTGATCAACGGAATACTACCATAGGCAAGACGTTCCAAAGGCGAGTCAGGTTCTCCAGTCAGTCTGGTGAGGAAAATGCAAAACTGCAGCATCGCTTTGAATTACCTAGATTATCGATTGAGCCTGGATACGCTTCACGCATTGGAGACAATAGTGCGCAGTTTACCCACTGAAATACAAGTTAGGTGGGCTGGAGAAGCCGGGGGATCAGTAGATTTGGGCAAGAAACTACGTTTGAAGACCTGACGCGGTTTATAGGCCGTCATGCCCAAATATCAAAGAGTCGTTTCGGCCAACTTGTGCACGAGAAGGGCAAGCTATCCAGGACTGCGACGACACAGAGCTGATCCAGGGAGCTGGCTAGAGGCCAACTATGGGCAAACACGCACGCACCATACTGCGAAGGTGAAACTTTGTTGGTATGAAAGGTTTGTGGCGAGCTTCATCACCTAGTGGGATGTCCTCGCTTCCGTAACAGAGTCATCCACTGACGATGGAAAATGACCTGGAAGCTGGGCGTGTGCTTTGTCTGTCTCAGCGATCCACATCGAGCAGCGGTGTGCCAAACGAAACTCAGTTGTAGTCAGGATAGATGAATGGGAAACACCATCAACTACTGCACAAACCTAGGAAATTGCATGCCGAAGAAATCCCAAAGCTAAGTGTTGCCTGCTCAGTGTTCTGCCCTGCTAACAAGCCTGTTCGTCTGGGGACGATAGCGGTCAGCGTGGAAACCCCAGTTGGGGTTATAAGAGCGTTGGCCTTCTTGGATAGGGGATCGGATACCACTCTGGTGAGAGAGGAGTTTGCAGAGGGATATGGGACGAGAGGGAATCAATCTTCATTAGCGGTGAGCACGGTGAGTGGCACCCAGATCATTTAATCGACCAAATTGCACCTGCAACTCGTTTCCTTGGTCAACAACAACGGAGCAGAAAGTCTAGAAGCATTCACCATAAAAGATCTGCTGATGAGAGCGCCTCAGTCAACGCAACCGATTCTGACTCAGTGGCCGCATCTCGACGGGGTTACGATCAAGGAGTGGCAGAATAACGAAATAGATCTGCTGTTCGGTTGTGATGCACGGGAAGCACACTGTGTCCTAGATCAAAGAATAGGGAGCCGCAAGGCACCCCATGCAGCATGCACCGTATTTGGCTGGACCACATGGCTCAGACTAAACAACACCACCAGTCGAGGTTTTATGTCATTTTCGGCTAGGAAAAGTGGCCATCTCTGCGGACATGTTTGAGAAGTTTCTGCGAGTGAAGATGCCCGTTGAAGATAAGGACGCCTTCCGTCTTTTCTGGTGGTCTGAAAGCGACGGGAATCGTGCACCGGACGAGTAGAGGCTGACCGTACATCCCTTCGGGACGGTATCATCCCCCTTCTGTGCTAATTTTCCCCTTCGGGAAACCCTCAAGCGTTTTGGCTGCACCAGCAATCTGCCAGGAAGGGCAGTGGACTATTTTAACGTGGACAGTTTTCTGTGTTCCTTTGGCGACTCAAATACTGCTATGCTGTACGTGACCGAACCGACCGTCACTCTGAAGGCAGGAGGGTTCAGCCTCACAAAATGAACCTCAAACAGCCCTGAGAATCACAGCGTTTCTTCAAAGTCTGGAAAAATTGAGTGTGCAAGAGAGCTTTTGAGATCCTCTTCACAAGTGGAGCGCACGCTTGGAGTTTGATGGAAGCTCGAAGGTGACGAATTCATATTCACTCTGGACCTACCCAAACAACCGGCCACATGGCGAGGAGTCCTATCATCAGTCTAAAGTCTCTATGATCTTCCAGGATTCGTTTCGTCATGGTTGTTACCAAGAAAGTGCTTGCTGCGATCGCTGTGCCAGAGAGGGACAGGTTGGGATGAACTTCTCCAGAACGACGACGACAAGCGACGGCGCGACTGGTTGCACTGCCTAGATCAACTTGGCGAGATCAAGATACAAAGGCGCTTGACAGGAACCAAGTGCACCAGCTACGCCCAACTTCACTTGTTTTCAGATGCATCGAAGGTAGGCTACGGGATAGTGGCTTACGTCTGTCGGGTAGACAAACGGTGGGCGGCACAATCAGATAGAATTCGCAAAGGCGGGAGTGGCTCCACTGAAGATGGTGTCCATTCCGAGGCTGGAACTGACTGCAGCAGTACTAGCCGTGAAAGCCGCGCAACTGACTAGAAGATGCTTCGATCGGATAAACTGGGGACCAAACTTCCCAGACGGACTCAGCCACGGTACTATATTACGCGAACAAAGCAAGCAATCGCTTTTTCACCTTCGTGGCCAACAGACTCAGTGTGATCCATGAGTCGACTAAGACCGATCGGTGGCACTATGTACAGTCCCCCAGGAACCCGGCCGACTTCTGCTCGAGGCGTCTAAGAACACAAGAAGGGCTTCGGATGTTGACACCGGGGCCGGATGTTTTAGCTGCATCTAGCGATGTGGCCAACACTACTGCTGGGGATAGTGATATCGAAATGAGACGACTGGTACTGGCTACAAGCTCCACAGGAAGCGTAAACCTAATGGAAAGCCGTGCCACTTGCCAGACCGAATAAAAATGTTGAGAGCCGTGGTCTGTTGGGCGCAATACAAAGTACTTCTAATGGTTTTGGAAGTCACACGACCACAGAACACGTTAAATGTGGGGATGATACTACCGGGTGGGCTGAACCAAGCCGAACTCAAAATTCTACGCCTACTACAACTAGACGCCTTCCCGTCCGTGACCCATGAGCTAGCTAACATAGACGATAACACCAAAAGAAGCGAGCTTTTGCATAGCAGGACCCGGAGATTAAAACCCATGCGAGCCAACGGGCTACTGATTTTGGCCGGGCAACATTAACGCGACAGGCCGATCCGAAACCAACTGTGCTGACGCCAACTGAAGCTGAATTTATTTATTTACCCCTCATGCATTCTTATGCAACCCTTACTTTTCAGGCAGTATTTTAAGTGCATTCCTTTCTAATTTTACAAGGTCTTCACGATTTACAATGGATTTAGTTGTCGAAACTCCAAATTACCACACGACACGACATGGTTTGTGAAGTAGGGGAGACTTTGTAATGAGCATTTGTTCACCGTTTGTAAAACTTCTCTATTTCAGAGACATCCTACTAGTATTGTTTTCCAACCTGTGTTCAAACGGATATTAGCTTAGAGTCAGACATACTTTCACAGTGATTATGCCACACTTTGAACTCCCTTTTATTTCAAGTACCCTATAACCATCTCGATTCTCCATCGGGATTTCTCAGTCCCCATTTTACCATGTACTTTCCTGCTAGTAGTCTTCTACATTCCTTAATCTGTCCACTCATCCCGATCGCACCGAAGCCCTTTTTCGCGCACCAATAATGTTGTATCGTCTCCAAGTGATACTCTGAGACATCGGTGCATGGAGCATAACCTCAAGAAAACCTGCGGGCGTGTCTGCAGCTAGCCAAAATAGACGAAGCCTCTGGCAACCGACATACGCACTTGCTTGAGGGTCTGGGCAGGGTAGGGCGAATCAATAACCTTGATGTATCCTGTATTGTGTATTTCCCCTTCATTCGCTGTTTGATAGCGTGTCTGACTTGCGGTGACCCATTGTTGTAATCAACAACTTAGTTTTAAATTTAGGAAAATGAACTCCTTTCCATTCGGTGAAGCTATTAAAAGTCAGCTGAACAGCAAGGCAACCGGAGTATTGTAAACGCCCCAAATGGCATTTTATTTCAGTGTATTTATTTATTACACTGAAAATTCATGAAGAACCATATTATAAACCGCTCTAATTCGTGCCTTTGGAAAGACTTAAATGTTTTATTCATTGTTTTTATATAGATATGCATTCAAACATCCATAACACGGCAGGTGAAATGGCATTTTGCATCGGATTCCACGTGAAGACGTTAAAGTTTGCCTATCGGGCTTGCCCTACACACCTAAAAAACCGCGAAAGCTGGTTGTTTTCTTCAAGCAGATAACTCCAATTTCATTCAGTTGCCTAAAACACCGGTAAGGTGTTCCTTTTGATCTCAACCACTAAGTTACCACTATATGGGTCCCACCACCTAGTTGCGCACACAAAATGAGACTTGTGCGCCAAATTTCTACTGCGGTTATAAAAAGCTACAAAAGGAATGGCAATCGGCATGGAGTGGCCCAGAAAAGGGTCTTGAGATGCTTTCACGTGATCCGGCCTTGCAATGAACGCAACGGTAGTTTTCCTCGTGAAACTCCGGGTGTTGGAAATGTGCCCCTCGTCCACAAGTCGCACACTGGACTTATTAAACATCCTTGCCCATGTCCATCAAAGGCTGCTGTTTTTTGCATACGCTGCGGGTGAGCAGACCACCCCTCAACTGCGCAACGGCCCGCCCAGCACATGGTAACGGACTGACGGAATTGCGGCTCACAAACGTTTATATATGACCGGTCGGACAAGTAAAACTCACAAAGTCAAAATAATTAGCGGTAGTAAGCAGATTATGAAGGAAGGCAGCAAAACCGGCCAAAATTTTGCAATGAAAGGAAGTTATCATTGCAGACCGAAAACGGCGTTATACTGTAACATCCATCATTCCCCCATTCATGTCACAACAGCTGAGTGATGTTTTACAGCAACACAGCCCGAGTGAATGGACGCTTCGCCGTGAAGCTGGTACCTGACAGTGACCACTTTTAACTCTGGTCTTCGTTGCTCAACGTTTTGGCCACACAGTTGAGGTTTGTACATGATTTACATGTGTTTTACCTGTTATTTCAGCGCCGTAAAATCAGCGAGTCAATTTTGTTCCGGCTTTGTGATTCGTTAATTGGGCTGCGCGCTACTTACCGTTACAACCTTCATAAGCAAAAACCTCACGGCATAAATTATAATCCAACTTACAGTCCGTACACAGGTGGGGAAATGACTTTTGAAGTTCGATTGGGTTTCTAACAGCTCTCGAACCCACTTATTTGAGCACCTCATGCCTTTAGTTCCATAGCCACTTCATCCTTGTTTCATCTTCTCTCTCATTATTCATCCGCTACCTTTGCTTCTCGTCCCCGTCTGTTCCTGCCATTTTCGCTTTTAACTCTTCATCGGCAAAGTACGACAAAGCACTGTTAGAACGATCTATGGAATGCCTTATAAAATGGACTCAACCCCAGCTACGACGGCGTTTTCCTTCCGATGCTCTAACTTCCATCTTCTATCGTTCCACTATTTCGCGCAGAATGGTTTCATCTCCATTCCGGTAATTCCGTGTTCCACCTTTATCTCTTTAACTGTCTCCGGTAATCAACAATCTTCTAGTTCCGCCAATTCTACGGTTATTTCTCCACAGCCACGGCATGGCCGGTAATTCCGTGCTTCTTGAAGCTCATCTCTTCCCTTTTCTTCTCCGCTCTATCACATCTTGCAGTGTTACACTTTAGTTCTCCTGCCGACGACATAACTTGCATTTAAAAATCCAGTCCAAAGCTCCTTCAGAGCAATACCTATCCGTTGGAGGTCACCTCACTTCGACTCACTGGTATGCCCGAGGCTCGAGGTTTTGAAATAGTTCTTCACCATCCATTAGTTTTTCACTCAAAGCTTCATATTTTTACACATCACTCACCTGCGACTGACCAAAAAGTCGTTTCTTCTTGGCCTTTAGCCAAGTCTCTTCCAAACCGGTTTTGTCCCCCATAATTCAGCTTGCTGTACAGTGAATTCTAAGGTCTTTACAGTTCATTAGTTCCCATCTTCCTCGTGCGACTTCAGGCTGGAACTTATTGATTTATCTACGCCAACCATCCATTGCTTCAGCGCTAGTTGGCGGTCACCCTCTGAAAAGCCAGTGGAGATATTTTTCCACCAACGGCGTCAAGCCCGCAAAGCCTCTCTGCACAAGATAACGGGCGATGCAGTCAACAGATGGCTAGCATATATATAGGGAACCGTCCGTCTCTGTCACTGGGAGAAGCAGGCGGCTAAGCGAAGCCCCACTATAGCCACCATTATTTGAGTGATTGTTCCATCCTCTGTCCTTTTGCTTCACAGCTTTCTACCACATCACTCCAAAAGGTTATGGCATTTTTTGCGTGGCAGTCTCAGAGTAAGGCGAAACAACCATCCCTGTCAGTCTCAGATCCGACGGGCCACGTACAACAAAAGGTTGGTCGAGGGGGGGGACGAGAGGTCTACACTACGTTGTGATTTTGCTCTGTCTGATCCCCTGTACAAAAAACGGACGAAAGTGTGCACCTCTAATTGGGAAGATCTTGGGGTTATGCTTGCCGCCCTTTTATTCAAGAGATGAATTCCTGATAACAACCTAAACCCGATCCTACATATGGGAAACCCCAAGCTTTTGAGGTAGCCTTCAGTTCTTTTGACTGAGCCAGTGCGGGGTGACAGCACGCCTTTCGAGCTCTTCACATATCACATAATATAATAATATAATGATAGTTTATTTCGGAGACGCCCAGGACATGTCTTACTCATGAAAATAAACTTTACAAGCGACAAAACTGATAGACAAAACTCATGCTTGTCGACCCCGCCTTTCCAGGCTTCTACCCTTATGGGCTCTTGCAAAGCCCTTATTCGGCTTGCCAGTGTCTCACTCGGCAGTCAGTACCCGGTTTGAATAGTTATATTATGCGGTCTCTCCTCTGGAGACTCCCAGGAGTTGATGCTCCTTCGGTTCGGAGCTATGGGATAATTTACCACCCACAGCTTCAACTCCCCCTTTTCCTCCTAAAGCTCGAGCACTAATAATGCTGTCCAAAGTCAGCGATGGTTTGTGTACTACGGAGGTGAATCAATTACACAAGCAAGATGCTTACTGAAACAAACTCCATTAACAAAACTGTTTTTGCTTTAGTGCTAAGTGCCAAACTTCCCCTGACTCTTGTCCCAGGCCACAACTCAGCTGTCTCATAGTCCTTTTTCCTCAATTCTTCCGTCAACTCGAGTCTATTTTTCAATAACCAAAGCTAACGGATCTGCGCATGTGCTCACAATATTTTAGGACCCAGTTACACCTAACTTCCGTATCCTCCTGCTTCCTGATTACCCCATGGAAAACCAGCGGGTTACCACTTACATAAAAAGGCCCCACAGAAACTCCGAGTATTTTCTGCCCGTTTCTGGTATTTTGTCATCCTCACCCACAGCTGGTAAAGAGACAATGCTACTTTCGTCCTCTTCTCCAGTCCTATTTCAAATAATTTCTGATCCCTGCATATTCTATCATTTTACTCTTGGTCCTCAAACGGGTCCCTCTTCTCCGTTACTACAAACCAACTTGATTATTTTTCATTCTATCTAGTTCTGCCCTCGGAATCTTCCCATAACTCCATCATCATCAAACTACCCCACCAAACTACCACAGTCCCCTCCAAATAATCCTACAATAGGTCGGTCACTGGCCGTTGGGGCAGGAATACTCATTCTTTGATTTCTATGGAAACGGTTATCATTTTAGACCTCATTTTCACCCATGGCGTTCCTCATATATTTGTCTCACTCTCTTGGGCTTTTTCAGGTAGCGATCACAATCCGGCTAATCGTGCATTCCCACTCACCTAATGCTCACTCTGAAATAACATTGCATCAATCCATCCTCTCTTCGTGACTGGAAGCTCTTCCCTACGATCATTCAACCAGCCGATTGCAGTGATCTTTTTCTCTCTTGTGATTCATAACACTCCACCAATACTTTATAGGCAAAGTTTTCCGTATGTCTTGAGAAGAGTACCTGCCTCTCCCGGCAAAGCAATAACAGGCAACCCTTTGTCACCCCTCTGAAAACAAAGTATGCCAAACTTCAAAAAGTCGTAAGACTAAACACGACTTTGCAATTCTTGTTCAACTTATTCGCCTCACTTCTGCTTTTCAAAGGCTTAAAAAACTACACTGCGTAACCAGGAACTGAAGGCCCTGCAATATCCAAATAGTCTTCTTCGAATTTCACCATTGCACAAGGCCAGAACCTCGAATAATCATGGATATATCTCGCATATAGTTTCCACCAACAATGTATCTATTTCAACTCCTCTCACCGTTGCCGAGGCCTGTAACTCATTCTTTACTCCAGCTGCGGCCTCCATTACCAATGCTGACCCCATCTTCTTCCTTCAGTTACTGCTTCAACCCCGTCCACAGTGAAATTCGACGCTTCAATTACTTCCCATTTATTGACTACTTTCAAGCCATCATCCTACCCGGGACCTCAGGGTTTCCAGCCCACCGCAGTATTTGAATGCGGACCTGATTTACTCTACTTACCACACAATCTGTTCATCCCAACGACGGACTCAGGTCCGTTGACGACAAACTGAAAAAGATCAATCATAACCCGGCACCACCAGAAAAGCCTATTGCATGCGGTAACAAACTACCGTCTCATTGACCGTGCACCTGTTCTCCCTCAGTTAACGGAAAAAATCGTAGGAGAACATATTGTGAAGTACTTCTTTAAGTAGGACAATATTAATCCTCAACAACACCGCTTCCTCCGGTAAAGATGGTGCGCACTGTACCAACTTGGTTTTCTGAACCTCAGCGAAGTGACGGCGGACGATGGAATGGCTTTTACATTGCATCGCCCGGATAAGTCAAGGCCACTTGACGGCATGCCACACCCTAATCTTCTAGCCATAATACCGTCCTTCAGCACCATTGACCCTATACTATCTTGGATCACTCTTGCCTGTCTAATCGTTCTCAGGTTGTCCCAATTATTGGACACTGTTTCAGGCCTAAGCCGGTGACAAGCGGTGTTGCACAGGGCAGGTTCACTGGCCCTCCCCTGTTCCCCGTTTATATAAACGACCTATTCCTCTCACTGGGTCATGGCGCCCTATTTCTTTTGCTGGTGATACTAAAGTTGTCTACTCATTCAGGCCTTATTGTATCGCCACGACTAGCTTAGACATCTCTGAAGACGTATTTGTGATTGATAGATGATGCTCAGTTTGACAGAAGAATTTTTCTGCCGGCAAATGTGAGGTACTTACATACAAATGCAACCTACCTCCGGGGTCTCCAGGCTCTTGTGGTTAAACCATTGCCAGTAAACAAGTTGTTCGGGATCTTGGATTAAGCTCATTGCTGCATATTTAATTTCTCCTAATATTCGGCCTTCCAAGTAAAAAAGGCAAGAAAGTGCTTAGGCCTAATATTTCGCCCCTTCCGAACTCGGGACTGCATTCTCTTCCACCAAAAATCTCATGCTAGGCCTCTATTAGAATACTGCCCGTTGATCTTTTCTAGTGTGCGCAAACCAGGAAGAATTGGCAATGAATCGGTTCAACGTAGTTTTAATAGGTGGCTGATTGGATGGAGATCACCCTTCACTTATGAAAGACTGCTCATATTTTAAACTAGACCTTTTATGGCTTCTCAATTTGAAATCGAACCATATTATTCTGTATAACATTCTTCACAGCCGGCCATAAAATCTAATCTACTGCAGTTTGCGCCTGTTTCTGGTTATTCCGTACGTTCTAGAATCCTTGTTCATTCAACCCCTATTACCAACACCAGCTTACTTTCACACTTCTTCATCACAGTGTATCCTAACTTATTGAATAAATTAATTTCAGACATACGCAGTTCTACTTCAATCTATAGGTTCAGAAGCGCTTTAAACAAGTTCCTAGTGGCTACACAAAACCAACTGCTGCTCACTGTACACATACGAAGTGACCATAACGGCTATTCCGATCGTGAGTGAAGCGTAGCCTAATTAACGAATCACAAAGTGAGAACAAAACTGGTTCGCTAATTCTATGGTGCTGAATTAACAAAGTATACACATGTAAATTATGTACAAACCTCAACTGTACGGCCACAACGTCTAGCAACGAGGATCAGAGTTTAGCGAGGGTCACTGTCAGGCGCCGCCGTCAAGGCAGTCCAAGTTCAAACCAAAAATATGCCGCGGCATGTGAGCAAAATATAAACAAGTGTCGAAGTGTATTGATTGGTGCATGCTGTAATTGTTCGGGGGTTAATAAGACAAAGAGCATAGTTTCAACAATACAAGTATGTGGAAAAGATTAGAGAGGATTTCCACGCATGCACGTCACACAGCCCACCAAATCCTCCCAAGAAACTGACTACACCCTAGGGGTAAATACGGGTGCTGCCTTGCCCTAACTTGCCTAGGCCCTAAAGTCAGTGGATACGTCAGTCGCCATGAGATTCATCTATTGTTGATTGGTCGCAGACACGCTTGAACGTTTTCTTGAGATTGTGCTCCATGCCCTGATGTCTTGGAGTTTCGTCTGATAACGATGATGATAATGATAAGTACAATGATGATGGTTTATTTCGGATAATCCCGGAACATGCTGTAACTAAAAATCAAACGGTACAATTGGACGTGGGGTCCGAATTCGAAGAGGATGACTCAGGTATGTGCACTCGATATTGTATAGGAGAAAGTATTTAAGTTACTCTTTAGGGCGGCGCCTGGCAAATTTGAACTAAAGGTGGGGTGGCCAAGCCGGCCAAGTTAGGGTGGAGCTGGTCGGACGTAGTAGATTCTTACTGAAATATTACAAAAATAGGGACCGTGCAACCAGAGGATCAAACAGAATCGACGGAAGTTTAGTTCACGTTAGGGAAAAAGAGGTTTCAAAGGGAGACATGAACCAGCTATAGCGCTGTGCACTCAGGGCGGCTGTTAACTCAACGTTCACAGCCGCTAGACTGGAATGCACATTCTCCACCTCTCCGGTGATCCGCATGCAGGTAAAAGACAAACTGCCTGAGCTGACCTCCTTCACGATCATTTACTCGTTCAGGTGCGAATGTGGCGCCTCCTACATAGGTCGCACGGCTAGGCGTTTGTCTCAGCGCATTAAGGAACAACATTCAAGATGGTTGAGTCACGGAAAAACCGGTGTGATTACCAGTTCGATTCTAGGTCATTTGGTGGACAGTGGCCGCACGATCGACCCTGAAAAAGCTTTCAAAGTCATATACCGAGTTCCACCCAATCGATCAAAGCCAGTCCGACTTCGATCCCTGGCCACGGCAGAGGCGATCGCCACTCGCTTACTAAGCCCTAATCTATGTGCACAAAAGCGACTAGTTCAGGCTCTCCATCTGCTTTGACCGAAACCGGAAACCACGGATCGCCGACAGAACCCCAAAAGTCCGCTATTGATTACCACTCGTGACGGTGGGAGTGAAACTTTCACCACAACAAGCACACGATAGAGACACCCCTCCCGACCAACCCCGTTTTTCCTAACGCCACGACAATGACCTTTACTCCGGCCAATGGCCAACGAATTCCAATGGTACTTCACCCATATGAATTGTAAGAGCACGTATGGGATTCATTGAAAACAATTGTTCGCTCTCCAGCTTCTTGTGCTTAATGTGACCATGGCTGTGGGTTTGTTCAGACTATTAAGCGAAATCTTTCGAATATTACCTTTCTAATTTTCAGCGACCAAATATCGGCTGAGTTAGTTAAATACCTATTGAGGGACTCATTTGTATAGAAAGATTGCCTAGGTGATGGTGCAAGAAGTGGCCGGATGTAAACATGTAATCCTTGCGCACATTGTTTACTTTCAGAAAGGGGAAATGTGATGCACCAAAATGGAAATGGGAACTGGGCGACAAGTCAATTTGTGATGCGTAGCCATGGTAGTCGCAGATACACGGTTTGTAAGGATGAGTATTCAAATGACAATTGCGTATTTACGTATGATTATCGTTATCTAAGGGCTGATCATGATGACCAGAGAGATGCAAGGATCAAAATTGTCTGAGGGGATTTACCAAGATAGAATGCCGGATATGAAAAAGCACCCACAACTGATGAATACTTTTGTGAAGTTGGGTGGTGAAGTGGTTGACAGGTAAAATACTGTCTGTTGGTATTCTCTGTAAAAGGTGGCTCTTGTGATGGCGAAAGTTCAAAACGTTGCGATACAGATGTCTCTCAGATGTGGATATAAGGTGAGGACAGGAGTCTTTGCAGGGTGAGGATATTGTAATGCTGCTGCCGTGTTGGCGAACAGAAGGACTGATAGAGAGAGCGAACCATCACAATATCCTTGACTGTTGGGATGCTCTGATGGCAAATATTCCCCAGTGAAACGTAATATTTGGACTTTGTGGGACGGAAGTTTATGGCAACATTAAATGTGAATGTTTGCAAATATATCGGTAACTGTGATAAAAAAAGCGAGTTTTTAATCTTGGAGATTGATTAAGTTTGCGAATGGGACAAGCGGGTGTTTTGGTACGAGTCCTCGGGAAAAAAGATCATGAGGATGATACGACATTATCTGTGATGTGATCGGGATGCATAGAGAGATTACAGAATGTAGAGGAAAAAGGCTTCTCGAATAAAAGTAAAGAGCGTGGTAAAATGAAGACTGGAAGTTTTCGATGAAGAATTGAGATGGCTATAGGGTACTGGAACATCAGGGGGCTCAACTTGTGTCATCACATTGGAAGTATTTTAGATTCACAGCTTATATCCACTTGAATACAGGTTGGATAGTAATTCAGATAGGAGGTCTCGAAAACGGAGATGTTTCTGCAAACGGTCAACAAGTGCTTGTTTAAGAGTTTACGATACCTCACAGACAATGTCTTGTCGTGTACCAAACTGGGGTTTCGACAAATACCTCCATTGTACATAGCGAACACCGTATGAAATTAGACGCAAGTATATTTCAAAGTCTGTGTGGAGGGCTCGGATCTGCAGAGAAGTGCACGAGGGATAAATAAATAAATTTAGCTCCAGATGGTATCAGTAGACTTGGTTTTAGCCTGTTCTTTAGAGTCGACCTCGCCCTTGCCACTGTTTCCTTCAAGCAAACTGAATTTACAGATATCTCGCAATATAGCCTCCTTGTTCGCTCTCACCACCACCGTGCGCACGGAGCCATTGATTCCTGTACGACAGTTCTTGATCACTTCAATCGGCCAATCGTCTTTATGTAGATGGCTGTTCACAAGAATGACGATATCGCCAAGTCTGAAAGATCTTTCTTTGGAGATCCACTTTTGCCGAAGCTGTAGGGTCGGTAGTACACCATCATCTACCGTTTTCAAAAAGCCTGTGCCAGTTGTTTTACTTGTTTCCATCCTATGATGTACATTCCACATAGGGGTTTCAGTGTGATTGCTCCCAGGTCTGACCGCAATAATAACAGGCCGTTGGGAGTGACAGGCGACTTACTTTTCCGGTCTGAGATGATCAGCACCAGGGTTCTCTTGTCCAATTTGCGTTCTGCTTCCGTTAGCAATTTAGTCAGCGCCTCTTCATTGAGGTTTTGTTTTGAGGTCAAGCCTGTGAGTATTTTACTAGTCGATGGTATCAGCCTTTCCCAAAAGCCGCCGTGAAGATTGGCATAAGGTCGGTTGAAGTGCCATTCTATCCCTTTATCTACGTACATTTTTGCATTTTGGCGTGGTCCGGGCGGTACCACAACTTCCCTAACTTCTTATTATCTCAAAGGAAATTCGAGCCATTGTCTGAGTATACTTTCTTGGGGAGTCCTCGCATCGCGATGAACCTTTGAGAGGCAATTATAAATGAGTCGGTGGTCATACTATGCACTACTTCGAGATGGACTACTCTGCATTGTAAACATGTTATCAGGGAGCCATAACTCTTTTGCGTGCCTCTTTGCCGTGGTACAAGTAACGGGCCCAAGTAATCGACGCCAATTTCCACGAACGAGCACCATCTCGGTTGAGCTCTCACAGCTGGAGGGGGCCATCATTTGTTGGCCTGCTACTGCACTCCGGCAAAGACAAGCGATGCAGTTGCCTACAACCAGCTTGACCGTCTCTGGTCCCTTTGTCACCCAAAATCGTCGGCGTATATTATTTAATAGGTGATTCAGGCCTGCTTGTCCCTCGTCTCGATGTACATGGCCTATCAGGCATCTCGTTATGCAGTGACCACCAGAGACTGTTATGGGGTATTTCGTGCTCTAGATTTGAATTCGTCGGCCGCCATCCGAAACACAGTAGCTGGCTCGCTAGCATGGGCTTTAATCTCCGGGTCCTGCTATGCAAAAGCTCACTTCTCTTGGTGTTATCGTCTATGTTAGCTAGCTCATGGGTCACGGACGGGAAGGCGTCTAGTTGTAGTAGGCGTAGAATTTTGAGTTCGGCTTGGTTCAGCTCACCCGGTAGTATCATCCCCACATTTAACGTGTTCTGTGGTCGTGTGACTTCCAAAACCATTAGAAGTACTTTGTATTGCGCCCAACAGACCACGGCTCTCAACATTTTTATTCGGTCTGGCAAGTGGCACGGCTTTCCATTAGGTTTACGCTTCCTGTGGAGCTTGTAGCCAGTACCAGTCGTCTCATTTCGATATCACTATCCCCAGCAGTAGTGTTGGCCACATCGCTAGATGCAGCTAAAACATCCGGCCCCGGTGTCAACATCCGAAGCCCTTCTTGTGTTCTTAGACGCCTCGAGCAGAAGTCGGCCGGGTTCCTGGGGGACTGTACATAGTGCCACCGATCGGTCTTAGTCGACTCATGGATCACACTGAGTCTGTTGGCCACGAAGGTGAAAAAGCGATTGCTTGCTTTGTTCGCGTAATATAGTACCGTGGCTGAGTCCGTCTGGGAAGTTTGGTCCCCAGTTTATCCGATCGAAGCATCTTCTAGTCAGTTGCGCGGCTTTCACAGCTAGTACTGCTGCAGTCAGTTCCAGCCTCGGAATGGACACCATCTTCAGTGGAGCCACTCCCGCCTTTGCGAATTCTATCTGATTGTGCCGCCCACCGTTTGTCTACCCGACAGACGTAAGCCACTATCCCGTAGCCTACCTTCGATGCATCTGAAAACAAGTGAAGTTGGGCGTAGCTGGTGCACTTGGTTCCTGTCAAGCGCCTTTGTATCTTGATCTCGCCAAGTTGATCTAGGCAGTGCAACCAGTCGCGCCGTCGCTTGTCGTCGTCGTTCTGGAGAAGTTCATCCCAACCTGTCCCTCTCTGGCACAGCGATCGCAGCAAGCACTTTCTTGGTAACAACCATGACGAAACGAATCCTGGAAGATCATAGAGACTTTAGACTGATGATAGGACTCCTCGCCATGTGGCCGGTTGTTTGGGTAGGTCCAGAGTGAATATGAATTCGTCACCTTCGAGCTTCCATCAAACTCCAAGCGTGCGCTCCACTTGTGAAGAGGATCTCAAAAGCTCTCTTGCACACTCAATTTTTCCAGACTTTGAAGAAACGCTGTGATTCTCAGGGCTGTTTGAGGTTCATTTTGTGAGGCTGAACCCTCCTGCCTTCAGAGTGACGGTCGGTTCGGTCACGTACAGCATAGCAGTATTTGAGTCGCCAAAGGAACACAGAAAACTGTCCACGTTAAAATAGTCCACTGCCCTTCCTGGCAGATTGCTGGTGCAGCCAAAACGCTTGAGGGTTTCCCGAAGGGGAAAATTAGCACAGAAGGGGGATGATACCGTCCCGAAGGGATGTACGGTCAGCCTCTACTCGTCCGGTGCACGATTCCCGTCGCTTTCAGACCACCAGAAAAGACGGAAGGCGTCCTTATCTTCAACGGGCATCTTCACTCGCAGAAACTTCTCAAACATGTCCGCAGAGATGGCCACTTTTCCTAGCCGAAAATGACATAAAACCTCGACTGGTGGTGTTGTTTAGTCTGAGCCATGTGGTCCAGCCAAATACGGTGCATGCTGCATGGGGTGCCTTGCGGCTCCCTATTCTTTGATCTAGGACACAGTGTGCTTCCCGTGCATCACAACCGAACAGCAGATCTATTTCGTTATTCTGCCACTCGTCAGTGGATGACTTCGTTACGGAAGCGAGGACATCCCACTAGGTGATGAAGCTCGCCACAAACCTTTCATACCAACAAAGTTTCACCTTCGCAGTATGGTGCGTGCGTGTTTGCCCATAGTTGGCCTCTAGCCAGCTCCCTGGATCAGCTCTGTGTCGTCGCAGTCCTGGATAGCTTGCCCTTCTCGTGCACAAGTTGGCCGAAACGACTCTTTGATATTTGGGCATGACGGCCTATAAACCGCGTCAGGTCTTCAAACGTAGTTTCTTGCCCAAATCTACTGATCCCCCGGCTTCTCCAGCCCACCTAACTTGTATTTCAGTGGGTAAACTGCGCACTATTGTCTCCAATGCGTGAAGCGTATCCAGGCTCAATCGATAATCTAGGTAATTCAAAGCGATGCTGCAGTTTTGCATTTTCCTCACCAGACTGACTGGAGAACCTGACTCGCCTTTGGAACGTCTTGCCTATGGTAGTATTCCGTTGATCAAGTTCCGAGCGACCAAAATGGTTGCTCAAACAGGTCTTCCAAGATTTTACTTGCTCGGGTGTAGCCCCCCTTGGGATCCAGCATCGAGCGCCCGTCAATAGCTTCCCTGGCTCTTCCACGACAGTATTGTATCAGATGCAAGAATCTTTGCCCTGGATCGGATACTCTCCTTTCCACAAAGTTTAGTATTGATTACTGAATTCGCAGTACTGTTTGGCGCTCACATCAGCTGGGGCCAATTCCACCTTCGGTAAGTCAATAGCGTGTGTTACACTGGCACAAGTCGGCTTCAATCGTTCCTTAGAATTGCTAGGTCGAATGGCCGCATGCTCCGTGGTCCCCAAGATCACCCCTCACTCCCGTTTTCGAAGCTGTTCTTGTCTGGCTGACTCAGCTTCTTCCCTAGCCTGCCTGAGCTGGGTTTCTAATTTTACTATTCTCAACCTATAGACACCATCAAGTTTGCATTCTATATCATTGGCTGAAGTACATGAAGTTGCACTGGCAGGACTGGTAGACCTAACAACACCTATGGAATCAGTGTCAACCAAGAATACCCCAGGGACTTGCCGCGTTACTTCCTGTCCAGCTTCGGTTTGTCTTTGTCTTCTTCTTGGCACTTCTGATTGATTTCCTCGTGACGATGTCAGTTGAGTACTGTACCAGTTATTCCGATCGTGAGAAACGCGTAGCCTAATTAACGAATCACAAAGTGAGAACAAAACTGGTTCGCTAATTCTATGGTGCTGAATTAACAAAGTATACACATGTATATTATTTACAAACCTCAACTGTACGGCCACAACGTCTAGCAACGAGGATCAGAGTTTAGCGAGGGTCACTGTCAGGCGCCGCCGTCAAGGCAGTCCAAGTTCAAACCAAAAATATGCCGCGGCATGTGAGCAAAATATAAACAAGTGTCGAAGTGTATTGATTGGTGCATGCTGTAATTGTTCGGGGGTTAATAAGACAAAGAGCATAGTTTCAACAATACAAGTATGTGGAAACAGCTAGTGAGGACTTCCACACATGTAATTCCTAATGGCAATGCCTGTGAGCAAGGTTCACACTTTTGAATCGCGGGAAAATCGGCAGCCTAAGACAGACAAGTCTGAGTGAAAGCTTTTTTGTCCTTCTGCTTCCTGTGATCCAAAGATGGTCCCAGGGGGTCGCCTTCTACTACTATTCCTTTTTGTACGGATTTTCGCTTATCCTCAGCTGAGGCTATCCCAGACTGCGTTTCTCTACGATTTCTCCACTTCCAGATGTTTTTGTGCGTATCTTCCTCACAATGATTTATAGGACCCTGGAGACCATATTGGTCACAAACCTGTCCTATTTGTCCACCTGTCTAACGAGTGTTCGTGTGCCACCCAAATAGCGCTCCCTTGTTCACTTTGCCGGGGTTCCCTGGTGCCTGGCTTCCCAGCAGTGGACCACCTGATGTTTACAGCAATTCGGCCTCACCAGGAAAACCCATACCAGCTACAGAGGTGCGGAATGCGGTCAGATCCACTGCTTTGGCTGACGCGCATCGAGCGAGCAGATTGTCTGCAACGATATGCGTGAGCAGCTAGCCTAGTGGATCGCTCCTCCCACCATCAGAAGTGGTTTCCAGTTGGGTGTCTGGCTCACGGTCAGTCCCACCAACTAGCACCAGTTGCGGACTTAAAACCAAAGTCTCCTTTGTCCCACTGGTGCATCCGTCGTCTCCTCCAGTGTTCCTGAACAAGATCTGCTATACACCCGGTCAAGTTCCAAATCGATACATGCACACATTTTTGCTCGGCCCAGAAATGTTTGCTACCAGTTGCTACTACCGATATTTACTTCCACCGACTTGTCTTCTATCTACTTGAATCGATCACGATTTTGCCTTCATTTTACCCCGCCCAGCTACGGGATTCGTCACCCCGAAACAATAAACTTTCATTTTCAGATATCTCTATTGTGAACATCACAGTTCCTGATATACCTATGAAGAGACCGTTCCTCCGCTGGGCAAATTGTATTTCACCACTCCATTCATCTAAACGAAACCATCGTTTAAGTACCGATTCTCTCACCTGCCAACAATATCACCAGGCACGAAGTGGTCCTCATTCCAGCTCTTCATCCGTCTGGCACCAGCTCCCTGTTCCACTGTATCCTCCCCCTGCATCACCGGCCATTCAGTCTTTTGTACTTACTGACAGTTACATTGGTAATGAATTATCCACAATCCGGGATACCAATCGCTCGAATGCCTCCTCAGTGCCCCACTTCAGACTTTTTCAGCATGTCCAGCTACGCAATCACCTGCACTTTCTGAGAGCTTTGCATATTAGCTACTTTTATAAGACTCTGTCAGTCCATTATATTTCCCCCCGCCTCATCCACTCTGGTACCACCTTTGATTTTCCCATGCCATTCGCCAATGAGCCTAGAAACTTCCATAATTTTGTTTTGCTCGTCCATAAACCTCTGTCGCTGTTCCACCAAATTACCACGGTCCGCCACCAGCACCACAATCCGTTGGGGGCTTTTTCTATATCTTCAGCTACTGGTAATCCGTTTGTCTCTGAAAATTCTCAGACTGGACTTCCCCCAAAGTACTCGGTCAAAGAATTATCCGAATTTTTTGACGGTTTCAGCAATGTACCTTTTAGTTGATCCCGTCGAATATCCAACATGCATATCATTATTATGACCACTTCGTTGTGAATCCGTATTTCTCATATGTCAGTCTCGGGGTCACCTCGGATAAACCAACATTTGGACACCATTTCACTCCTAGTTACCTGCTGCAAATTTTTTCACCAATTTTCCACGAGTAGGCATCTGCGCCAAATATCACTTTGAAGGCGATTTTATAATCGTTTGATAGAAATGAACTATAGGTACGTCAGGTTGCTGACCTTCCATTTGTTTCCCTAATAACCCAAGTCGGACTCTTATCAGAGTATCCTCTCACGTGATCTTCTGCATGTTTTGACAGTATAACTTATGGACCATCCTCATGTGACCTCATAAGATCACCTCATATAAACCTCTCAGTCCACTCTATATTCAACCTGTGTTCACGTATTAATCTAAAATAACCTCTTTGTTCGAATCTTTTACTCTAACCTGCAAACTTTGGTCACTGTACTCTACCAAATTTCCAGGCTCAGGCATCTACATACATCTCTTACGAGTGAGTCTTCCACAACTTCTTGTTGGATGGCCAGTACCGATGCTGTGGTAAATCGGACATTCTGTTTCATTTATGAGTTTTTCTCCTCAGAGAAAACCTTGCAAATCCTTCGGTGGTGCATTCACGCCATTCGCCGGGTCACGTGAGCCATTGATTCAGGTACACATCCGTCATCACCAACTATTTTTTTCAGCTTTCCATCAGTGCATTTTCGAAAATTTCTCTGTCAGTAGACTCTCTCCTGTGACTTTATATCATTACTGTTAAGATTCCTGCTAGTTTTCCTTCCATTCCTGCTTTACTTGATTGCGCACTCTGATAATGAAACCTTCGTAACTCAATGCCGGGCGATGTGTACATCTGACCCTGAAAATCAATTTTTCCGGGCAGTCGTCCTTAGGACCATTGAAACCTCTCCACTGTTTCGTACTGCTTATACCTAAATGAATATCAAAGAATCCCTATTGTGATCTCAGCTGTAACAAACGATCATGCAGTGAAGCATGCTTCGGGTGTCTCTGGGGCAAGCCATTATTAGTAATATTATAACCCCAGCTGGAATGTTATCCATGCTTCCACACTCGTGATCTCCTTCAGATTATGGTGGTTATCTGAGTAGCCACCAGCCAACTGGACTTTACCCCTGGATTACGGTACGGACTAAACGATTTGATCGATCGGCTTGGCAGTGGTTTAGACCTTTACTCACACCTGCTGACGCTAAATGAGTACCTTACGCGGCTGGCCAATGAGCAAAACCCTAGGGACGTGGTTACTGTCCAACGCTATAGTCTAACCGGACTGCCGGATTGATACCCAACACCAATGAACACTCCACACCCCTCCAAAATCTACTTCCCTTACTCCATACAATTGGTTCCATTCTTTCAGCGTTGCAGTACCAAAGGCAGTGACTAAAATCCTGGCCTCACCTTTGCTTTCCCGAACTACACTCCTCATTCCCTGAACCAATTCTCCTCATTTCACCAATCGAAGTCAACCTTGCCCTTTTTGTCTGCGTTCCTCGTCATCCACTACCTACCACTCATGGCAACCCAGGTACTCATGGAAAAAATATCAACCACCTGTAGCCAATCAGAACCTGGTTACCATTCTTCTGTCGCGCACACAGGATATCTTATCCTAATACTCCTCTAACCTCTGCCATCGGTTCTGGTCTGGCTTTCTGCTAGTTGCCTCTGCGCTCTTCTCCACTAACCATCTCGACAGATTTGCCTGGTCGCATCTGCGGCAATTTTTGTCTCCAAAAGACCATTTCTCCAAAGGCTCCTCTTCGAAATTATCTGCTCTGCGCCCATTCACCATTCGTGCACTTCCGAAGCCTACTGCATTCCTAGCGGAGTTTCGCCTTCATGTGAGTTTCTGTGTGGCTACGAAATTACCCATAAAAAGGTTGATCTTATTGTTGCACCCGACTCACTTGCTTTCATTTCACGGGCCTCCTAATTAAACCAGTATTGAACCAATCTTCTCTATATCCCGCTGCAGTTCCTGACTGCTTCTAGATAATCCCATGAGGGTTTAAATTTTACCCGTATCTTGTGGTAATGCTGTCCTCCTGTTTTTCGGTATTGGTCCTTCGTATATCCAGGTGGCGCACCTCCGCGTCTCTTTCACTTGTCCCGACCTTTTTTGAATCCGTATCAACCCCTCCACTCTACTGCCTTGTTTTTATACTAGTAAACTGCACACGAAATCCCGTAGATTGGTGCGATCCATTCTTCACCAACGAATCTGTGGCAGACCGCTTTCGGCACACCATAAGGCACATGTATGCTATTCCGGCCTCTCATTCCCGCCCAAGTAGTGGTGTGCAACGCCCATTGCTTCACAGTTTCTTCCAAACACTGCACTTTTAGCGCTTCTCGGTAACATTTTTATCTGCATTTCCACTTTTGGCTAGCCATCCAAAACGTCCTTCCTCTGAGACCGAAACTGATCTTTAATTGCCGCTTTAACCAACTCCACTTTATTTCAGTGAAGCTCTGTCCAGCTTTATTGTTCTGTTACTGCGGTTGAATAAGCCTTAAATTTCAAGACTGCGAATGCCTTACATTGCAATTTATTGCCCTATTCTATGATCGTGGCTTGTGCACGTATCTTGATCACGGTAAAAAGATGTTTTCACCATTATTAATAATTATACCATTCTGAAACAGGACGTATTCTGGAACGATCACTGGCAAAGTGCCACCTGGCCTTGTCAGTGGAGTTTCAACCGATGAGACTTATACAGGATCTCACTGCAATTATAAAGAGCACCGAAGACTGAAGCTTGACATAACTTGGCCAAACGGCCGAGTAGAAGACAACGATCACTTCGAAAGACTGCGGTTTTACTCGGGGGATGGCTTACAAGAACTAACGCAGCGGTCACCTCTAATAATAAGGGTATGTGAGCGTAGGCTCCAACTGTGGTGGACAAGCAGGGTCCGTAAAGGACTTGGGAGGAAAAAGAGGCATAGCAGCTTTGCGGGGGAGGTAGGAGCGACCGGTGCTTCTGCAGTGAAGGGCTACAAGGGCTGAGTCTGCAGTATCGCAAACGAAATGTAGGCAGCAGTGTGAGGGGACACTGGAGCGCAAGCCAAAAAAAGCCGAAATCATATCCTAGTTGCATGCAAGTGGAGTAAGCTCTTAGTGTGACGGTTGGAAAACTTACGGACAGTCTGGGTGGGTACGCCTCATACAAAGCTGCGGAGGCAAACGAACTGATTCTTTTTCTTCAGCAGGTCGACAGGGTAGGCGGTGGTGCAACGGGATGGTTCTCAGAGAAACGGACTAATGTACGAGCAGTGGTGGAGGCAGAGTTGGAAATATCGAATGAGGTCAAAACACCGGAAAGTTGATGGCACACAAAATAGTGGGACCGAATGGCATTCACCCGGCCATGTTAAAATAGTTGATAAATGTGATTGCCGTATCTGCCTCCGCACTCATTAGCGCATATATGGTGTGTGGTTTCAGTTGGGAGAACTGGCTGAAGTCCACATTGTGTCCGGTACATAAGGATCGAAACAAGGAAAATTTCTCAAAAACTGCGTTGTAATCCAGACTTCCGCGATGGTGAAGTTCTCGGGCAAGACTTTGAGGGATGTTTTATTGACTCCACTGACGGCAAACGGGTAGATGACCAATTGGCACCGTCTTTTTAAGAGGCGTTCATACTTGCCGAACCCGAGGTACCTTTGTGAGGTCACCCGAAGACCAGGCAAGGGTGGCAGGGTTGAGGTACGTCACCTGGACTTGCACAAGATTTTTAACTCGGTAGGCCAGAAAATCTTACTCGAAGAACTTGAGGGACGCTCACGGAGGATCGGTGCTGGGCCCCTTCCACTCCTTATATTTACGGGCCATCTTTCCATGGGGTTAGAAAACCCCAATATTCTCCTTTACAGACGACGCTAATCTGGTTGCCTCCGTATCAGATGAGTCTACCCAGCGGGACCTGAAAGAGTGAGCCGAATATCGGGACCAGTCTCCGACAGGAGACAAGAGTATGAACTTGCTGAGCAAAATGGGGCAGACGCCCACCTGAGATTCCTGGAGAAACAGGTTATGGTTCTTTGGATAGATAAGATTAAGAACCTTGAAGTCTTGGACACTGTCGTATTGCTACTTGGAATGCCTTTGGAGACCCCCGGCAACACAAACTGGTTGCATCAACAAGGGGGCTTGAGAAAGTTATGCTACCCTGCAAAGTGTTCGCCCCCCCCCCCGCAACCAGGGTATTGCTTTCAGGCATTGCAGCCTTCTATGGTGAAGAACACCGGGACCTCAGGGTAAGTACAGTGTTGTTTCCCCATGGATCGTCAGCTTTACTCCACTCTCAGTGCACGACCCGATAAAATCACCCCCATCCAAAGACTACCTGGACCAGATAAACCAATGTTTGTCGTTTATAACGGTAGCTTTCTATACAAAAGCGCAAATTCCTTAGGTCGAAAGATTTTTCGTGGTTATTACAAGTAAACCGTTTGTCTCATTCAACAAAATTGATTGAAATATCCTTCAATGAAAAACAGGAACCAAGGGTGCTGAGTCAACCCGAGAGGACCGAAGCTTTATCCGAGCTGATAAAGTTGAGAAACGGTCAGTACGATGCCCCTGTCTCATCCATCATGTATGAACAGTTATATAACGAACTACCACGAGATCTCCTAGGCATTCAGTACCTATTTTGCTTCGTCTCTAACGACTGATGACTCTCCATGCCTATATCACGTTCAGCCGCTGACATGTGCACAGTTCTCAGCGATATCATTTCACCCAAACAACTTAACAGTACAGCTAAGTAAAATAAGCCGGTAATACCACCCCGGGGTCAGAAGCCATACCACCGGCTATTTTTAGTCTAGGTGGAAATGATATCCCATTTTTTTGTCATAGATTTCCAGTTTATCCGTGGGCGGTAGCACTCCCCCATTGGAAAATATCAGTTATTATCCGGATTCCCAAGAAAGTTCCACGACAGGGTCTAACCAACTATCAACCAGTGAACCACATCCCTATAGTTTTCCGAACTACGGAAAGACCTATTCAAAATAAGCTGACAACTAATTTACCGAACAATAGTCTGATTAACTCCGGACAGCACCGTTTTCTTCTAAAGAGGTCGTGCGTCACTTGTATGAATGATTTTCTTAACTTAAAAACTACGGACACTAACAGTGGTATCTCAGTGATCGTGATCCTCCTTGACATGACTGAGGCTTTTGATCGAGTATTCCACTGTATGCTACTGGCTAAGGTGAAAGCCTACGGAATTGTTATCCAGATTCTGAGTTAGTTTCTATCATATCTAACATCCCAAAAACAGGTGATGGACGCTAAAGGCAGTTTATCATCACCTCGACCGGAAACTAGTGAAGTTACTCAGGGTAGCGTACTAAGTTCGTTACTTTTTCTTATGTATGTTAGCGATATTTTTAAGATCATCACACGCGGGGCTGCGTTCCTTTATGCAGGGGACATGGAAATTATGCACTCATTTGAACCTGAAGCCTTGGCTTCTACCACTGCTGGCATAACAAGCGATTCACTATCGCTAGCTCCATAGAGCAGCCAATTGTTGACGAAATTATCTGCTGTCAAAGTTGTTTCTTTACGTATAAGTGTCGAGTTCCCGCAGGAACTTTTAAAATCAATGATCAGTTCACCCATAACAGTCCGTATGCAGGGGACTTGGGATTGCAACGTTCTTGTGCATTTGATTTCTCCGAACATTCGGCAGTGCAGGTTGCCAATGCTAGACGACTAATTGGCATGATTGATAGATCCTTCGGTCTTCCGGAGAGCAAGCTGAGCCTTTTTAGAACACATGTCAGACCACATTTGGAATATCGCACTCTCGTCTTTTCTACCATGCGGCAGATCGATAGGTTACCAATCGAGAATGTACAACGTAGATTTGCCAAACAATTACTAGGATATTCCTCGCCTTTAATATCATGGAAATGTGTGTAATATTGCTCCTAGAGCCCCCAATGGCTGTGCCGTCTACGAATGAACCTGTCTTTTCCTTGCGGCATTCCAAAACGGACATCTTGCAATCCAACCCTCCAAATCAAAGCTCCCTCCAACTATTTTTTAAACCGTTAGTGACTCCATGGCCTTGATTCCCTTATCCAGGACTGAGATGCGGTCTAACTCCTCTATTAATAAATATTCTTCCCTCTGAAACAAGCTTCCGTGTCGTCTTTGGTCGATATCTTCAGACTCTTAATTATTCAATAAATAAATAAACATGTGACTGTAAAAAGCTCATTCCAATGAATCATCCTTACAAGTCTATTACTCGAGCCTACGAACTGGGCCTGGGATACTACTGCGGAACGGAATGCGCTACACCGCCACGGGGTGTTCTTCATTATCTCTCGCTAGTTATATAGGTTTCTAGGAACTTAGCTGGTTATTTAGGGGCAAATCATCCCAAAAATATTCAAGAACTCTATAGATTTTTTCTCACTACTTTTACCATGCCCGTTACTCAAAACCTTCGACCCAAGATCAGAGTTAATAAACCGCTAACACAACTGAAACAATGCTCTATACCATTGGTGGACCTCGCGAACGATACTGTCTTCAGTGCTCGTATTCACCAAGAGGCTGAGAATATCTCAACAAGACTCTCGATTCTGGATGACAATATCGCCAAGCTTGCTCCGTTACTGTGCCTGATGGACCCCGCGGCAAGCTATACGCAACAGCAGCTTAAATCAGCTACTGACTTCCTTGACTCTGTTTCTACCGAGATCTTTAAGCGCATCTCAAATAGCAAGAATGCGATAGCCTTCAATCTCCCGGACAAGGCCTCAGTATCACAACTGAAATCCACCTTGCTCAGGGCAGCTGGCATGGAACACCATCCATGCAAGTGCACAAGGTTACATCAACGTTCACCACGCCACACATGACCTATTCTTTTCCAATTCCCTTCCGATCAAATAGCAAGGGAATTTATCAAAATAAAACCGTCGCACGCCCTGAACACAGCTTATAAATCGGTCAGGATTACGGCAGACAAGACTCCTCTTCAAAGAAAGGCGTCAAGGACAGCCATTACAGCAGTACCTCCCACTAGTACCTCAAAACCGGCCCTCGGCTGAGACTAGCCTCAGCCGTGCGATTTTCCCCTCAACCCGGCACGCTCCGCACCAATTCAGGTGCCGGTCGACCTTGACATCTCGCCCTTGTCGGACTTCCAGGTAACATCCAGTGGACGACAGGTACTTCTAGATGCAGCTTCGACCCCCACCCGCAGCGTATCTACCCCACCTGCCCCTAACAACGGCACTGTAGATCGAGCGTTAGGGGCCTCTCCATCACCGGCCATACATCCACCAAGTAAGCGGGTTCGTAGGATGCAGGCAATCTCTACTCCCACCACTTCATCCGGTTGGGCCCATCCGCCTGTCCCTCCTGCCCTTACTAGATCTATCAGTTCCCCCACGAACCTTTCCGGACCAACAAAACTTGCGAGCACAAGGCCCATTCCGGCCCATCATCACTCACAAACAGATAGAGTGGGGCCTCACTGCCAGGGCCCGCCTACCATGCAATCCGAAGTAAAACCGGAAAGCAGTTGTCAAATATCTGTGGGCTCTCGGAGGCGGCCGCACCGATCCACCCACAAACCTGAACCTAACCGTGCAGACTGTAGGCCTACAGAGGTCACTAGCTCAAAGATACAAGCATCCAGCCCGCTTGAGCTGCGCTCGAATTGTCAGAAAACTCACAATGGGGTCCGACCCACACTCAATCTTACTCAATATAAAGCCTTCCCAGAGACCCAGTTGCCGGCTCTCGACCCGTGTTCAGCACCACCACGTATGCCCCCAAGGATAATACAGGTTGTCCCGGATGCCAAATATGATGCCGGGCAAGCCTCTCCGGGTGTCCTCCAAGACCCATATCACCACCAGGTTCAACCCTTCTTGTCGAATATTCCTAGTCTCCCATTTCCTCCCTCAGTGGACTACCTCAGTGCAGTCCGCACCCTTGGCACAAGCTTCCACTTCCACCCCGCCCCCGGACCGCTCCCGTTTTTTCGTCCTTATCCCTCACTCAACCACAATCCACGTATAGCATCAAGCCCCGGGCTAATGCACCAAATGTCCATAAGTCCTTACCACCTCTATCCCCCCCTAGATCCTTCCGCGCCTCATTTACCCCCTCCAGGATTCGGCCGCTTCAACTAGAACCCCTTAACCGCTCTTCAAATTACGCCCAGCTTGAAAGCCCAGCGGCGCATTTGGTCACAGGCACAAACTCTTCATCTGAAACGCTGTTAAAAGGGGCCGAGCTTCGACTGCCCATCGTAAGCCACGCCTTATTTGACGATCCTTCATCACCTAATCACAATGAAGTTACGGCTCTATCTACTGAGAACCTATCCAAAAACACCTTGTCGCTCTTACTGCTTAACGCCCGCTCTCTCCTCCCAAAATTGCCCCTGCTTGGAGAGCTTGCATTGGACCTACATCCTGACATCTTACCAGTTACCGAGACGTGGCTGACGGATTACACCCCATTAAACCACGTATCCATACTCGGCTATCAGGCCACCGCCAACAGTATATCTGACCAAAGAGGAGGCGGCTGCGTCATTTACTCCAGACACATATTCACGGCGAGTAGGTTCCATCATCCAATTTAGACAACATTCCAGACTCGATCTGGCTCACTATCAAAGACGATCAACAACTACTTCTCGTTGGATGTCTCTACCATCCTCCAAACCAGGGCAGTCACAAGTTGACAGCAATAAAAGACGCATTCAACTATGTCTCTAACCTCCCCGTAACTGCTAAAATTCTAGCTGGTGATTTCATCGTGCCTGAAATGTGCTGGCATTGCATGACATCACCCCCGAAACTCCATGATTTCCTTTCGTGTATCCATGTGGGTAATTGGGTACAGCATGTTTTATCCCCCACTCGAGGGAGAAATACATTAGACCTTATCTTCACTATTGGTATCAAGAATTTAGATACCCAAATCTTAAGTCGCTTCACCGGTAGTGACCATAAGATGGCATCCTATGTTTTACTGCACCCTGGCCTCACACTGATAAGTCATCAGAAACACACCTTCCGATCACCAATAAGCAATACCATGAAGCTTGCTGGAATAGTCTACCCTCTTTTATTCGTTCCTTAAACTGGGACGAATCGTTTTTATCTAATGACCTAGAGATATCAGCTGCCCAACTGTAAGCTAATCTCCACTACTGCCTCGATAAAATCAATCCAGCCTCGGGGCCTATCATACGCAAAGAGCGGAACTCTCTAGATCGTCTTAACGGTAACCTAACCAAACTCCAACGAAGATTCACTAAGGCGAGGGACTTCTCGTCGTATCTTCAAATAATACGTATATCCCATACGATTAAATTGCGTTTGGATTCTTCTAAGAAGAAGACGTCTTAAGCCGCCCAAACAAGGTGGAAGCACTTGCCAGGCTAATGAAGGTCAGAAACAAGCAACCAAACCAAGACATCCCATATTTGAACTATAACAATAAATGCTTGCATGATTAGCTTTTGATTACGGAGGCTTTCAGCACCTATTTTGCCTCCTCTTTAACGACGGATGACGCCACATCCATCCCCTTTCTAGATCCGGTGACATCAGTAACTTTCTCGACGGTAGTGTTCTACCCTGATGAGGTTTTAGTCCATGTTGCAAGAACAAGACCGTCCTGCAGGCCAGGTCCGGATGCTTTACCACCGGCCATTTTTAGTCGGGGTAGCTAAGACGTCCCAATGTTGCTGACAAATATATTCACTTTGTCACTCAGGTGCAGTGTTTTCCCTTCTCAATGGAAAACTTCAACTATCATACCTATGCACAAAAAAGGATCACGTCTAGATTCAGTTAAATATCGGCCGGTGAACCACACCCCGGTCGTGTCCAGAAACATGGAGAGAATGATCAAGGAAAGGCTGACACGTCACCTTCTTAACAATAATCTAATCAACGCTGGTCATCATGGTTTTCTGAAAAATAGATCATGTGCGACATGCATGACCGATTTCCTCAATCTGGTCACAGAGGCTGTCAATATTGGTAAATCGGCAATCCTGATCTTTTTAGACATGACCAAGGCTTTTGACAGAGTATCCCACGTCCGGTTACTACAGAAGATCAAAACATATGGAATCGTGGACCCAATGCTCGCTTGGTTTGCATCCTATTTAACAGCCCGAGACCAGGTGGTAAGTATAGGCGGAAATTTGTCCGAACCCCGTCCCGTAACCAGTGGGATGATACAAGGTGGTGTACTGGGCCCATTACTGTTCCTAATGTACGTTAACGATATATTCACCAGTTTCCAACGGAGAGTTCCCTTCCTGTTCGCAGATGATATCAAAATCGTGTACACTTTTGAGCCCGCGGCGTTAGCCTCTACCGTAAATGACATTACAAGGGAACTGCTCGCTCTCAGCTCCTGGAGTGATGATTGAAAAACGAGTTTCTCCGCCGAAAAAAGTAATATTATTATGTATAAATGTCACGTCCCCACTAGAAGATTTAATATAAACGGCAAATTCATCCCCAATAACTCTCAGGTACGTGACTTGGGTCTACACTACTCATGTACGTCTGACTTTTTGGAACACGCAGCAATCCAGGTGGGTAAAGCACGCCGCACGACCGGGCTAATACATCAAACATTTATTTTGGCAGAAAGTAAACTAAACATTTTCAAGTCCCATGTCAGACCTTTTTTGGAATACGGCTCAATCATTTTTTCCAGCATGCGACAAAGGGACCGTATAGCGTTTGAGAACGTAAAATAGGCATTCACGAAACAGCTCATAAGTTTTTCTTCGCCCTCTAATTACATGGAACGTTGTGAGCGGCTGAAAATCGATCCCTTACGGCTACGCCGCATAAGAAATAACCTTCTATCCTTTCACAATATCTTGAAGAATAGATCATGTAGTTCAGCACCGCAGGTGAGAACCCTTTCTAATTATCCCTTACGTAACAATGAGTTCTTGGTGTCTGTCCATTTGCCGAAGCTTGCTCTTCAATCAAACTTCTTCATTAACAAGTACGCTTCATTGTGGAATAAGCTACCACAACGAATTCGGGCATTATCACCGACATCGATGGCTTTCAAACAGGAAATAAGCATAGCCCTAACGGTGGACACGCTGACCAGAATGTACAATCCCTATATTTCAAGGGCTCGCGCCTTTGAGGTAGGTATAGGGTACTAATAAATCAAATAACCGCTTTGAGCAAACTAGGCTCAATTAGACCCGCATAGGGTTGGCCCCATCGCTGCAGCAATTACGGAACTCAGCGGTTCATTCACACGACCTAGGACAGCAAAACAATCTCATTTTTTTACCATCAAATACCTGTTTTGCGGCAAGCCAACATTGCGGCCCATGGCGTCTTCAGGCATAAAGGCATCACGTTGTTAGGGCTGCAAGTAGTGCCCCACTCTTGTGCAAACTGGTGTTTCCGTGAGCTTGAACCCCAACGTCTTGACTGTTCCCAATGTGATCCTTCCTACCGGCCATACCGTCACCGAAGAGGTGGCCTACGAAAACGGGTTTGATTACTAGGATTACTGCACCAGAACTTTTATTTCTCGCCCGATGACAAACGCCAGGGCAGCTATTTCTTTTCACGTTATATTGCATACAATCTATACTACGGTAGCCACAGTTTGCCGACTTTTATAACTATACCCAGTTTAATGCTTGCCGGTTCTCCTAACTTTAGACAATGTTCGTGTTCTATTGCCAACCAAAGTTCCTAAGCCTTAGATGTCTCTGCAGCAAATAGGTATGTGGCTTTGGATCCTAGGACACCGGGTTCCGCCGTCTACCACCTTAATTGATCCTTCACTCCTTTCCCGTTCATTTCGGCTACCACCACTCGCCTGGGTTTTATGTCCGGCCTCATTTCGCCTGTCTTAATCATCTCATTTCAGAATCTCTTATTCCAGAAGCCCACCTGCTAGTACCTACCTGGTGGCCTGTTATCTCGTCTCATCTCTGTATCTACTATCCGCCAACCACTATCATATTCCTTCTTATACACCACACTATTTCCCATCAGCTGAGCTAGACTCATCTACATCAGCTAGCCAGGAATGGTCGCTGATGGTCTTAGGCATGGTCTAGCGCTGTATGAGACTGATACACTTATGCCAGCTTGTGCTTTACAACGTTCGTTGTCCTACTCCGTGTGTTTCCATAGTCCCACTCTGCATTTTCCAAGCTCATACTAGCGAAACCCCTGATGGCAGCGGCACCCATACCATAGCGTCGTCCGAAAGTTGGGAAAACAGACCACCCCCAGCAAGTGCGAATAAAGGCAGTTACGCAGAAAATTACAATCGGGCGGAGGGGCTATGGAAAGTTCCTATATAAGCTCAACCACCCCTCCGTTAGGAAACAAAAAAGGAAAAAGAAAAAGAAACGAAAAAAGGACAGTGGAAACGAAAAAAGTCCCCCGTGGGATCGGTTTGATCTCCAAATACCACTAACATCGGGCTGTGAAGGAACTGGGCAACCTTCATCTATGGGTATGTCTCCCATCAGCTCAAACCTGATCCTGCGAAAGGGGAAACCCCACATCGCCCTCGTTCGCTCGACAAGCTTTTGGTTCTCACGCACGAGATTGACTGGGATGACAGTGCACTGGACTCTCCACATACGTTTACCCACGCCCCGCTCTAAGTTTCAACCACCCCATACCCTCCCTAAGCGCACCTAGCATGCATGTTGACGTCAAATACAATTGCTACCATAGCCCTGACTTTCAACCCTTTGACCTGGACAGCGTGAAGACGTACCTGACGAATAACGGCAGCCACGGTGAAGCCCGGAAAAGGAGAAATAGAGAAAAGAACAGTGGAAACCGGTCAACTTTTCCATCCATACCCCCCCCCATCTTCCGTCATCTTTCTCAGAAAGCGGCCTTCTCGATAACCTAGCATCCAAGCCACGTTTAGGTTTACAACCCTACCTAACAATAACCACAGCCTCCTGCCAACTACAATCACTACCGCAGCCTGGACTTTAAGCCCACTGACATGGATAACACATGGAGGCAACAAATGACGAACACCCGCCTCACTTGAGTCTACAAAAAATGAACACGGAGAACTGTTCATATTTTTCCATTCCCTACTAACTATCTCTCCTAACTCTTATAACAAATACGATATTCAAGCAGCCACCAAGTCATGAGATTTCGCTGCTCACATTCAAATTAAATTTTAGTAGGCCGGCACTACCGAGTAACAGCACAGAACAACATACGTCCACGTTTCTGTGCATGATAACAATTTTCTCTGACGCATCACCACCGATGCCCTAGTGGTTCTTTCTGCATTCTTGCTTGATTGCTCTTCAGAACTTTTAATTGCGTGCAAACCATTTATCCTTTGAAATGCGGACGCAGCAGCCCACCCGGTTTACGCTATCTTGCAAGCCTGAAGTAGTACTTATCAACCCTACGTTATTTAAACTCTCGAATTTAAACCCAGACCAAAATAGGAAATGTGCCACCGACCGTTCATATAAACCCAACCAGTTCATTATTAACTGTCACCATTTATTGTCATCACTCAGCTGGAACCACGTCCAGACTGCTAACATCATTTATTTTAGGTTTGTCGTCGTCCACTCTCTCGGGCTTCACTTTCGGTGACCAAGGTCCACACCTCGATCCGTACCGACAGAGGCCTAAACGGAATCTTTTATACCAAACGGGATTGCAATCGAGCCACACGACCTAAAACACTCCTAACTGCTTACCAGTAGATTGATAGGGGTCTTCTGACGCAAAACCTCTACTAATGGGGTCACTGCTGGAGTCTTCACAAATAACAGTTCACGAGCTACCTTCTACTGATTGACTGACACGTCGTTTACCCCGTCTGATGAACCATACCCACGGGATGCCGCACATCACCCTGGTCTCATGTGAAACAGTCCAATGACAGAGCCAGAATAAGCAACACAAAACTTTTTTACTCATTAAATTTCGATAAGCCATCCGAAAACAAGTCCACTTAACCCCCCCCCCCCTCCATCCATGGTTCCCGATAATGACGCCGAATATCACCGAGAATCAATAAGTCAGTACATTTTTGTCAGCGTAACAGACCAATAGGGCGCGAGCCTACGCGGAGGTTTTTCACTCAGTTTACTCTTGCAAGATTTCATTTTTCTTTTGATCGTTACCTGGCTCAAAATTGATTCTTCACCAATTCAAGGCCTTCAAGTAGCGCTCCTTTTTTTCCGAACGATACGGGTTATTGATCCTGAAACTAAACTCATCTTTTATATGGATTGCTGTTTCCTCCACATTCATCAACGTTTCCTAATCCACTTCCACGCAGTTTGTTCATGTCTCCCCTTTTCATGATGCACTCCGTTTATTGAGACCGGGAATATCCGTCATTCCGGGCCATAGTCGTCTTCATAGTGAGTCGTTCTCGTCATACTCACCAAAGTTCACGGGTGTACTTCCATTCATTTCCTTCATCTCTTCAGGTTCATAACTTATTCCGTTCATGGAACCCCAATAGGCCTCCGTTATCCGCAGCTTGCACTATTTTGGTTTATAACGCATCCTTAGCGCTATATTCCCACGACATGTTTCGCATTCCCAAGGGCCACTACCAACCGACCCGGATTCGAGACCAAACCGTATTTGCCGCGCGAACCATTATAATTTCGGTTGGTTAAAACTAACTCTAGCTATGTTGCTTTGCCTCTAACGATTTTGACTAGTTTTCTTGAAATTCGTGTATAGTTCTTTGTTTCAGTAACGTGTACACCATGATCATGCGCTTGCGCGTGCGTCTCGACCATGGTCGAGAAATATACCATTATTATTATCACTAATCATAAGCTTAACAACATGTTTTAAGCAGGCAGTTATTACCGACGGATGCTAAGGCGTATGTGGATTCATTCTGTATTGTGTTTAGCAGATAAAAGCAGTCAAGCCAATACTCCATGACTGCCAACAACACATTCCACGTGTTTGTTTATCCACCTCTTATTTTCTGCGCTCCTTACCAAGACCCTCTACTGGCCGCCGTTACTCTGTTGATTCTTCGCTTCATGCAGTCGGACTCTATCATAGTCCCTAAGGTCCGTTTTAGCAGCTGCCACCATATATAAGATTATCGCTAGTGTTAGAAAATACGTAGTAGCATGTATAATATTGTGCCCTCAAGGTAACAGCCCCACTCACGCTTCAACTACTCACTCGTTGATACCCCGTTTCAATACACGAGATTTTAGACCCTGTTCTGATGAACAGACCGCCACATTTCATGTGGTCTTCCATCCATCAGTCATCGAACTACACACATGTGTTTGCCTCAGGTGTCGCCTATTCTTGCCTCCTTGTCTCGTTGGTAATTCTCACAAGGCCTCACGATAATTTGTCGTTGGTACTGTCTTATTTGGCTTTCCGCATGTTGTTAATTCCACAAAACCAGACCTCGAAGCCGCGACCATCCATTTCTGTCATTGCTAATTTCTTGACTTGATGCCGCTGTTCTGTGTGTTTCCCCCTTTACCCACTCCTGGTAAGAATGTCGGACTGAAGCCTTCTCCGTTTTGTTTCCAGAGCCTACCCCCTATGGACGAGGATCGCCCGCTCCATCCCAAGAATAACTTGGAGCCTCTCTCGCTGGATGGAGCAACTGAGATTGACACACGATTTAGTTTTCGCCCGTCACACGATGACTTTCCCCAGGATTCCCACAATCCGGCTAATAGAACTTGCACTACTTGATCTCACCGTATTAATACAGCGCATTCACGTCCCAACGGTGCGGGACTTGGCCAGACCGACCACTTTGGCCGGCACACATTGGGCTTGCAGGAAGTCTGCTCCGATGTGCGGGGGCAGCTAGATTGACGGATGGCACCTCTTGTCTCCAGAAATGGCTTTCAGGTTGGGTGTCCATCGCGCGGTCACTCCCGTCCACCAGCTCCACTTGTGGGTTACTAAGTTCTATCTTTATGCTCACACAGCTGCTGTAAAAATCCACTCCATCCCTCTCCAGTTGTCACCGGCTTTCCTTCGGGCTAGCTGTCTATACCGACCTTATGTCCTGCCCGGCAAAACCTATCGCTATCTGTGCGCACATCAGTGAAAAGCTTTCACCCCTACCTGCAATCCATCTGTTCTTCTGCACGCAGTTGCTGCTTATGCAAACACTCATCGATCTAGGCAGTTACTTCATGTCCACCTTCCCGGGGTCGCATGTCCATCTACTCTTCTGCTCCATACGTAATCATGCCCATTCCCCATGTTGGAACTCGCTAATACAGTTCAGTCATTGCCACATTTATTGTCACCGTTCATTAACTCACCGGTCACCAAAAGACCTCCGGCGCTGATATATCTTTCTGTAGCCCTCCGGTGGTCAAAGAGACGATTGGTTTTTGTCTGCACTCTTCGTCAGTCCATCCGATTGCCTCAGTAGTGCTATTACATCGAGTTTTTCGGGTTTCGCAGATAGCCACGTTCCCTCCATGTTTGAATGCCTCTGATATATACTTCCCATGCAGCTTCGCTGCACCGTTTTTTATTATTTACCACACCTGACAAATTGGTCGTTAGAAGTTTTACACTTATCGCTTGCTTACAGTAACACGATCTTTCTTACAACCCCATTCTGGCAGTTCCTCTGATCCTCCAGATTTTGCATTCGTATGTTACATTACCGAAACTGACCCTGTATCCATCCTGTAAATCCCACCACTATCTACACCGGCTGAAGCATTTTACTTGATAGCCGTTGGTCCACTGCAGCCTCCCGCGATATACCTGGGCGGCTTTATTAATGTCATTTTTGCGTGGTACACACTAAACAGCTTCCATCTATTGGAGTACACTTACCCGTGAAATACCGTCCTATCGTTCTTGCAAAACTAAGCACCTGTGTAATCGCTCTAACCAAGCAGTCAAAATTGATTTGTCTTCCACTTCCGCTTTAAAATTTCTTACCAACCCCACATAAAGCTAACAATTTGCTGCACGCTAACCTGTTTTCCCCCGGCCGTTTCCTACCTCCACCGTTCTGGTAGTCACCCTCCCACGAAATACGCAATTGTTTGCCACATACCTGATTCCTCGAGTATCCAGCCACCACTACATCCTACTATCTCTGCGGACTGATATATTTCCATGTTAATACCCCTGGACATACCCGCAATAAAGTGAATAATTCGCTGAATGCTTCGACGAGATTTCGATCCGTATGCCTTTCATATTCTGCAGCCCACAAGAAACTCTTTCTACTCAGCTAGATAAATTCTCCTTTTTATGAAGACCAACAACATATTCTTTGACTGTTTGAACTTCCACCAGTGGTAGTCATTTCCCGTGCCACTTAGGTAAGTGATCCCGACTTCCGGTTGACATTGCCCAAAAATAGCCGAACCGACTACCTGACCATGAGTCTTCTACTGGCTGGGAGTTAGTATCATTATAGTCCATTTCGATGTTCTCCTATGGTCCTCTGTGTGCATTTATTTATCCTGTTGCAAACTCTGACTTTTCGTCTGTGCTTTCTTCCGCTGTACTTGATTACGTATCTCGACCGCGAAGCCGACTTTTCTCGTCACTTCACTATGTGACTGCCTGACATTCAAATTCAAATTGTGATGCCTTCTCTGCCGAATGTCCCACTTCGTTCTGAATCCGGTATCCTTTTCTCCTTTCTCATACCAAACTCGTTGGTTCTGCAGCTGGAGATTTATCGTTACCGTGTGACTTGCCTATCAAAACGGTCATCAGGTCCTTTATCTACCCTTTACTTCATTATTGCTTCTGCACGCTATTTGCCCCCGAAATCGCCACACAAAGCGGTTCACGTTGATTTACTGTCATAACTCTATATCCTTGCCGTTACTTGGTGACAAACCTATATCAGTGAGAAGAAACCATTGAACACTTACCGGCTTACCCCTGGCTACCTCTTTCATCACCGCTCTTAAAATCCCCTCCTCTACCCACGGGATTCTTTGGTCTCTTTCCTTGTGATTGATTTCGTAGGCGTCTCATCTTTATACTCAACCATCACACTGGCCGTTGATTCACTGCATTTTGTATCTGACGATCGTTTCTTGTACATGCATGAGTTTTCTATCCATATGCCTATCACACCCTGCTACGTGCAAAAGACTCTTTGAAATCTCCTTGAATAACTCTTTTTTCTTCTTTCCTCGTTTTATATAACAAGTATCCTTTGATTCAGCTGGGATTTCTACTGTTGTGATTTTTTTGGTATACTTATGCATTTACTCGCCGTTTTTAGCCGACTCCAAACATTGCCAGCCAAATCGACCTTTTGACCCTGACGTTCGAACTTGCCGGGCATTACTACCATTCTGGTTCACTGTGACACTCGCTTTAATACTATGTATGTACATGTTGTACCCTCTTGTAAATTCTGATTCCAGCATCACTATAATCATCCGATCATGCACTCTAGCATGCTTCGGGCTCGTCCAAAATATACCATTATTATTATTATTATGTCTGAAGTGGCTCAACCACAACGGACTTCTGCAACTGCTGAATCCGTTCTCGTCGGAGCGTAGAAGAATTAGGGGTTACCTAATCGAAATGGCTAAAGTGAAATAGAGTATTGTTTGTGTAAGTGGCGGTTCCAACCGAATGCAGAGGCTCAATAGCAACTCATTAGTCCAAGGGCATAGTCTGAATTTGCTCACAAGAATAGTAAGGGTCCAAATGACGGCTCATGTCTTCCTATTCAGATTGGTTAAGGAATGAAAATCAGTTGTCCAAGGAAGCGTTGCCCATTCTGTGGTGGTTTTCAAGAGGAAACAAGAAGGGAAAAAGGGATCTTTTGAAGAAATGGCGCACTGCACCTCCACCCTGTATCATCATGTACCCTCTTGATTGATTGCTTTTTTAACTTTCCAGCTCATAGTTCCTTTTCTGTCACATAAAATAGTCCACTCCATCCGTCCTACGTATTTACTCTAAATCTTTGGTCCACCTCCACTAATTTTTGTGGCCCGTTGTTCTTTTGGAAACTGGCTACCAGCTGTTGGCAGCCAGTGGGGAGGACCCCGTTCATCCTTTGGAATGGGTCACAGTGGCTCGAAGTTATTTTTTCGTTTTTGCTATAACTTGATCGAAGAAGTCTTGATCTATTTATTGTCACAGAAAATCTCACAAGCTCACAAAGCAAGTGTCTTTACAGTTCCCACAGCCCTTCAGAACTAATTCTGTGCAGCAATCTGAACTAAAGTGAGTTGCAAGCTGGTGTTTTTGAGTTGTTAAGTTGAGCAAGCACATGAAACATGCCGATAATAATAATAATAATAATAATAATAATAATAATAATAATAATAATGCAACCGACTGGACATTCAAACTCGAGGCTCTAATTCAGGATCGATCTGAACCCCCTATCCTTACCCCAAATTTTTGTTTTCCGTTACCGTTTTGCGCCACGCTCGCTCAGCCACCGAACCACACACCGGACATTGACTTTAAGTGACCGCTGACTGATGGTTGCATAGGTTTGCTTTGTGACTCTTGACCCACATTCCCCACAGGCATTTCGTTGATTTACCGCTTGAACCTCAAGCGATCCTGAGTTGGCTCGCACTTGGCTGACTGTCAGTATATTAATATTAATATTCCCGGAGAGGTTACCGTTGAGGTCTGCACAGTTTCTGTGTCATATTCGTGACCTTTTTACAAAGAACAGTATTGAAAACAACAACCGGAAGCTTGGGGTCTTTTGGATTGGGCTATGCGTATTTCGACAACAGCTTGGAGTTCGTCACAAACAATAATAATAATAATGTATAATAATGGTACATTTCTCGGCTATGGTCGAGACACACACGCAGGCGCATGATCATGGTGTACAGCGTTACTCAGTAAAATGAAATATTCACAAACTTCAGGTAAAAAAAGTCAAGAGTGCCAGCTGTAGAAAAACAAAGCCAGCGATAATTTATATGGATCACTCTAATATTGGTTTGCGCGCCAACCTTGAACCGGTTTCGGTTTCGCGCTGGGCGGTGGCGCACTGCGGGAATGTCGAATAGGTCGTTCATTCGTGCTGCTAGAGGTGCATTATCAACGAAAATGATGCAAGCCATGAAAAACGGTGGTTTGCCGGGTATCTGCGAACAGCAAAGTTTCAAATATAATGAAAAAGAGATCTTATGGCAGTACACTCGGGGGAATTGATGCATGCGAAGAGAATAGTAAACCATAAAGCTGATGCAAACCCTGAATGTCGGTTCTACTGGGGTTCAAGAGAAGGAATGAGTTATGAAACAACGAGACATGGAACCAATTTTATGAATGTACATTTCTGTACTTTGGTGAATGTGCAAGTAACAAAGGTCCATATGAGGGTGAGTTAAATTTCAGGATCAGTAACCTGTACCCTTCAGAAATGCAAAAGTGCAACTGGAGGGCCCTGGAAAAGTGGAGGATCAATTTCCAGCCGGACACGGATCGAGGGAAAGTTGGACTGTTGCAACAGATACTAAAGTGGAAAATCTCCACATTGACTTGGGCCATATTAAGCTGTTCCACTGACAAATATATATATGGATTGACGCATTCAGCCTCCGTCGTATTCATCGTCATTACTGGTAATGTACTAATTTCTATGGGTATAGTTCGTCTGGCGGGGTGAAGGATATGTGTCGGTCAATCAGTCCATTGTGGCGAGATATGACGGATGTAAATGACGACTAGTATATTAGCAGGTTGCGATTGAACCGTTACTTGTGTTGGCTGTAATATTGATATCAACAGGAGTGGTTTTGTGTTAGAAAACCCTAATTAATACGATAGGCAGTTGGGGTATTTTCTGCCGCGTGGCTTTCTTGCAGTCCCAGATGATATGAAAGGTCCCACTTGGGTTCCCGTCGGTACGAATCATAGTGGCATCTTTGGTTATCCAGCTTGGCGACAGTTAGTGGGAGGCGATGAACCTGAAATAAATAGGGATTACAGTCTGGACGTGGTTCCAGCTGTGGGTTAGGGTAATATATGAAGACAACAGTAATGAATTGGTTGGGTTTATGTGAATGGGGCAAAGATAAAGTTCATTTAAGCGGTCAGTGGCACCTACTCCAAGTTCTGGGTCCAGTAGGCTCGCCGGGGACTGAGCTATAATGCTACGGGCTAGCAAAATTGCGTCCAACGGTCGGGTCATTTTGTATGTATTCTAAAGGGTTATTGGTGCGCAAGCTGGTGCGGCAGTGTTGGGATACTAAGGAAAACCTAGGGTTTTAAGGTTGAAACGATCGAGAAATGGTAACTCTCGATCTAGTTTGCTTACGCAGTCTGCAGTTCAGCGCCGAGGCGTTAAGGTGGGTTTGAAGGAACAATGAGAGTTAATGGGACTGGTACCCTGCTAGCATAGCGCTATATTTGTTACGGTCTCTTCCGGTGTAGTAGTTACTCTATACTGAATGGTTCCTGAGTGGCCCTAAAGTGGAAGAAACTATGATGGTGTCGGTGATGAGGCCTTAAGAAAATTGGTCTCGTGCCGAGAATCATAGCCGTAAGTTCGTCTATGCACATACTCGATGGTGCTAGTGTGCTAAGGTTATACTTGATTAGGAGCAAGGATATCCGGTATAGTGGTGTTTGCATGGTTACCGTGATATCTTTCTCGTCGTTTGCATATTGCAAAACAGGAAAACACCTATGTGAGAACTGGTTAGGAGAGCCGTTAGAGGTGATAACGGGATGGGGCCAAATTTTCGTCAAGGAGGCGAACTCTAACGGTCTACATTCAGTGCCCACGGCTGGCGGCATTAGGGCCTGCTTCAGTTAGGGAGGCAGCACGATGCACATCCATCAGCATCCAGCTCGTGCCGCTCCAAGAGTGGACCACAATTTTTAGACGTTTTTATTATTATTTTGTAGTTTTATCACAGTCAGGTATCTGGCTGTCAGAGAAGGCGGAGCTGCTTTTGGTGGGTGACCACGGCTCCCACGCCCCGGCCGGAACATGGGCCACATGTAACAAGCCGCTTTGAGAATAGGTCAACCACACCAGTCAATCCGTAGCAAACGGCAGCCTGGGGACATGGCTCACATGTGACAAGGCTGGTATGCCTGGAAGACAAAATAGTAGGGTATTTTTTCTCTTCCTTAATCCAGTCTCTTTTTGAGGTTACTGTCGTCTCACCGGGGGTCAGCTCTGTGCAGGGGGACAATCAGAGCCAGGAATGCTCACAGATGTGCCGCCGTAACACTCGCCGTATCCGTGAAGTCAGATCCCCAGTGCAGTTTACATAGGACAGAAAATGCGGCGGAAAGTACAGTCAACCACAGCCAGCGATTATTTGTTGGGGTCCAACCTCACGGAAACACCAGTTTGCACAAGGGTGGGGCACTACTTGCAGCCCTAACAACGTGATGCCCTTATGCCTGAAGACGCCATGGGCCGCAATGTTGGCTTGCCGCAAAATAGGTATTTGATGGTAAAAAATGGAGATTGTTTGCTGTCCTAGATCGTGTGAATGAACCGCTGAGTTCCGTAATTGCTGCAGCGATGGGGCCAACCCTATGCGGGTCTAATTGAGACTAGGTTGCTCAAAGCGGTTATTCAAGACACATGAAGAAGACATGGTCACAGGATGGAGTAACGCAGAGCAGAGTGAGGTATTCACCAGTTTGAGATTTAGAAGTTGCACAATTTCAGTAATATCAATTCAGATCAGATCAAATCAGATCACAAGGTATGGAGGCGTAGGCCAAATTTATATCCAATTTTTTATACACCCGAGGCCCTAGGGATCCTCATGTGCTAAAATTTAAGGAGTACCGTATGTCCGGCGACCTGCTTTTTATGAGAGAAAGCTCAGCTAATGGCAGTCTGTAGCCTGGAAAGTGGGCATTTTATTCCGTTCTTTTACTTTTTCGGAAAACTGGATCGGTGAGGGATCCTACCAGACTGAACGGATAAGAAGAAACTATCAAATCTGTGATGACACATGCTGACCGCAGTACGTATCACCAAGAAGAATCTGGACACTCCATTAGCCTAGGCAACCACCGGTCTCGTTCAGAGTGAACCAACTGCGGTAGGCACAACGATCAAACTCCGTTGAGTGCAGCACGGCCCAGATCCTTCAGCCTCCAGTATTTGAGTTAAATTTTTGAAAGTTTCCATGAATTATTGTGGTTTATTTCACAATACTGGGCCTAACGGAATTGCAATAAAAGAGTATTCCATTTGGAAACTACCTTCATTTTCCTCGTATGCACAGCAACTAATATTCGGCGCTTTCTTGAGGTGTTTTTTCCGTTTAGGTTTTTCGCGCATTTGAGTTTAGGGGTAGTACTCACAAAAGTCAGAGGTTTGCGTTGGGTAACAAACGGTTTGAGCTATTTCCCGAAGCTTGTGTATCCGTCATTGTGCAGTTTGCTTGAGATTGGTGTCTTGCATCCGTCTGAGGAAAAAATGTGGTAAATGGCATAGGGTGCCAGGTGTGCAGGACGTAGGCCCAGCCAAATTATTCGGGACTAGCGAGGTCTACCTGTGTCATTAGAGGCGTACAATCCCTGATCAGGGGGGTCTGTTCAACGACTCCATGCTCGATCCACCAGGTATTTACCTTCAAGTGTTTGGGAATGCACCTCGGTATCTAAGAGTTAGGCAATGCCCAAATTGATGTGGAACCCAAACAACCGGAACTTGGCCCGCCGATAAAACTTCTTTTCAAGGTATTTTCTTATCACGGTCTAGTATTTTTGCCACAGGTAGATCCAAGAGACTTGGTGGTGGTTGCCTTTCCTAAAGTGAGAAGAGTCTTTGGACACACTTCAACTTCCTGTCCTTGATAGGGCCCAAGGCTCTGTTTGGAATTCTACACCGCTACTCCGGGGACAATCCCTTATTGGCTGTCTACTGTCCTCCGGGCTACAACTTGGGTAGTGGAAATGCCGTCAGTGATACTTTCTCTCTAGTAGCCGGACTCACGCACGCTGATAAATCATGGCCCGGCATTTGCTGGACAACCCTAGAATACCCCCGAAATTGTGTTTTTTATCTCATTTCTGAAGTTAGATGGATGCAAAAAATACCGTCATTTGCCCAAAGAAAGTATACTCTTGACCTCGTTTTCAATCAGGGCCCACGAGGCGCAGGGGCAAAGGTGCTTCGCCGCCCTTGTCGTTGCTTGCTGACACTAGCTCCCTTAACAAACTGTTTTGTCCTTTACCGATAGGTGCCTACCTTAACTTAATTCGTCTGTCTCAGGCTATAACTCAGCCGTCTCATCTTGCATTCCTCGCACTTCTTCCGTAAGCTCGGGACGCAGGACGCTATCCTTCAGTAATCAATACTCACTGATCTGCGCACGTGCTCATGGTAAGTTATGACCCTTTTCCACCTGGAATCCGTGTGTCTCTGATTTCTCATGACCCCGAGGAAAACCAGCACGCTTGCATCCCATGAAAAGGCCTCACCTCAACCCCGAGTACTCTCTTTCCTTTTCAATATTTTTTCCGTCCTCGCTCACAGCCGTTACAACAACTAGACTGCCGTCTTCCTTTTTTCCCATTACATATTCTTATCCCACTCTCTTCTACTATTTTATTACTGGTTCTCAAATGAGCCCTCTCCCCTCATCCACGACCTACCAACTAAATTATTTTGCATTTCTGCTAGGCCTGCACTTGGTATCTCCCTATATCTCTATTATCACCCGGCTACCCTAGAAAACTATCAGCCTCCGGCCGTTGCTCCCCTTAGAGCGGCCCCCTGGCAGTCAGGTAACAAAATGACCATTGTGTCGTTTATATTAAACTATAGGCATAACTCACGGCTGGAAAATTCTCCAGGCTACCGCATTCCTGATCTCTCTCAGACCAAACTGATTACCCTGGTAGCTATCAGCCAACTGGATTTACCCCTGGATTACGAAACGGACTAGGCGATTTGATCAGTCGGATTGACCATTGTTTGTGCCTACACTCACCCCTGCCAACGCTTATTGGGGCACAGCACAGGGCTGACCAGTGACCATAATCCTATAACCGGAGTAAAAATCCCTCATGGAAGTCTCACCGGACCGCGGAGTGGATTCTTGACACCAATCATCACCTCACACTGCTTCAACAACTATTTCCCGTACTACATACAAACAGTTCAGTTCATCCTGAGTTGCAGTACGAAACTGATGACCGGAATTTAGCCCTCATCTTTCCGTTCTCAGCCTACTGTCCGCGTTTCTTTAAACTAGCCCCCCCATGTCTGTCACCCTACCATTCACTACCTGCCATTAACTGCCACCAGGGTTTTCATGAGACAAAATACCAACGACCTGTGGTCAATCGGAACTTGGATATTATTTCCTCTATCACGTATACAGAAAATGTTATTTTTACACTCTCCCAACTTCGGCTGTTCACTCGAGTTTGGCCAACTTCCGGTAACTGCTTTTTCCCCTCTTCATCATCTCCGCGTATCAGCCTGGTCACGTTGGTGAAGTTTGTCTCCGATAGTCTGTTTGTTCGACGTCTCCTCTTTGAAATTTCGTTCTGCTTCCACACACTGTACTTTTCAGAAGTGCACTGCATTCCTTGTGAAGTTTATGGCCTTCTTGTGAATTTCCATATGGCTCTAAAATTATCTATGCAAAAGGGTCAACCTTTCTATCACATCCGACTCACTTGCTTTCATATCACGGGCTCCCTCCACAATTAGTTGCCCAATGTTGGATCAATCATCTATATCCCGCTGGCACCTCTGACGGCGCCTTGATAACCCCATGTGGACTTTACTTTTACCCGTGTTTTTTGGTAGCTCTCTCACCCGGTTACTCGTTAGTGATCCCGCAAATATCCAGTTGGCGCGCCCTCGAATCGTTTGCTGGACTCTGCGACCCGTGGCAGCCAGTTCTCGGTACCCATGGGGCCCGTTGTGTATTATTCCTGCCTCTGCTCTCTGTCCATTTTATGATGTCGAAAGCCTGCTGCCTTACTGGCTATTGCAAACTCTGTACTCCTTACATTATTCAGTATCGCTTATATCAGCATTACCGGGTTCTTCCAGCCACCCACAAAGCTTCCTCTGAAATCGAAACTGATTTACGCTTCTCACGTTTACCGTCTCCATTTTAGTTCGCTTGAACACTGTCCAGCTTCGTTGCTTTCATTTCTGCCACGGTTTGATTCTTGAATACCAAAGTTGTGAATACCTCACGTCGTTATTTACCGCCGTATCCTCTGGTCATGTCTTGTACGTGTGTCTTGACAACCGTCAAGTAGCATGCCATTATTGTTATTGCTATTATCATCATTATTAATATTATAAGGTCTCGGTGCGTGGCGTATTGAAGAAGACGCACAAGTCCCCGTTCGGGTTAAGTACGGTCAGTGATTCAACTCTCGATCCACCGAATAGCAGGCTTTACTCGTCCTGGATAGCACTCCGGCGCCTTGGAGCTACGCGTAGCTCAAGCCGACACAAAACAAATGAAAACCTCGAATGATCCGCGAATTCTACGGTGCTCCCCGCGAGCCAAAATATAAGCATGTCGCAGTCATACTTTCGACAATGAAACTTGACCCTTTCCAGCTAAAGGTTAGCCAAATAAGAACGAAATTCCATACAGAGTAAACAACTGACTAAAAAGAATACATAAAAAGTGCCTGTCTTGTTACTTAAGCAATAAAATAACTTTTGCAAGCCCAACCGTGCCCAAGAAACCATTTCCTGAGACTGTTTGCTAAAAATCAACCTAAACAAACTGAAGTTCTGCGATCTATCAACGTGAGCAAAAGAACGAAACCAGGAAATGAACTGTTTGGGTCGGCGCGACCCACTATCATACAAAAAGTCCGCTTAGTTACTTCACCAAGAAAGCACGGCTGCAAAAATGTAAATACCTCAGTCGTAGTGTAAATGGCGATCACCCAACTGTGTCAGAGAGTATGATGGGAAAGAGTAGTCCAAAATTCTCTGAGAAAGTATGTAAGGATTACAGGTGAGGAATACTCGATTAATTAGGACGCTGCAACACAGGTCCTTCCCAAGGACGAAACTGATGGATTGAGAGCTTGTGCATTCCATGAAACGAGGCTTCCGTTCCGGACTTTACACTGCAGTCCCAAGAAAAGTGCCAAAGCCCGGCGGGTAGTAACATTACCGTGAGCCGAAAGACCCAGCAGACGTACTAAAATGTTATGTGCAGAATGAGGAGGCAGGTCTAAGAGGGCGGGTTTTTCAGCCATTTTGTAAGTTTCAAGCTTTTTCCCCGCGGTCCTTGCCTCATCTTTAGTGATCTAGACGGACAGATTATAGTACATTTTTCAGAATCCCAGTAAATCAAGGCTGTCAAAAAAAGAACGAGTACGAGATTTCGATGGATGGGCTAGCCTAAAAGGACGATCTCATGAGTGACCCACAAGGTCGGATCTTATGGGTGGGAAAGGACCCAAGCCGTAGGCTTCTGATTTTAAGTGAGAGTGAACCTCTTGCAAAAGTCACAGACCAGGCATGACTTAGATGTTAAGATGGTCTTTGGCAATACGTATTGCAGGAGTTTCTTTCGCTGCTGCTCTACGAATGGTGCATAGAGCGAGGGTAAGTGAGTGACCACTTGCGAAAAAATACCTACAAAAGTTAGATCGATATTGGTCCAGTTCTCCAATGAGTCAGCCCGGGACAGACTGCTGGCGATGACAGCAGTGGTGGCCACACTACCAGGGACAGGTACTAGATCACAAGAGGTAAGCGTAGAATGAAGTCTGGCGGTCCAGTGCAAGGTGGAAACCAGGCTAAACTGGCAATGGTGAGAATCCTCAGGGACAGCAGAATGCCGTACTCGTTCCTTGAGCTACATCGCCGCTAGCCTTAAGGCTGGTTTCGACTTCTGGAATAGATGTAACTGGGGGGCGATTTGGGAGATGAAATTTTGCAGTACTGTCCGCAGGTGGAGGATAACTCGGGCCTTGTCAATTTGAATGCCATGGCAACTCCCATAGGATTTGACTGGGACTTATCGGAAGCCTCAGGTCGCCAACCGTCTTAATGCACCCTAGTATGAACGGTCGGTGCAAAAGCTTGCTACCTTCTTGGGCTTTGCGCTGGAGACCTTGGCATGACCAAACACTATAAAACACCCAAGCTTCAGGGCAAACGCAGTAGTGTTATAAAGCAACGAGTCTGGTTTACCAAACAAATAGACGGAAATCTCCGAAGCCGCCTGGAATTATAGCACACCGATGGGTGTCCTCACAGAAGAGTTGGGGTCATAAACCAGACATGATAAACCAACGATTTCGCAATCTATTGGCGGGATGGGGAACTCGATTGCCTTAGTAGAGCGGTAGCTGTCCTTATCAGGTCATTCAGAAATGATACTGAGTCCCCGGCCAGGATATGCATCGGTAAATTCCAGTCTTTCGCAGTAACGATCATCCTTCCAGACAGAAGGGGCAAAGCCTTCTGTGCCTACAGGAAACAGAACACAAACAGCGACGAGGATGTTCTGTTACTGCGAACCCTAGCCGGACTATCTCAGGACGCTCTTTGAGCCCTACTATGGATAACTTCACCCTGCCACAAACTGGCTGGACTTCTGAATTCTGCTTACCAGGATCGCAACGGGAGAACTACTAACAGTAGCCACGTGTATGCACTTTGCCTCAACAAAGTAGAAAAGATACTGGGTGTAGTTCCCGGTAATCGGCGTCCCGATTGATCTGGCAGCACGAAATCTCTCCACCGACGTATCTAAACCCCAACGTCATGCAACGACGGGCAAAGGTGATGACCTGCGTGTCCAAATCATCCCACGCATTTGGCAGCCCCAAGCAGCCCCAAGAAAGGACAGGAACTTCCGTAGTGTGGAAGTAAAAGCTTCGCACCGGGAAAATGGAGCAGATGCAGAATACGGTAGAGAAAGCCTCTGTCGGGAAATGCTACGCTGTAATAGATGGACCCCTAAATGGCCTCCAGGAAGAGTTCGCACCTTTGGAACGAAGGGGAGTGGAGGGCAAACCAAGTTTGTAGAAGGCTGAAATAGCCAAGGCCACCAGACGAAGAAATTGCAGTTAGAAACTCTGCAAGGTTTTCGGCATCCAACTAACTGGGACCTGGTATACGATGCTTTGAAAAGAGATGGTTAGCCTTCTGCGAACTCTTAAGTAAGGTTTCGATCTAGGATTGGCAAAAAGAGTGACGAAGCAGCTGAAGAAATCCTACAGCCATGTGCTTTTAAGGGGCTGGGCAGACGAATAAATAGGTTCACTCTTCACTAAGAAGCACAGTATCGCCACAGACGGCCACTACAAAGGGGAATCCCTGGGTGATTAGTTTGGTATTTTACACAGGCTAAATAGTGAGGTACTAATTGACTTAGTCTCCGGTACATCCTCAGCCGCAGTTAAACAAACCAAATATTCAGAAGGGAATCCCTCGCAAGTATGAACAAGAATCAGGTATCCGCTGGTCGGTGGATCCCGATGGGGTTCGTGCAGCTTTCACCAAGCTGTCGGTGTACATCATAACTTCATCCGCATGTAAGCTGTGAAGACTAACTCTGGACCAGATTAATCTGTCCCAGGACTGAAAACGCGTGGTGGTCAGAAAGGTATATCGGAGTGAACTCGGTTTGCCTGCCGGCAACCTACGGTCAGTGGGCCCTATCATCATCCTATAAAGAGTTCTGGAGTAGGCCATCAGCGCTCACACCCGCCAGCAGTTGGTGGAACTCTCCCACTAAGCCCAGCCCATCAAAGATTCCCAAAAGATAGATCTAGTCTGAACAATCTTTTAATCTCCGTGGGTTGTCGAAGAATGGAGGGAATTCTAGTGTGGGCAGGAAGGTGTGTAGATGGCTGGCGGAGTTCACTTCCTCCGTGATGTTTTACCTCAGGCAGGAGACAAGTGACCTAGTTTGGTAGATGCCACCAGCAGCCTACCTTCGGGTCTTTTATAGGCCCTATACTACTCTCACTTTTTCGAAAGACTTGGAATCCGTTCTCCATCCTCCTAGTTTCATTTACGTGGATGGCGTGAAAGTTGTGGGGTCAAGTTAGGGACATAGGAAACAACCCTTAGCTGTGGGTGACGCGGAGGATGTTTCAACCCCCTACAAAAAGGGAGCCGCCTGACTGGAAGACCTTCGGTGTCTTACGATGTGACCGGCTGAGTGGCCGAGGGATGAGACTTATGAACAGTGGCAGCGTGGGCTCGGAGTTATCTCGTCGGAAAGGAAATTTTGAGGGGACATCGTAGAATTGTTTGAGGTGTCTATAGAGTTTTACAGTCCCGGGCTGGATGACCTATTCCAAGTGGCTTTAGTTTCTCAAACGGGGGGACAAGAGAAGAAGCCGAAGAAAGTTCGAGCCGGGTTTATGACGAGATTACACCTGTTCAGCAACTGTACAGTTATCACTTGAAGAAGTTTACGTCGTGGAATGGTAGGTCTACAGGCATTTCAGTCCTTAGATGGTCCCCAGACTGGAAGTGGAAGGAGTTTATTGCTGATGGTGAGTTTTGGGCCTGTGCGCTAGGTGGATAACAGATAACAACAAGGTCCACCTGAAGCGTATCGTAGCTGACGCTTTCGTTCGCTGCATATCGTCTCAATGGACGCTCGCGATACTTCTTGACTCTGGAAGTTGATACGCAATGGAATTCCACATTTTCCTCCCATTTGAGGCCCGGGGGTTTAACGAACTACATCGTCCAGCGGAGGGTGTCTAGCACGTGTGCACACATTTGGAAGAGAGAGATTGGTTGGCCTTGACCGAAACTTGTCCTGTTGCTGCGAGCTGGCTGTTGGCCGTGATCTTGGTGTTTCATCATTGTGAGTGTTAGACCCCGTGGATGCAAGTATTAAGCATTTTTGTTCACAGAGTTTCCTGTTTATGTATTTTAGAAACCGAACGCATAAAAACCTCTGAGGGGGGAGACTGACACTTGCATATGGCCGACTGACGACACCATCGATTGAACTGAGTGAATTGGAAAGCCTTATCGCTAAAAAAATTTCTTTTGCTGTACAGGCCGGTGTCCTGTGAAATGGCTCGAAGTACTCCGAATACCAGGTACTGACTAGATCCCGAGAGTGGCTTAAAGAACGGGGAAGAGGCCAAAAGTCCCGAAAGTTGCCAGGAGAGGGCAAAAATCTGGGGACTGGCGGAGGAGAGTTTGTGTTGAAATAATGTGGATCAGTTTTACGTAATAGAGTTCCACCCGACAAGGTGCCAGCAGAATGAGTTAAAACCTAAGCAGCCCGCGGGCAAGGCATTCAAACGTGCTCCTTAGTTGGCGAAAACAACTGTTCTTACAGGAAGCAGACAGGCAACGAATAGTCCTGCGGCGTCGAACAACATACAAGTTGCTTATCATCTGTTCATATAGCAACTCTTTGATGCCCTGGTTCGATATCTCTTTATCATCGGTCCGAACTCTGCTGCATGTTTAGGGGTTTTACGTATTGCACCACTGCCATTATTACTAATGGAACACATGGAGCCAGCGGAGGTCCAACCTTGCCCTAAGACCTACCACAGACGTGACAGATACCACCTCCGCCGGCAATGCGTTCCATGGGTTTGCAACGCGACACACAAATAAGCTTCTCCGTGTATTCTTCGATGCCCTCCGTTTGACGAGCATAAGCTCATGTCCCCTGAATGTGGAATCTCGCTTCAATACTAACAACCACTCCCTTGGGACAGATAATCCTTCTTTTGTGTGAGGGTTTCTATTAGATCTCCACCAGCATTCTACGTTTCATGGAGAAGGGCTTTAGCGCAGTTAACCTCCCCGTGTACGCGCTGTCCCTGACTCCCGGTAACATTCCAGCCAGCCGCAAGTGGTTTTTACAAGGCAGAGTATTGAGCCCACTTTTATTTTCTCTCTACGTCAACGATGTACTCAAAGTAATACGCCCTGGCACAGCTTTTCTATTCGCCGATGGTATCAAAATTGTATGTTCTTTGAACCCCATACCTTGACCTTTACCCTCATTGAAATAGCTGAGGACCTGAAGGCTCCTGACATGTGGTGCAGTGCTTGGAAAATGAGCTTTTCCGCCGCTAGGAAAGCCATCAGCATGTATGAAAGTCAAATTCTCCCTGAAACCCTTGCCTTAAACGGCTCGTACATTCCTAATAATCCGCTAGTACCAGATCTCGGCCTACAGTGTTCCTGCACGTTATTCTTCCAAGAACAAGCCGCCTACCATGTGGCTCAGCCTAAAGGAAAGGTGGTCCCCATCTGTAAAAACCTTAGAATGCGCGACAGCCAACTGCTGATCTTTAAATCCCACGCCAGACTACGGTTCGATTACTGCCCTCTGGTATACGCTCACGTGTGCAAATCCGATAGACGCGCGATTGAAAGAGTTCGGCGATTCCTCACCAGGCGCTTACTCGGCTCATCGTCTCCCTTGATTTACAACGAGATGTAGGCTACTAAGACTTTAACCCTTGTGGCTACGACTAACGAAACTCACTCTTTATCTTCTATTCAACCTCCTACATTCCAGAGCTCACACGTCCATCATTGATCTATGTTTCGCTCAAGACATACCCAACCTTCCTAGTAACCCAAACCATACTACTAAAGTCCCATACTGCAGGACAAAACTAGGAGAAAGGTTCTTCATCACCTTCTATCCCCGCATTTGGAACAGACTTCCTGAAGACACTCGGGCCTGCCAGACACTAGACCGTTTCAAAACTGTCCTTACAAAATATTTAGATGTTGCCAAAGTGCTACAGTTAACCCATATGTGCACCACGTTGGAACAAGCTTATGAGGGTAACCCAGATTTTTGAATAGATAAAGAAAGTATGGCCCGGGTAACATCCTTTGCAACGTGGACATCACCAATCCCATATGCCTCCTTCATAGCCAGCATATTAGTATCCGGAAGAATGACTGAAATGACTGTCACTGCTCTTGTTAGATTCCCCCTAATCCACGCACTCTAACGTTTCTTATTTATCTCCATCATACTTAATTCGCTTTACTTGGTTCGAGCCGACCCCATCCCCCTCCTTCGGTTTGCTGCGGCGCCCCAACACTAGATCCAAATCCAGAGACTACCATACACCTCTGAATCATCATCCTTATTCCCAGTTTTGGCCATTATTTTTGTACTATTATTCACTCTCGATGGCTCATAGCCCTCATTCTTCCCAAAGAGTCTGTGTCTAAAGTGCTAGATTTTTCTTTTCACCACTGGCCGTTAACCCCCAGGTGGGAGACTCCCGGGCTGCCTTCCTCTATTCTAGTGTTACAAGACACCAACCGGAGCGTACCTCCTTTTTCATTTCCTGGAATGATCCGGAGGTGGTACTGGAGAACTATCTGGCCTACACTTCTGGCTGAAAATCTGGTACCTGTCCACTATTCCGCCGCTCACCCATTGACCCCGTTCTCCAGGACTTCTCGCGATCTCCTAGACCACGCCATCTCAACGGCTTCAATAATAATATTAGGTTTATTCCGGAGACGCCCGAAGCATGCCTTAAGAATGATCAAGATTTCCATGATCGACAAAACTGACAGAAATAATTCATGAAAAATTTAGAAATACGCAAGACAAACGAGGGGTAGGAATAAATAGAGGAAGAATGAAAGGGAGATAAATGTACCCACACCAAGAAGTAACTGACAGAGTTCAAGTGAACTCAGTGATGGATTCAAATATGTCCCCGGCAAATTTGAAAGTCTAGGTCGAATGTGACCTCAACCAACATTACCTGCAAGAATCTAGCCGGTGAGGGCGCGATCGGAGCCACCGATTTAGCCGGTGCACATTAGGCGTGCAGGACGTCTATCCCGGTGCGCGGGCGCAACTACGTCGTGGATCGCACCTCCTGCCCCCAGGAATGGTTTTCAGGTTGTATTTCTAGCGCACGGTCAGCCCCACTCATTAGCAGCTGTTGGGGATTTTAAGAAGCAAACAGAAAGAGCCCTATTCACATACTCGACCTGCTGCAAGTATGCTGCTATCTCCTCCAGTTGGCACGGACTTTCCATCGTGCTCGCTTCCAGATTCGCCATCACAAATTACAGCTTTTTACCCCCGGCAAAATTAAACTTCTTCGGCGCACAATTGCAGCGCACTTAAAAACCAATTCCTGGCTCACTGTTCCCGATCCACTTTCCCGAGCTTTCATGTTAAATTAGTCTCCATTCTTACTTGTTTATTTAACCATCCCCTAAGATAAGGCTCACCTCTTTTTGCAACATTTACCGATATAATCGTAAAATAGGGCATTTACTAGTGCAATCCGTTTATGCACCACATCAACAAAAAAGCATGTGATACTGCGAAATATATCTCTAGAGATTCCCAATAATCGATGGTTCCGTGATAGAAACATGCTTTTCCAGAAATGATCTTGAAAAGTAAAGCCACTTCTGCAAAATAGCACGATTTATATCCGGGACGATTTCGCTGCATCTAAACATGGTGCATGCTGCAAAATGATACTGTTCATATAAGTTCATGTAAAACCATAATGTTCGACAAATATAGGAAAAATTACAATAGACAAGTTACGTCACCATGTCAAAGACACATTAACAAAGAGCTGTTTCTGCTGACACAATATAGGTTTCCATCGATGTATGGCAATAGCCATGCGCTTCCCTTTCACATGGCTTCATTCGATGTCCAATCACTGTTTACGAGTGTTCCCCTTCGGGAGGTCATACGTATCATCTGTGACCATGTCGAGCAAAACCAACTCAGAATCGGTATACCAGTATCAGTTCTGGAACGACAATTACTACTGTGCACAACAAACGTATCGTTTTCCTTCCTTGGTCGGGCTTACAGACAAATTGACGGTGTCGCAATGGGAAGTCCATTGGGTCCCATTCTGGCAGATATATTTGACTCATCTTGAGGAAAAAGCGAGCAAAATCCTGGAACGTTTAGAAGTTTACAAACGATACGTTGATGATGCTCTAATCATCACAAGAAGTCTAGAAGGGACAAAATGGATTATAGATGAACTCAATCGTCTGCATCCGAATGCACGATTTACGATGGAAGCAGAAATAGAAGATACAGTGCATTTCTCCGACACTAATATAACTAGAAGGAATGATGGAACAATCGCCAGATCTGTTTACCGAAAAGGAACTTGGACAGACCAATACTTGCACTTTGACAGTTTTGTGTCTGTGGAATATAAGCGTGGCCTGGTCCGAACACTATTTCAAAGAGCACGACGTATCTGCACAGAAGACATGATTGACAACGAACTACGTTAGCTGAAAGAAGCCTTGACTGAAAACGCTCATCCCGATGCGTTTATCGAAAAGCCACAGCAAGCCTAAAGTCATCAGACAAACGAATTGTTCAGCGGAGAAATTACTAGTTGCCATTTGTCTTCCATTCAAAGGTGATGACGTCAATCGCTTGCTCAAACGACAACTTGGATCAGCGAGTGCTCAAACATATTTTGCAGCTGACCCCAGAATTTTTCATCAAACGATTGAAATCCCCACACCCTCGGTGAAACAACGTCCATCTCTGTACACAAATCGAACCTGATTTACCAATTTCACTGTAGTTGCGGAGCAACCTACTTGGGTCGAACAGAGCGGCAGTTACGTAACCGAGTGATTGAACACATTCCAAATTGGGTACAAAGTTTTGTGATGCAATCAGGGTCAGATCAAAGGCAATAGGAACAACGTTCGGAACCATAAGATCCCGTCGTCGGCCATCGCTCGTCATCGTCTGATGACGCAACATCCAGCTGACCGAAGCACTGTGTTTCGGGTCATTTACGTGGCAAAAAATACCAGGCTTTTGAGGTTTGCTGAAGCTATTGCCATACATCGATGGAAACCTATATTGTGTCAGCAGAAACAGCTCTTTGTTAATGTGTCTTTGACATGGTGACGTAACTTGTCTATTGTAATTTTTCCTATATTTGTCGAACATTATGGTTTTACATGAACTTATATGAGCAGTATCATTTTGCAGCATGCACCACGTTTAGATGCGGCGAAATCGTCCCGGATATAAATCGTGCTATGTTGCAACTCCCTTTCCATGATTGTTTACCTTGTCCGTCGGTTCCTCTGTTCGCCCACCTGGGGCTCTGGCATTGCAATGTCCCTACCTAGCAGGGTATCACGTCCTCCGTATGCTTATCTGATAATCTCTTGTGCCGCAGAGTTTTGTTGTGTTGCCATCAATGGTCCACTTCCTGCAAACTACATAAATTGGTAATCTCCCACCTGTCACTTCAACACTTACCAGCTTTCTCTCCTTTAGCTGTAGCACCACACATCGATTTGTCACCAGCTCTAAGTTTCATGCTGAGGCATTATGTTCGTTTCTTCTGAAGGCAATTAATCCGCTCAAAGTCGGCATGTTTCTATACGGCCACTCCTTCCTCCACAGCTTTGGCAACCACGGTCCGGTTGTGTGTTCTCTTTGGTTTATCATACGCTCCGCCCATATCCAGCTGCCGAACTTTGAAATCTATTCATCGTTTGTTTTAGGTATTTCATTTCCGGTGCCTTATTCCCATATATCGTCTCAGATACTTCCGACACTTGACACACTCTTTTCATCACGTGTTGTCTTTTGCTAAGGAATAACAGTGTGTAAATGCTCACCCGTCATTTACTTGATCACCTCTCTTTCAAGCTGCATTTATGTCACTATCGTAGCTACGCACCGCACATCGATTTTTCGCCAGTTCCCATTTTTGCGTTGATGCGTTATATTCCTTTCTTCTGAAAGCAAACAATCCGCTCAAAGTTTATATGTTTCTATCCTGCCATTTCTTTCACCATCACTTTGGCAACCACAGGTCAAATTGTTTTCCGCTTGTTATATAACTGGATCAACCGATATACGGTCACTGAACTTCAAAACTGTGATCCTCCGCTGATTTTTCTTGTTCTTTATGCAAAATACCACCTCCCTTCGTCTTCTAATTTTACGTCGTACCCCTCCCACAAATAGCAAAGCTCTATTGCTGTATGACGTCTCCTTTGGGAGTGTTTCTTTCTCACGGTAACCATGTATCCGTCAACCTGGTATGGTTCTCCGGCAGGACAGCCTTCCTTCGGTAGAATTTGTGTGAATCTCTACTATTTTTAATCCACTCCACAATTTGGCAGAACAATTATACCCTAACTTCGGCCGGCTTGGCCGCCTGGACCTGAGTTTAAATGTGCCGGTAGTTACCACAAAAGTGGTCTCGGATGCTTTCTCTTACATTCAACAGCATGCACATAGTTGTACAATCCTCCTGAAACTCTGATTCAGCTTTCAACTGTACTGTTTGGCCTTGCATTGCAACACGATTTGGAGTTATCCGAAACATGCTACTATTTATTATTCACGTATCGTTGAACCTTCTGAGGGATAGCAGTGTTGCTCACAAGAGCGGGCCTAAGTTTGGAATCAATATTCTAGGTGCTGTCTAACTGCTGTTGTGTGCGAATTCAACAACACCAAGGCTTCCCTGGAAGATGCGGTGCGCAGTATTTGATGGAGCTCTTGTTCAGCCTTGGTCGCAGCAGACGCACTGTGGAGGTAGCCAGTGGCAATCGTTCATAAGGACTTCAAGGTCAGTGACCACCGTAATCTTCCTAATTGCTCGTGGGTTTTGAAGGTCTAAGCGCGTTGGATTTCCTCCGATGCCCTGGGAGAGGTGCCTACACTTCCCTAAATTGAGAGCCAGCTGCAACTGAGTGATCCAGGCATTGGCCCTATTCAGGTCCTCTTGAGTTGGAGCGGCTCCAGATTCACCCACCAGCACCAGGTAATTCGCAAACAGGTAGTCTGGGCTTTTATACTCGCTTATAGGTCTTTGAAGTAGACCAAAATCAGAAGAGGACCCAGGACGGACCCTTGTGGGGCACTACTGGTAGCCGTAGCCCTCATGGACCTGCTCCCACTCACCCGCATGTATTATGTTCGGTTTATGAGATATGCCGGGGTCCATTCCAGAACTAGGGCGCAATAACCAGAGCTTTCAATTTGCCCAAGGAAACCAGTGGTTTATGGAGCCAAAGGCTTTTTGAAAGTCCATATGACAGACCCCGACTCTCTTACCCCGGTTTAACCTGGTCGTTACCTCGTCCAAAAAAGACAGCTAGTTAGACAACCCCAAACCATTTTTAACTAACCAGTGTTGTCTGATAGAAATTATCCTATTTTCAGCCTGATATCTGACCATGCGGCTCCTAATCAGTCCCTCTAGTAGTTTCAGTGGCTCGGGTAACAGGCTGACCGGTCGATAATTCCATACCTCTTTCTTCACCCCTCCATCAAGCTTCGGCATTCAGCCAGCCCTCAGGGAGCTGAGCGTTCTCCAACGATCTAATCTACATCCGGGCAGGAGTGGCCATTATTACCTGGAAAATGGGGAGTAAAATCGCTGCCGGCTGCCTTTTGTACCTTGGGACTCTTCAGGGCTTTTTATAATTCCTTAGCAGGAACAAATATTGACGGAACTACTAGTGGTCTATTGGGGGTTCATATGCCAGATTTGGTCCACAGTCTCACCTGTGCGCTGTCTTGATATGCTATCGCAGTATCTCGGCCTGTTCTCTACTGTCGAGTGCGTGGTTACCATCCCCATCCATAAAGGAAACCACAAACACTTGTATGGCTGCTTTTGGCTAAAAACAGTTGAAGCAGGTTTCTGGGTTCCGTTTAGCATTTCTAGCTACGGTGATCTCACAATAAAACTTGCATTGCCCTTGGGCCCTGATGGCCACTTCTCGAGCCACTTTGAACCATAAATTTCTCCTGTGGCTTCTTGTCTGCTGGCACTGACACCATGCCCTGTGTTCCAGGCTTTGAGCCCTTCCCCTCTCCTGCGGACTCTGCAAGCTAGCGCTAATTGCCCTGCGAACGGCAAGCGATTGTTCCTGAAGGCTGCCCATCCCTCTTCTGCTCTTTCACAAGGTGGGTCTTATGTCACTGCTTTGTCCGCAATAACGAGAAGCTGCACATCAAGGTTTGCATAGCATCTTTTAAGTTTGTTGGGTGTCCTGTCCTTCACTGCTAGATGATTGCAATGGATCACCCCATTGTCGCTTCTTCCCAGTGGTGTAGAACCTGTGAGCCTTCACTGGAACCGGAGTGTTTGATGATTACCGGGTTCAGTAACCCCGGGGTCTGTCCTCCTCCCTATCTGGTGGGTTGTAGGATATGCTGAAAAGGCCCCTGCTCAAGCATAACGTCTAGCAGTCTGACAGTGTCACCTCCACCTGCAGCCCACAGGTTCACCCAGTCTACCTCAGGAGCTTTACGTTCCCGAGGACCATGAGCTCATCTGCTCCGGCTGCTGCTTGGTGATGGTGGCTCAGCAAGGCTAGGTCCTCCGGTGGAGTGGTGGGGTGGTGGGATGGACTTCAGTGTACACAGGCAACACTCCAGCCTGGAGTAGCTTCAAGTCACAGGGGACGGCCTGTATACTAGCTAATGCGGTACATCCCCCGGCTATCCTCTTCATTTTGCCTGCTACTGTTATCGCGGCAACCCACCATTCCTAACGTTCACCTTATCAGCTCGATGAATGCAACAGCCAGAGAGGGAGAGGGCTGCAATATCGCTCCCCGCTCTAAGTCAGGTTTCAGTGACCACCACGCAATCAGCACTAGCCGCCTCCGCTGTCAGTTTGCGCCACTTATTCCCAAAGCTGCAAGCATTCACTTAGGCCCCATCTAGGTCTCCCAGTCTTCGTACCCTGCTTATGAGCTGGGAAGAGTGGCACTTGGAACCTCGTTCCCAGTGCTGACCTCGCACTTCGGAGGCGAGGGACTGGATTCTATTTTGTCCCCCATCTGTCTCCCCTAGTTAGCTATTAGGGGCTTTATTGATTTCCTGAAGCCCCCTGTAGAAGTACGGGGCTATGCCAATCTGGTGAGTGTTCAGTATTTATCAACGCTTATAAGGAGCTGACGGATTTTCCCAGGGTCGACCGTGTTCCTACCGGTAGACTCTATCCAACCGGATGAGCTTTCTGACTCCAATACGAGCTTCTCATGGGCTGTGGGCCAAACCAGTTCCGCTGAAGCTAAGGGAGCATCCATCTCATTAGGGTTCACAGTCTCAATGAGCGCCAAGGGGGCCGCTGATCACCCCCGATGTGGTTCCATCTACCCAGCTTGAAGGCTGTCATTAGTACAGTTCGCCCTGGAAACACCGCTATTCTTTGTAGATTCGCTACCTGGTGCCGACCATCTTTATCCCCCTGGCAGGCTAAGGTATGCCTTCCATCATTACATTGCGGTTCTTGCCTAAGGCTATTTCCGTGTTCCTTAGTGAACTGCAGAGAGTGAGAATTACTGTGTTCGTCTTGTCCCTAACAGCCTGCAAGTTTGCTCCTTGCTTGTCAACTTGGGGTATCCCCCTCCCAGGGTGTTTACCTACCTTGTTAGTACCGACACTACTCGGCGTGGAGCTGGGTTTTTCGGTCCTTTCGGTGACCATATCCATTCCTGAGGAACCGGAGCATTTCATGATCGCCAGTCGACCTCACATTTGACTGCTGGTGTCAAGACCGTTCTAGAAAGCCCATTTAAAACATTGGCGTTCTTCATACTGCCCGAATACCTAAAGGGTGATACCAGCTATGACACACCACACCTTGTTCACTCCTCTACCTCACGAGAGCAACTGGTATCCTCATAATTGAAATTAGCCTTCATCCGCTTAACCACCCATGTGTTCATACTTTTTTGTCCATTGCTCACTTCAACAGCGAGTAAAAACACCCTAGACTATGAAGAACGAGAGTTATTAGTAATTTTTATAATGGGCCATTGTAAATGGGGACAAGTAACGAATGCACTGCTAGTACAGTGATACAAATCATAAGGAGTATCAACAAGGTTTGCGAGGGACTCATTAGCAGCTCTTTCGCCACTGATTGCTACAGAACCTGCTGGCAGAATCAAATGTTCCCCGTGCTCCACAGGTTTCAAGAGCCAAGTTACAGCACAGGTGGAGTGGTTTCGACCTTCCGTTTCCCGTTCAATTACACAGGTAGATTTCTAAGGCCGGGAGAACCTTCTGCTGACTACAGCAATCTTTTCATTTTTGTCCCAGCAAATGAGCTCATGCAGCTTCTTATGCTTTTGCATTTTACAGGTCGAACAAAGGCAAACCCCTGCTGGGCGAACACCGAGCCCTGCGTACTACACTGTGTAGACGACGGGGATTGCCGCGCGGTTTGAATTCATGGTGCTCTTGCTCTTAAGCTGAGTTTTTGAATAGTTTTGTGAATCAACCTATCTTATTTCACATTACCAAGCGTATCGGAATTGCATTTAGAGCGCGTTGTATCCGGAGAATATTTTTTTATTCTCCGTGTAGCATTGTTGAGTAGAGTTAGGTGTTTTTTGAAGCGACCTCTTCTCGCTTGAGGTTCTTTTCTTGGTTATTTTGTGTTAGCGGGCTTAACCTGCAAGTGTCAGAGTGTTTATTTTGTGCTTGGTTAAAGAGCAGTTGAGCTGTTTTCGTCTTCGTTTTTTGGTTTTTGGTGCGACACAAGTTTCTGACCCGTGTCTCGCAACCTACTGCGGAAAACGTGTAGTAGATGGTATAGAGTGCGAGATATGCAACAGGTGGGCTCATCCAAGTTGTCCATGAATAATAATAATAATAATAATAATGGTTTATTTCGGAAGCGCCCGAAGCATGCCATGTGCATGATCATGTAGATACAGGTGATGGAATGGACAGATATAATTCATGGAAGTATGGAGACTCTCATGAAAATATTGGACAAAAAGGCTCAGAAGGGGGAATAAGGTAGGATGAAAATAGTATAAACGTATGCACACCATAGAGATTGCATGGAGTTTAAATGAGCTCAAGAGCGGGTTTGAATGGACGCCCGGTGAGTTTGAAATTCAAGGTCGGGTGGACTGAATGGCTGGTCCCGGGCAATTACATATGGAGGCAGACTGGTAAACATGAAAAAGGCTGGAAATCGGTATAAAGAACTGCAGTAGCGAGGAAAGATGGAGAAAAAGGTGAGGTGCACTGCAGCGGATTAGATGAAAATGAAGCATTGGTACTCTGCAGTGGATTGTCGGCGGACAGGACACAAAACTCACCGTAAAACAGGAAGCGAGTAATGCAAGACGTAGAGGGATGATCAGATGACAAAAACGATTTAGAAGGATTGGATACGGTAGATGTGAGGCACAGATGTATATTTGCTGGATGCCTATGATGACGGTCGTTGGGATGATAGCAAGAGAAATGGCAGGTGAGGAAGTGCAAGATGCAGAGCGCGTGCACATAGATATATATGCGTAAGTATATATATATATAGATTTATTATATATATATGTATAGGTTTAAGAGAAGCAGGAGCAATAACAATGGGGTCCTAGAAAGAAACTATCAGTCGATAGGAGGAGTAGGTAATGTTAGATCGATTGGTTGTAGGATTAACTTTGGAATGTCGTGGTGGATTAATTTCATGACAAGTGCACGTGGCAGCCCAACGGAGAGAAAAATAGAATGCGGAAGCACAGAAGTGATGAAGACTGTTAGGAGCAGTTCATGGAAGAGTGAAGATGAAAGACAGGATCAAGGAAAACAGGTAAGAATGGGTCTAATTATTTGATCAATGCAGGTGCGAGATGTAATGACGGACCAGAGGAATCGGGTAGTGACAGGTCAAACAATTTGAAACTGTAAAAGAACGTCACGACGTAACGTTGTCATTACAATGGTGGAACAGGGAAAAGCGGACCACACTGGAAGGTACAGAAAAATGCCTGTAGCGAGCAATAAACGGATCAAGGGATAAAAGCAATGACCGAGGAGACACAGGTAAGAAATCACCAATCAGATCATTTTAGTGCAGATGAAACACGAAGGAGGCGGACAAGGAAGCGGGAAGCCCCGAGATAAGTGGACCAGTAACAGAGCAAAAAGGCCACAAAAATGAATGCGCAAAGGAGTTGGGGCAATGGAGCTGGAGAGCTGTGTGCCGGCAGACAATTGAACAGGTGGATACTAATCAGAACACTGGAAAGAACCGCAGAGGAATCGCGGGGCCAAGTGAGGAAGATATGGTGGTGGTGATTAGATAATAAATACGACTGTAAAATATGCGAAGTTTAGAGTGGCAAGTTCTAATATGCGGATTGGTCATGGGTGCGGGTGTGATTGGTACTTAATGGCGTTGGGCATGAGAAGGGAGAACAAGGAGGGATTTACCAGAACAACATGTATAGGAATGCTATCAATATGCATTCTGAGCAGAGGGTAATACCGAGCGCATAGAGAATGGAAGCCAGCAATGACGGCAGGTGGAAAAAGTAATATTGGCGAGCGTCGGCAGAGAAGAGTGGTTAGGACGATAGTGACTCAATGCGATGAAAGATGATGCAGAGAGAGGCGATAGGAGGGAGGACAAACCGGATAGGTGTGCATACCGTGGTAGGGCGACAAAAATGGGAAATGGTAACAGATGATAAGAGCTATAGGTGAACAAGCTAAGGCGGAAAAAGGGTGGGGAGCATGCAATTTTCAACCGACGGCATTGGATTCGGTAGTTCAAGAAAAGTTAGGGCGTGCCATCCGCAACCGATGCTAGTGGGTGGGACTGGCCGTGCGCTGGGCACCCAACCTGAAAAACACTTCATGAAGTGAACGCAGGAGGTGTGATCCACCAGTCTAGTTGCGCTCGCACGTGGTTGCAGACGGCCTGCACGCCCGATGTGCGCCGGCCATAGCGGTGGATCTGACCGCGCCCCGCACTGTTGGGAGTGGCACGAGTGATCATGGATAATTGTACAGGGGACAAAACGACCGCGATGGGGGTGCGTGAACCAGGAACAATTGACCAAGCCGTGAGACCATGGACAGGAGAGCCAACGGAAACAGCAAGTGGTAGACGACCGTGTAGCAATATTATCCAGGTGCACCTGCCAGGGAGATGGTAAGTACAGTGCCCGAAGTGGTTGGCCGTCAGCGGGGATCACTGGAGAAGGAAAAGGGGTAGAGAAGCGCAGTCTGGGTGTGCCCCAGCTGAGAATCAACGGATACTGAGGAGAAAAAAGTGAATATGATGGATAAGAGATGAACGTAGGTGAGCAATGGGGTTACCTTATGATGGCGGGCGGTAGATTCGCCGTGGATCAGTGAAGGCAATGGCCTTAGTTCGCGAGGTGTACCTAGCGGCTTGTGACGCAGAGGTAGTAGAGTTACAGTGTGAGACTTCTTTCAAAGGCCAGGTCGGCGGAGACGAGCTCATTGGTGAGCAATATAGCATTGGGGACTGTTAAGTATGACAAAAGTGCGGGCCTAAAAGCGAACATTGAGGAGGCACTGCGTAAGCTAAGGGACAGCTTATTCCAGATTTTGGAACAGGCTGACAGAAAGAATCGGGACTTCGGACAGAGATTAGAATGAGGGACAGTGAGAGAGAAGGTACGGTGCCGGATGGGGTAGGAGCAGGGCGCAGCGAATGAGATGGGATAAGAGGTGTAGGCCAGGTTATGGATGAGCTTAAAGAGGAAAATCAGGTTGAGCCTCATGCGACGAATCCATAGAGGCTCAATTTGTAGGAGCTCACCCCGCTGGCGGTATGTTAGGGCTATGGATACGCCCAACAGCTTTTTGGTGAAGGTACGCTGAACGTTCTCAAGAGATACAATGGATACAATGGATACAATGGAATAGCAAAGGACATCTATATCCTTTATAAACAGAACCCATGGGCTGAGTGCATCTGTGCTCCTTGCAGAGAGGCTGCCAGCATGGCCTTCATCTTGCAGGATCAAGGGCGGGACCAACGCCCACCAGGTAGTATCTTAGAAGTAAGCCTCAAACCATGGCAATCAGGTTGCAGTAAGTCGTTTTCGGAAGTGGTAGTCACATCTGAGGGTACAGTCATCAGAGCGAGTGGGCCAGTTCCAAAAGCTTTCCAGGCGGTCGTTGCCTCAACTCCCTTGAGACAGACCGACGAGGGCCAGTGGACTGAGCAGAAGCCCAGAAGGGCAAGGCAACCCAAAAAGAAGAGCGACTTTAGTACAGCGAAGGATGGGCCAGCTAGGGTAGACGACCCGGCGCCTCTGGCGTTGGAAAACAAGGTGAAGGATATGCAAAGGCGAATCTTGTCAATGGGCAGGGTCTCAAGCAGCAGGCTCATGATCCTAAACCTGGAAGAACCTTTCATAAGGGAATAGAAAGCCAGGCCGGACTTAGATAGGGGGAGGGTCTAGGATTTACTGCGAATCGCAGGTGTTCCGTACCCTACTACACTTGGAAGGGTGCACAGGGTAAGAGCATGGAAGTCACCACTTGGGAACGAAGGCAAACATCGTGCGAGACCAATCCTGGTGGAGTTCGCTGATGAAGCCACCCGGGATAAGCTGCCGGTGAGGGCAGCAATAAAAGCTCACACCACCAAGGGTGGATACCAAATTGTGCCAGACGAGCATAGAGTAAGGCGTGGTGAACTAGCTCCGGGGATTAACCTGGTTCGACCATTCAGGGCGCTGGTGAGAAACCAACAAGTTCAGCAGAGTGCCGTACTTGGCTCTCAGGCCCCGACCCCGAAAGTGGTAAAGAGGCCGCGTGCGGGGTCGCGAATATTATAACTGAAGATGAAGATTGGCTGCACCATCCGGAGGTGGATGACGGCACAACCCTTGTCAGTCTGGATGTTATGGCAACCCCTATAGAGATGGATTAGAAGCCGTCGGAAGTTCAGGATCGCCAGCCGGCGTCATGCACACCAGTGAGGACAACCGAAGCAAAGACTTATCATCATCTCAGGCTTTGAGCCTGAGAATTAGATAGGAGTGAATAATAAGAGAAACCCAAGTGACGGAGCAAACGCGGTGGCTTTATATACTAACGCCTGTAATGGAAGCAAAAAGTGGATGGAACTCGCCAAAACCGCTGACGAGCAGAAAGCGTCAATAGTTGCCGTTACGGAAAAGTGGCTTTCTGAAGAAGACCATTTGCCAGGCCTAATAAGTAACGGTTTTGCAGTCTATAGACAGGATAGAGAACATGGTCGACTTGGTGGAGAAGTAGCCACTCTCATTGGGTCGGGCACAAGCCACCTCGAGTCTCAGACCAAGATGTGCACTTGAAATGTCCAGTTATGCGCCGTTACAGTCATCCTTTCAGGCAGAAGAGTTAACGTTGTCTGTTGCTGCAGGGCACCAAGCACAAATCGCGAAGAGGATGTTTGTTTACTGCAGACTTTGACTGAACTATTTAAGGAAGCACAAAAGGCCCTCTTAGTGGGTGACTTGAATCCTCCGCATATCCACTGGACGGCTGCGGTCTGCCGGTCGGGATTGGAGGAACAAACCTACGTAGAATGGCTGCGTGCCAATGCGCTGCACCAGCACATAAGTGGAAATACCAGATATGGGACTGGATGCCTTCCATCTTTGCTGGATCTAGCAATAACGAACTTTCCCGCCGATGTGTCTGGACTGCACTGCTGTGCACCTCTGGGCAGGGTTGACCGCGTGCATGTCAAAATCGTCCTACGCGTTCGGCAACCCAAGAAGCCCCCAGGGCTAGTCGGACATTTCGGTAGTATGGATATAGATAGGCTTCGTAATAGGGCGATGGGTTTGACCTGGGACACGATGGAGGGGGCTGATGTCGAGGAGAGCTGGCAGGCCATAAAGGGACCCCTGATTGCCCTACAGGAAGAGTTCGCACCCTTGAAACGAAGGAGCAGGGAGGGCAAACCCATGTGTTGGAAGGCTTCAGTGGTCAAGGCCATCAAACGTGGAAACGGCAGCTGGAACCAGTACAAAGATTCCGGCAGTCAGCTAGCCTGGAACCGCTATACCGAGCTGAGAAAGGAGACTGTGAGCCTTCTAAGAACTTCCAATCCGGGGGTTGAGATCAAACTGGCCCAGCGTGTAAGACAACAGCCGAAAAAACTCTATAGCTGTGTGCAGTCGAAGGGCTCAACAAAAAAAGCAATGGGTCCACTATCCACTAGAGACCACGGTATTGTCACTGATGGCCAGGGCTTAGCAGACGCCTTGGAGGAGTACTTCGGTAGTGTACACAGGATACATGGTAGGGTACGAGTAGATCTGGCTCTGGTGCATCCTGCTTCCTAGCTAAACGAGCTAAGCCTCTCAGAAGAAAACATGCGTAAGTACCTACAGGAATTAAACAGCCACAAGTCAGTGGGTCCAGATGGCATCCACCCAGTTACCATCGAGCCGGTGTCGGATATCATAGCTCCGTCGGCATGCAGGCTGTACAGGTGTACGTTGGACCAGAGTAAGCTGCCTCAGGGCTGGAAAGTTGCGGCCCACTTGGCAATACATAAGAGTGAGCCTTGGTTGGCTATGCAGAACCACAGGCAGGCAAGTCTAAATATCACTCTATGTAAAATCCTGGAGATCATCCGTGCCCACATCTGCCAGCACTTACTGTAGCGCTCCACGTAAAGTATGGCCCAGCATGGATTCCTGAAAAATAGATCTTGTCTGACAATTCTCTTGTGCTTCTTAGATGGAGTAACTCGACGACTCGACAAAGGTAAGCAATTTGAGATATGTGACGACCAAAACGCTCAAGTCCTGGTCCGGGTGAAGCCTGACCAACGATTCAATTATCGATTCACCGACTTTTAAGCTTCACTCGTTCTGGATAGCACCTTGGATCCTCAAAGCAACGCGTAGCCCAAATCAAGAACACGATTGCCTTGCAAGTTCTGTGGTACTATTAGCGAGTAAAAATGCAAGTACAAACAAGACCATACCTTTGTCAGTGAGCCTCAGTCACTATCCAGCCAAAAAGCTAGTCCAAAATAGGACAAAATTCTGTAAAAAGGGAACAGTTGGCCATAAAGAGTGAATAATGAATACCTATCCTCAAGCCCAAACAAACAGAACAAGTTCTCTACGCCTAATCAGGCCCAAAGAACAATTTCCTGAGCGTGGTGGTATTCTTCTGCGAACCTTCGTGAAACTCTTCCCTGTTTCCCTTGCCTCAACTCCAATTACCTTTTTAAGTGAACATGAATATGCATTACCGACCATTTTCTTGCATCATTCTTGTGAATATTGTATTTCCTGCTTCCTAAGCCGATGTCCGTCTGAACACTCCTACACCCGGCCGATTCATTACTATTGCCGCAGTTGACTTGAAATCAATTCGTATTCGCCGTGTATTCTTTGGTCGTTTTGATTCATTTAAACTCTCGTCAGCCTTATTCCATTGTTGCTGTGATGTGCGAATCTCTCTTTGAAATTTGTGAATTTTCCATCTCATTCAGTGATATTGTAAACTCTGATCATGCTTACGTGCGTGCCTCTCGACCAAGGTCCAGAAATATACTATTATTATATTATATTATATTACATTAAAAATCAGCTTAAACTAGCTGAACGTCGACGGTCAGTCGGAGTGAGCGAGAAAGTGAAACCGGGGAGTAGTAAAACAAAACTGTGTTGAATCAGTGCATCTCACCACCGTGCCAACTGTCCTCAACGTAATCTCAGTAGGAAAGCACAATCATAAAAAGAAAAAGTAAGAGCACCAGGAGTAGATCAATTGTCGACCACAAAACAGTGTCAGCATGAATTAGGTTAGAGAAGGTAGTCCATAATTGGTCATAGAGTATAGGAATGTGGGCAGAAGAGGAATTTTTCAATCAACATGGGCATTACAATGTATGCTACGCCGACTTTAGCAAGGCCTTCGACTTCGTTAACCACCGTCTTCTGCTATGCAAGATGGAGACCTTCGGTATAGGTGGGCAGTATATAGGTGGCTGGCTGACTTCCTCTCCCACAGGACGTTTTACGTCAAAGTGGGCGACAGGTGCTCCAGTGTGGTGAACGTCACCAGTGGTGTGCCTCGGAGATCTGTCCTAGGCCAGGTCCTATTCTTGTTGTTGATTAACGACCTGGCACCCGCCCTTCAATGGCCCAGCTTTATCTTTGCGGATGATGCGAAGAGTGTTGGATCTGAGGGTAGGGTGGACTTGGGCAGGGATATAGGTACCGTCCTGGACTGGGCATACAAATGGGACTTATCTCTGAACGCTGAAAAAACCATTTCTTGTCAAGGGAGAAGGAGTGCCTAACTGTTGCTCATGATCGAGGCTGTTCACCATCGAAGCAGTCAGAAGGGTCAAAAACCTTGGGGTCATCATGAACAGTGACTTCAAATGGTCGGAGCCGTGCAAAGCTGCTAGGCATAAGGCTCGTGGTGAGCTCATTAGGTTGCTATCAGCTTTGTCTTGCCGGCATCCGGAGGTACTCGTACCTGTTTGCATGGTTAAAGTACGACCTCATTTAGAAGGTGGCTTGCAGGCTTTGTCACCCTTTGCAAAATGGGCGTCGCCTGCTTAGAAAAAGTCCAACGTCTCGCGACGCGAATGGTTGAAGAGAAGGGGAGTAAAACGTACGAGCATAAACTCTGTGATCTGAATCTTTCCTCGTTGGAAAGGAGAAGTCGAGGAGATCTCATAGAAACGTTCAAGGTAATGGAGGGCTTTTCTGGCCTTAGCCAAGATAGTCTGTTCCAAGAGGCTTCAGATTCCAGAACAAGGGGACACGAGAAGAAGCTGACGAAAGTCTGAGCTAGGCTGATGGCTAGATTGCACTTCTTCAGCAACAGGGTAGTGGACATTTGGAACGGTCTGCCTGGTGGAATGATAAATCTGCAGACCGTCCAACCCCTAGATCGAAAGTGGCACGAGATATTTTCTCGTAGTGAGCCTTGAGTATGTCAACTAGATGGATGACGGGTAGCACTGTGGTTCTTCTGGAGTGTTTTATTCGACTTTTTATTCATTGCGTGCGGTCTTAGTGGACCCTCGTGATGCGTAATATCTCACGCAGTTGATGTATGGCGAGGTCTTCTGTTTCCCTCTCACTTTCAGCGGGGGTTCGACTAAATACACCCGGCAATGATGGGTGCATAACGGGTGTGCATACCATCGAAGGAATTGTGGACGCTCGATTGGCGGTGGCCACTACCTGTCCCGTGCAAACTGGACTGAACTGGACTGAAACTGAACGGAGCCGAAGGTCACGTGGCTGCAACGTGATACCGTTTTTGTTCCACATTTTGAATTAGCGTCATCAAGGAAAACTAATCCCAAAATTAATGTGAAGTACCAGTTCGGTGAACAGCCTGTACAGTTCATTTTTGAAGATATTTATCCATATCCTGCATCTGAATCAAAAATGACAAATATACATGCTCATTTATATAAATGACCTTAAGGTCATTTGTTTGGAAGCTTCCAAACAATTGGCAACACATGTCAACATATGTTTGAGCATTGCTATGTACGCTGACGATGTTACGATCTGGGTGAACAACGCTAGGATTAACAGTCGGCAACAGATCATTCCAAGCAACCCAGTCGACACAGGGGTGCGCATTTTAGTCCAAAAACAGTCCCTTGAGTGACTATTTTAAAATAGTCCCAATTGGGACCATTTTTATAATGTGGTATAAGCTGGGGAACTTCTCCCGTTGATTCAAGTAGGGTCCATAATATGAATTTACACTTTGACTCCTTTGTAAAATGCTGCGTTTTATAGAGATTTTGTGCTCTAGAAAGTACTCGAGTCGTGTCAAGTGATTTCCGAGGATGTTCAAAAATCATGTTATTTCACCTTATAGAAATGATTGAAAGTCCTTTAACTGGTGCTTCAAGATGAAGTAATGTAGCGAAGCTTACCGAAATTCAAAAGTACAACAAGTAGGCCGCAGCATTCTTGCTGTGTTCAAAAAATAGTCCCAAAATGTCCTTGGGGTGTTTCAAACGGGACTAAATTGAGACGAATTTCGGATTAAACTGAGGCTATTTTTGTACTAACATGGATTACTTTGCCGACTTGGAATGATCTGCTGACTGAGACTGGTCTGCCGACTGGAGCCGACCAATTATTGACGACAAATGCGTGAGTACGTCATTTGCTGATTCCCAGGCTCAACTCTTTTGGACGAAAAATGCCACACCAATCCGTCTTCCGCGTTCTCAACATGGTAAAGTGAAACTTTCCTTCGATTACGAAAGAAGACTTTCAGATCATTTATGGGACTTACATCCGGTTTCTTCTAGAATACGGCAGTCATACTGTACAATCTGGCCTCATCAAGGACCGAGACATCTTACGAACTGTACAGAGGAACACCACGGAACTAGTTCGCAGGTTTTTGCGCAACTCTTATCTTCAACTGTTGGCCAACCTAAAACTGTATAGTTTGGAAACTCGCAGAGTTAGAAGAGATCTTTTCCTTATGTACAACCTTTTCACTACAATGGCCGCAGATCACTTTTTCATGCGCTTGAGCCTAAACACCCTCAGAGGGCACGCTAAGGAAGTATTCAAGCTTTGCCCTCGTTCAAAAGTCCGTAATAACATTCCCAAGCAGCACGACCGTCACCTGAGCGTCCCCTTTGAAACAAAAAAATGGACTTTCAGGTGACGATCAGGGGACGTTCAGGTGACGGCCAAAGAAAGTGATTAAAAACGGACCCCGTTACCACCAATTAGCTTTAAATACTGATTTGTATTTATTATACCTGAATACAAGTAGCCCCTTCAATTAGTATACTATTATAGTATGGAAAATGAAAATGCATCACCGTTCCAAGTACGTGGTGTACTCCGTTATTTCCGTCACTTTCCCCAAATTGCTTTTTGCGATGCTCATTTCTATTTACGAATCATGATTTTCTGAATAATTGTCTTCATCTTATTCATTTTTGAGGGAATGAATTAGAGCGACCTATATTGAGGTATTTTAGGGCTTTTCGGCGAAATAAACCAATATATTTGAATAAAACGCCAACTAAGCATAGTGCATTACTCCGGTAGTTGACTTCCTTCGTTCAGTTCATTGTTGGACGGTGTAATATGGCTACCGAAGAAACTGACCAAAAACCAACCCAAAACCGATGTTACGAAAGGGCTTGGAGCTGCTAGTGTTTGCTTTCGTTCGTCTCTACGGTCCACTGTGTTTTATCCAACGTTGTCCTTATTTCTGGACAGGCAAATACATGCTGGATGCTGGTTCAACGAACATATCTTGTTTAAACGAACCAGACGGTCTTTTGACCATATGGCAGACCACCTGCAGATTTCATAACCAATCGTCGCGCGAGCTCACGTATGGGCATGCTGGTCCATGGACCAACAGTTTCCAAGTTCGTTTGCACTTCCTGCTCTGAGGTAGGAACCAAGCTGCATAGAGAGACTCTGGACCGTCTCCTGAGTATTCCCTAGGGGAGGGTCGAACAGAACTTCTGTAAATTCCCGAATATCAAATGAGTTATTATGTGTGATATTCATTGGATCGTAAATTTATTAAATTTTCAAAAACTGCATTCTTATTCGGACTCGGAAGGCTGCGGTAAATCCTTATGTTGTCGTATAAATCTGGCCACAGGCGGGTATGAATTCGTTTTTGTTATCTACCGGACTCCAGCTGTGGACTCGCCGAACATACTGTCAGACGCACGCAGATGAGCGGAGGGCGGCAATTATCTCCTTCTGGGCGACTTATTGCCAAATTTTGAATGGGCGGATCAGCAGTGCCTCTTTGGTCCCGAACTATTACTCGAGAACTCGTTCCCGACTCTCTAAGACCTATCTCTGTCCCAGCATGTGCTTCAGCCATCAAGTACTCAAGGGGATCATAACTTCGCTTTGGACTTGACCATCTATCCCAGAAGCTCTGATGTCGAAAAGATCTTTCCCAGGCCACCTCTTGGAGGCAGTGACCGTTCGATGCTGGTTATACGCTGACGATGAGGAGTGCAAGCGGTTCTCCGAGTAGAAGGTGTGCCTAGTAATAGGTCCGCACCTTTTGATGAAGTATGCAAGGCTGCGGAACTCATTCTTTGGTACTCTAGTGTCCCGTATGACGTTGACCAGGCCTGGGAATCTATTCGAGATGGGGTACTTTCTATGTTTTGAGCATTTGCGACTCCTTAATGAATTTGTCCACACGCAACAGGGCCTCCGTGGTTTGACATAGAGCTCAGAAGCCTACGTTGGCGCAGGAGTCGAGCACGACAACCCCTGCGTGCGACCAGAACAGGATCCCAGCAATATTGAAACATTCACTATCAGTGTTCCGAACTCACAAGGCTGAAGCTGTGTGCATTAGAGGAAGAACTCGTAGATGACTCCGTGCGTGCTCCAAAAAGTTTGCTTGTGTATCTGAAACCTAGAACATGAACAAAAACTGTCATCCTAGCACTGATGGGAGACGGTTCACTGGTTGAGGCGGATGATGGCAAGGTAGATATTTTGGCTAGACTGTATGAATATATGTGCGCGCCACAAAGTACGCCGCTTCCAAAGGTTCAAAGTAGCAATCCTACAGTGCCTTTTCCAGAGTTCGTCGAGGACGAGGCAGCTGAAGCGCTGCGATCAGCTAAAACTCATTAATCTCCTGGACCAGATGACTTTCATCTCCTGGTAATAAAAGAATTGGCTGGAATATTGGCCCAGCCAATCGCACGACTCTTGAACTCGCCAGTTTTGGGTAGATAACTACCTAGAGAGAAAAAACACACCATCGTTATTCCCTTGTTCAAAGCCGGTTCAAAGGCAGCCATTATTAACAATCGTCCTGTTTGCTTGACATCGGTGGTCGGCAAGACTTTGGAAAGTCTGGCTGCTCTCTGCCTCAGTGAACATATTGGGGCTAACCAGCTTCTCTGTCCGCAGCTGCATGGATTTTGAGGAGACTTTTGTGTAGATCCAACCAGCTTCTTGCCCGTGAAGACTAGTCGAAAGCCAAAGCCGCGTGACATCCCACGGATGCAATCTTTGTCGACTTTAGCAAAGCTTTTGGTGAGGTGCCGCATAGACGCCTGTTGCTGAAACCAGGGACACTTGGTGTTGAGGCTCTATTATTTCATTGAATCGGAGACTTCCTGAACGAAAAAACGTTTGCTGCGGGAGTCGCGCAGTTGCTTTTATGTCGCTTCAGTGCCTACAGTGGAGTCTCACAGAGTTCATTTTTGGAATCACTACTTTTCTTGGTCTATGTAAACGATTTACCATCCGTTTTCCGATCACTTAGCCTCATTTATGTGGATGACCTCAAGAGATGGAGAAGGATCAGGTCAGATACCGATCTACAGGTTCTACAGAATGACTTGGTCGCTTTGGAGCATTAGTCCATGAATTGGCAACTCCCTATCAGTGTTGGAAGGTACGCATACATGAGTGTAGGGAGGCACTTCCTGCAGTTTACGCGGAAAGCCCATCCACGCGCCGGTTTTGAGATGGCTCTTGGGTAGCGGTTGCATCACATATGAAGACAAAAGTCAACAGGAACAGGGCATGTACTTCTGACTGGAGTATGTGTGGAGCAATAAGTTGGTCTTCTGGACAACTGCCGATGTCATCCTTCAAACTGTTGTACGCCTCCCGTGTACTTCCGCAACTTAAATAAGGTGGACCCGCTACTTTCCCCTGTACGACCACGGAACACACAAAGCTGGGGCGATTACAGCGGGCTTCCACTAGCCCCGTCTTTGGATTACATAGGATCAGTTATGAAGGTTGTCTTCAAGCTACTGGGCCGTTCTCAGAGGCGTGTCGTAGAATTGGCTGTGATCTCATTTACACCGGAAGCGCTCTCCGTGGAGATTTAGTGCCAGAGTTGATGTCGTACTTTCCCCTGTGGGTGCACAACCACACTCAAGGCCATTCGCGGACGCTGATAAAACAGCTGTCAATAAGCCTGCTACTGGTATGCTGCCTCTCAAGCAGGGTGATCAGTCTATGGAATGCATGGCTAGAAGAAGTGATGGAAAAGAAAAATGACTACATATTCAAGCGACGCCTGGAATTCTTCATGAAGAGATGGTGGCAAGACAGGTACACCCAGGTTCATGCCCTAGAGTTGGGGTGATGAGGCTCATACGGAAGACTGCACTACTGTCTCCAATTTCGAAGACTGAAGATTCAAGAGTCAAAAAGATTCAATTCTGTTGGCCAGTTCCGGAATTTACTTTGAAAACAGCTTCATTTTAAAGACTGCGAATTTCATTTTTATTTGAGACACAAAAAGTGTTCATTATTAAAAGACCCCTGCAACGAAACTACTCCGAAACCGATCTGTTCTTGGTCGGTTTTTAAGCGGTTTGTGCCGTTACACTGATCGGTTTTGGAGCAGTTTCTGGGTGGTTTCTGAGCGGTTTCTGAGTGATTTCTAAACAGTTTCCGAGCGGGTCATTTCAATTATGTGAAACACGTGATATTCTATGCTAATTTCTGTCAGTTTTCCCAAATTACCTTTTTCTATGCTCATTTTCATCTCACAAAGTGTGATTTTTTTTAAATAATTGTCCTCATTTTACTCATTTCCTGTACATGACAGAACGATCTAATAATTGTTATCTCAAGGCTTTTAGTATTATGAATGGAATACTTTGAAATGAAATACACAATAAGAAGTGCACGTGACTCCGAGTGTCGAATTCTTTCTTATAAATTTGCTTTTAGTCCGAATAAAATGACTACTAATCAAACCGGTAGAAAACGTCTTGAAAACTGATGTTACGAACAGGCTGTGTGCTACAAGGGACGTTAATAAACAAATTATTTTATTTCTTAGTGCATGTAATACTTTGTACTTCTATGCATTGAAAATATTACTCTTCTGCCTTTTTAATTTGCACCTGACGGTCACCTTAATGCCCACTTCCTGTTTCAAAGGGGATACTTACGTGGAGTTCAGGCGACAGCCATGCGGCCTGGAAAATCAGATGGTGTTAGAGCACCTTGAAGATCAGTGACCGTCATCTCCCACTCCGCTGCGTGAGCCAATTCATTTATTCTTGATTTCTGGCATGAATTCTAGTAGTTTTGACCAGTTATGTAGTGGGCCCATTGATCACAATATTAATAAGCATTTTCACTCTCACTTCATGCTTACAGAACTAACCAGTTTTTATCCGGTTCTAACCATCTCTTTTGTGACTATTAAACCCATAAAAGGTCACAAAAAAGATTTATGCTCTGCTCAGAAATCTATGTTATAATGCCACTTCTATAAAACTTTGAAATGTGACCCAACTTTAAATCTATTGTTCAAGAGAAAGCCGGAATTTGGTGTAATCCTAATCCAAGTCATATTCCGGTATCACATCATCGGTATCCTGTAAAGTAATTCAAATAAGGGTTTATTTAGATTATACCAAACAGGAAGTGCAGACCTGCCTTGATTGCGACTTCCATGCTTTATTTAGTTCCAATATGACAAAATCTACAACCAGCTTGCCTACCAAACAAAATAATTTCCTATGAAATACAGTATCTATCAAAAAGGGACTCGGTTAGTTATCTGCAGACGAATTAAATAACAGTTAGATTCTTCAGATGCCTCTTTCTGAAAAACATCCTTCCTTGTGCCCCAGAGTGTTCCGCTTCACGGGCAAACTCTCTTCCCACGACTTGGGACAACGGTTGGCACATGTAACTTGTACAGGCGTCACCACTCTTTGAAGCAAAAAGGAATCGATTTTACTGCTTCAGTGAGGATAACAATTATTAATTTTCGCCTGTTGCTTCTTTCTAGAATTTATGCATTGAATTTTCAAAATGCGTCTACAGCGGCCAAAGTGAATTTTGTGGACAAGTCAGTGTGTGGGTGGTGACATTTTATCCGCAAAATGTGTTGCCTTAAAATGTGTAGTTTCTTTTGCAGATCTGTTTGAGCCCTGTTAAATAATTTTGTGAGACACTCACAGCCTGTTTTTTGAGAATTATCGTTTTATAATACACAATAAATTTACCACTTTATCAACTTATATGTGGTATCAGACATGGTGACGTAGAAATGACAACCGTTGTCCGGTACGTCAAAGGTCTGAAGTTTGTTCTGTAACCAGGAACACCTAAAGTTATTGCTGTTATACCACGTATTAGAGTACTTGCGGTATTTCCTTGAGGAAACTTCTGTTACTTCCTAGAACGACCACGAAAGCTGCACTATAAAAGTAATAATTTATAAATATACATAAAATTAACTTGCTCTTTAGCAGCCCAGTAGTAATATTTTGAGGTTTTTTCATCAAACGATGGGTTTACTTTGTGTTAACTGGAGTGAAAAATTAAATGGGATAATTATCACACTAAACGTTTAGGCGGCCAGCCTTTGAGTACTATACTGACAATGGACTGAAAGTGACTGTCTTTGGCCTTATTTTCAAGCCTGCACGCCTCCTTGTTAAGCGTATGAAATACTGCAGGAGCTTCCAGAAGTCAAACTTACTTATATGAATGAGCTTCGTTACTGGCCTTAATAGCGTTTAGGCCGGAAGCTTTGCATGAATTCTCACCAGATGGTGGAAATATGCACTGCTCACCGTGGACATGCACGCATATGTCTTGTCCGGGGTCAGCCGTGACTGGCTGATGATAAGGGCATATTTGTTCACACAATCCAAAAGGATGATAACTGCAAATAACCGGAGACATAGTCATCTAAAAAGCTTAGTTGTTTTCTTTTTGGAGATCTTTATCCAGTGCAGGACAGAAATGAGTCCCATGGCTTTTATTTGGCATTAAATGTCTTTACTAGTCTGTTTGGCAGCGTGAATCCTTGTGATCATACTGAGAGAGCACAAAATAGGAGATTAAGACCGTAGTTATCATTCCCTGTCGAATGAATATACTTAAACTGAATATCTTGGAAGTGACGAAGAATCAAAGCGGACAACGGATTTTTAACAAAGGAAGTTTTCTGTTCAACAGACGGTGATAGGTCATCAAACAAATTATAAACATATATATATATATATATATATATATATATATATATATATCGTTGCGAGATCAGGAAAAATGCCGACTCAAAAGCGACAGTTACCAAATAGGGGAAGGGGATTACGGTACAGCAGAACAAACAATTGGTCAGAGAAAAAAAGCTGACTTTTTGCTTCTCACCACATGCATTTTGGTGTTTCCGTCATTCTGTTTGCCAGAATGACGCTTTTATAATCATGGGGCGCGAGAGTTCAACGAGTTCGCACATTATTTGCGCCAATGACTTCTATTCTCATTCATCTCAACTAGCGTGTCTAACAAACGACACTCCTTACCACTTGGGCCCTAACCGTGGAGCCGAAAGCACCAATAAAAGCCAGTTCTGATGCAAACTTCTTCACGCCTCTACGACAATTGATGGCTTGATTGCTGCATTGCTTATTCCGGTTTGGCTCAGTATGCGTGAATAGAGCACGGAAAGGTAGACGATGAACACGCACTCACAAAACATAATCAAATCACCGGAGGTGAAGTAGAGGGATCACTTCGTTGACAACGCAGGTATCCACGCTAACACCACAGCGCACCCAGTCAGTACCCGTTCGGCATTCTCACCAGGGGCGAGCAAAGCTGCGGGGACACCGTTTGTTAAAAAAGGAAAGACGCCAAACGTCCTCGACGAGAAGTGGCCAGGTCTCGCAGCCGTAAGGTAAAACACTAAGGATCTCGGCAACTTACGCCCGCCCACTGACAGAGAGTTGGATGTCACGACAAAGCCAAAGGGGTAGCAGATTTGCGGAAGCCGCTCTAGTTCTTGCTAGTCCCAAAAAGACCACCTTCTCAACACTACTTCCATATTCTAACAACCTCCCAAGATAGCTAAAGTTCTCAACTAACTCAAGCTGACTACTGCAAACGGTGAGTGCAGGCATGGGCCCGTGCCAATCTTGCAAAAACACTTTGCACTTGGAAGGCGCAAAGTGCATTTCATATTTGCATACCTCAATTGCCGAGCAGTCCAAAACATGTTATATTGTGTGTCTATTGTCACTCAGCAGAGCAAAACCATCCGCATATTCCAAGTCAGAAATCCTTTTCATGAAAGGAGTTCAAATCCACCGTTCAAAAGAACATATAAGGAATTCAATGGAAGATCCTCTATGGTAAAGTTGGAGGGAAAAGGGGTAGAGGATAACCATGTCAAACTCCACTGCAGATGAAAAAAGGACAAAAGCTGGCCATAGGCCCTTACCTGACCTAAGCCTTGAAGAAACAACTCCTTAAGAATTGATGCATACTTCTCAGGTGTTCTCAGGTATTCTATTTCTCGACAAACGATTCCATGATGCAGTCCCGTGGACGGAGTCGAAGGTCATGTGAATGTCCAGAAACACGATGGCAGTTGGTCTTTGAAAGGTGTGACGATGCATTAGCAGTTGTTGAAGGATGAAGACTTATTCGACACATTCACGACTGGCATGACACCTAGCTTGCTTCTTGAGAGCCTACTCTTCATGATTTTGGTACAACCCATGAAATATGGCAGATGCAAACAGCTTCGACGCTATTGAAATAAGACTTACACTCCTGTGGTTGGTACATTTACTGTGCAAGCCCTTCTTAGAGATGAGGACAACAACTGATTTACCCACAAAGGAGGAACCTTCCCAGAATTCCAGACTTCTGCGAACAAAACATGAAGTTTTCTGACAAGCTACACCAAGCCATCTATAAAAGCGTCAGGGGAAAGTAATCGGAACCCGGCGATTTGTTTCCTTTTAAGGCCTGGAGCTCCTTTGGAATCTCAGCATCTGTAGATGGGTCTGTCAAAACAGACCACAAAAAGTGTGCCAGAATAGCTGCAGGAGAAGCCGACAATGAGGGCCAGATGAATTTTATCTGAAAGTGTACCACCCAGAGTTCTGAAAGCCACTTTTGATGGTGGAATGGCGAACTGCCAGCCTTACGCATTATTTTACTCACACCTAATGACTTCCTACCGGTGACAAAAATGAGAAGGAACAGGTTGCGGAAATTTACCACGGCGGCAGCTCGTTTCATCTACGATGCGCATTGCGACCGCTAAATTTCGGGGTCCCTAAGAAGACTCGCTTTAAGTGCACGTACCATTAGAAGTCATGCTTTGTTATACACTATTCCACCCGGAATTGGCTTGCTTGCTTTAAGAAGGCGCAATGATACGGCAGAAACCCAGGGTCTTGCTGCACGATGAGGCAGGCCGCAACTGACTAAGTCGGCAGAATGCAAGGCAGGCCTGATAAGCGAGCAGTGCTGGTTCATGTATTTATGTGGGGTTACATCCAACCTTTCAGGTAGCGCGTTTTGAAAGATAATTAAGCAGCATGCATTTGGAGCGCCTATTGAAGCATACGGGCAGCTTAATGCAAACTTATACTTGGTCGGAATCAAAGGGGGCGCTCCAGTACTAGCGACAGTCTTGTATACAACCCTGCTGTTTGTGGCTTACGACGAATTGGTCACTCTGAGTGAATGGAGATAAAGAAATTTAATTGTATGGAAACGAACAACGCTTAACAAAATAATGACTGCATCACTGAGTGAGTTCATGAGATGGATGAGTAAGCATGTGAGTTGCCTAAGACAAACATGAGAAAAGATTATAAAGGTGTTGAGGGATAAGACCTTTGAGAAAATTCAGCAACTAATAGATCAAAAATCGACTTAATTAGAAGACTTTCCAAGAATGGAATTTGCCCTATACACGATAATTGCAGCGGAATTTCATAGACAATTCCAACTGGGATTTTTATAATCTGTTACGAATAGTTGCTAATCTAGACAAGGAACTTTTATGATTGCCAAGTTCATGACATTGCAGGTCTTCCTAACAATTCTAGGCACAAACGGCGCATATACTCTATCGGAAACCCGATGACCATATCAACATCTGAAAGGTTAAAAGGTGACATGGCTTTGTGTTCTCGATGAAATATAGCATCCTTCTGGAATGATTCATTCAACGAGGGAAACACTACCTTGTTTTGTTGGTACGCACATTTTTGCAAGCAACTATCACAACTGTAGTATCCAAAATAAAATTTCTTCATTTTCAGAAATGACCTTGCTGACTGATCACAAATGACTGCTTTTCGTTTTATTTCTTTGAAGCCGGGAATATTGTTAAGTATGATTGATAACCCTGTCAAGGTGAAAATGGTCTAGGTACGTTTTTCTTGTCTACTTCCGGTGCCACGTGAATGGGTTCTAGTATGTGCGCGCTGCCCGACTCTTGTGACTACCGGCCAGTCAAATAAGGTGAGCTAATACGTCTTACGGAAATGAAGGTCTTGATCGAACGTAGTTAACATCACTGTACGTAGAAACTTCCGTCTAATGGTCGATTGATAATGTGCCAGTGGTGTTTGTGTCTGAATTACCGTGGTACAATAAAGTCCTGGTTGTTTTACCCAAACAAGCCCATCGCAAAAGGCAGGAGGTTTAGCAAACACGCATCGTGTATATGACTGCAACTAACCTTCAGTGGTCCAGCCTTTGTTTTCTATCCCTTCCGAGTTAGCCAAGGAAAATGGTATGCAGGTATCTGCCAAACTGGGGCTTGACTCGTCCCATGAATTCCCATCAGAACTACGACTGAGATGAGGTAAAAAGGATACCGAAGCAATCATGGGATATTACCAGAGATAGAGTTTACTGGAAGGGTTGATTTTCAATGTATTAAATATACGGTTGGTATGTCCATTATGAAATCTTACTCACACGGATATCACTGATCATTGCTGACTACTCGTGACTGTCGGAGGCGAGCTCTGTACAGATCTTGATTCAGTCTTTTTTTCATCGCCGGTCTCCATAGACTGACTGAAGGCCTAGAAGCTCTAAGTCTTTCTCTACTGTGCTGGTCCACGTTTTGAGCTGCCCACCAAGATGACCACGCCAACCAGGGCAGGGGCTGGGTCAGAGTGTTTGTCTGGTTCGCTGGCTCGGGTCGGTGAAAGGCATGGCTGAACCACTGCAGTCGTCGATTTTGGAGAAAGATGGAGAGCGCATCAATATAAGAGTATCGGCTCCTTACCCCTTTGTTAGACACCCTGTGGAGCCAATTGGACTTGAGGGTCTGCCTTATGCACTAGTGGTCGAAAACCTCCAGTCTTCTGGTATCCTCAGCTCGTGATGGCCAGGTTTCGCAGCCATAGATGAGTACGAGCCGGATGGCGACATGGTAAACACGAACTTTGGTCCTTAAGTGAAATTCACCGCTAGTCCACAGTGTTCGTCTTAGCTGAAGGAAGGCTCTTCTGGCGCTGTCGATCCATAATACCACTTCATCTTTTCTCTGGCCGTTCGAAAGCAGAGTTGGGCCTAGGTATTTGGATGAAGGGACTTATTCGACTGGTTGGTCATTAATGGACAATTGTTGAAGTGTCGGGCCTAGAGGGGTTGTGAAAGCTTTTGTTTTGGTTGAATTTACTTCAAGTCCGGAAGAATCGATTTGGTCAACCATTGGTTGTAGCGTAGTGGGAGAGTCTCCAAGCACGACAATATCATCCGTGAATTCCAAGCCTGAGATGTACTTTTCCTGGCTTAGCCGAATGCCAGGGTAGTCGTGTAATGCCTGTCGCATTGTCCAATCGATGGCGTAGTTGAACAGCACCGGTAAAAGGGGACAGCCCTGTCTAACTCCGATGGTGAGAGCAAACTAGCAGGACTCTTCGTTGTACATAAGAACCCTAGCACCTGTTGTTGAATAGTACCCTTTCAACAGTCTTAAAAGCTTATCGGGCATCCCTTCGGATTGGATTATGGTCCAAAGAGACTCGCGGTTCACCGAATCAAAGGCGTCCCGGAAGTCGATGAAACAAGCTACCGTCGGATTCGGGAACTTATAACGGTGCTCCAATGTTCGGCACAGTGTGAATATTTGACCCACACAGCCTCTGCCACGGCGGAAACCCCCTTGGTTCGGATGAGTGCGCCGGTCTCTGTCTCGGAGAAACGGATTAGTAACAACGCATCAAAGATCTTTGCAGCCACATCGATCAGGCTGATCCCTCGGTAGTTCTCACACGGTCCATTTTCTTACTCTGTTCGGGTATTAGTTTTCCTGCCGCTTCACAAAGGAGGGAATCTTGGTTGCAGAACTTATCAGAGGCGTTTTGAATAAGCCAGAACAGCTTACCGGAGTCCCCAGATCCGGACGCGGTCTCTATTTTTTCAGCTGTCTATCCAGTGTCTTTTGCGATCAGCCTTGGCGGAGCATGTGGCCTCTCGTTGCAGTCTGCGGCTTTCATCACTACCTGCCAGTCGGGTTTCATGTGCTTTGGTTGAAAGCTGCAGCGTGTTCTCGGACATCCAATTTCTTGTCCGCCTTTTTGTTTTCCCTGGTACTGTCCAATGAGCTTCCTTGATTGTGGTATTCATTCAAGTCCACCACACTTTCACAGAAACTTCGTCTGCCTGCGCTTTGGTTGCGTTGGTAAGTCGAGTTGTGATTGCTCGTGACACCGCTTCTCACTTCCCTGGATTTTCTAGGGCAGAAACGTTTATCCGTGAGGAAGCAGACACTCTATCGTGTCTAGATAGATGAATTTTGAAACACGCTCGTAGGAGGACATGGTCGGTGCCCTTTGTACTGCCCGTTTTTGCACTTCTGTACGCTCGGCAATGCTCCAAAAACGAGATCCAACGGGATCTAACCAGGAGGTAGTTGAGTTGGCGCGCAGTTTGACCCTCATTGGAGTACCATGTGAGTCGGTACTTCTTCAAATACTGATATTGAGTGCTGCAGACAACCATTTCGTTGAGGTCGACCAAACCAATCAGTCGGCCACCATTCTCGCAGCGCTGACCGAGACCGAACTTTCCGAGAATATGGCAAGTGGACTTGTTGGCCTTGCTTGTGCGAGCATTCCAATCTCTTGCGATGAAAAGTATGTCGCACCTCGAAACCCGGTTGATTACCTCCTGCAAATTATTGTTGAATTCGTCTTTGGTTTCGTCATCAGCCGAATTGGTTGGAGCATAGATCGTAATCACCGTAAAGTCGTGTAGAGAGGCTTTAAAGCGTGCCAGGGCGAGTCTGGATGAGACCGGTTCCCAAGAGATCATTGCATCATTAGCTGCTTTGTTCATAGCAAACACGAATCCGTAGAGACCGGAGCTGGTTTTCGGGCCACTGTGACAGAGCCAATAAGATGCATTCACTCCCGGGACCTCCAAATGTCGGCTGTTTGATTTGCGCAGCAGGACTTCTGAGAGGCAAGCGATATCTGGGTCATAGTAATGTAGAGTCCGCGTTGTGATGCATTGACTGCCGAAGTCTAGAAACGTTCCTACATTCCAACAGGCTATGTGTATTGTTTTCCTGCAGCGAATAATCCCAGCTTGCTGTCTTATCACCTCGACCACCGGAACATGAGGCACGTCGCATACCCAGGGATGCCGTAGCATGATGAGCGCTTGAGGTTCCGTGAATGGTCATAGAGAGTTGCGGGAGTAGGGTACGGAGCGGTGTCCCCAGCACCGTTTGGCCTTTTTGTTCGAGGTTGCACCTCTGTCCCTTGCACACCCAAAGTGCAGACTGCAAGGCAGCAGGGTGTTTCCAGAGGAGCTGGTGGCCTGCTGCACGGTTCGTTCGCCTCCTCTGGAATGCCGGATCAGGCAGTTGAACAGTTCTCCTTTGTAGCCGTTGGATCAGTAGATCTTGTTCGCCCATTCAGGAGAATCGGTCTTCACATGCCGAACACCGTCTCGCCGAAGTTTTTTTAGAACTCGGTAACCCTCAACCTGGTTTAGCCCGCCTGTCGAGCGGTTTGCCGGGGTATGGCAGCTGATGCATGCTTCAACTTGGTGGAGCCACAGGTGAGAGCTGAGTGAATGACGGAGACCAAGGAGATGGAGGATGCCCCAAGGGACACGACAGTCAACCAACTCAGAGGTGCTACTCCTCTCAGACACCCCATACACCCCACTGCAAGCGAACTCGGAATGCTCACATAATTGCGAAAAGTGCGCGAATTCATGTCTTTTTCTGATGTCAAATAGCTCACCGAACAGAAAGATAAACTGTTCAGGACGTGAGGTGATAATTTTATTGGTATTGTGTGATTCACAAAAAAAGCAGTGTAAAAATGGCTCAGTGTCTCTGACTGAATTGTTAATAAATGTCTAGAAGGTCAAATACCAAGAACAGAGGTGGTGTTTTACGTCGGTTTTCCTTAGGTAATGTATATTATGCATATATTTTGTCATTTACGATAAGAAATACCAGTCCATCTACAATAATTGACAAGGGAAGCCAGCAACTTATATATCCGGAATAACCGTACTTCCTAAAGGGTATAGCTATGCTACAGTTCTGTCCTAGTCCCCAAACTTTTCTGGCAGGGAAAACTATTAGAAAACGGTATTTCTCTTCATTCCCACTGGTACACCGAACAGGGAAGTAGAAAGATCACATTGAATGACTGTTATGGAGTATGAACTGCGTTCCATTTTGTCTACATTCAAACACGGGTTTAAGATGTTAAGAAAATGGCAATAACAGCTCCCAGTAGCACAGAAAATCAGGATAAAATATGGTTACCGGAGTCAAAAGCCGATTATTTGGTTCACCAAATCATTCAGCTATGATGTGACTGTAATTGTTTTGAAAGCTTTATTACTTTGTGACAGTCCTGCGACTATCATGGGCTGTTCATTTGTAAAATGAAAACCGGAAAATTGCTAATCGTTGCACGTAACATGAGGTTTATGACCCACGGTTCGATAAAAAAATTACATAATCCGTGCTAGTACCATATGCGTCCACGCACAGAATACACCCATTAATATTCCATTGGACAACGTGTACTTGCTATGTGGTCTTTTCACTGATGACCACCGCCATGCCCAGATTACGTAATCAACCAGCGGTGTCAACAAATTTCGCACTGTCTACCACGGAGTAGGAATTAAAGAATCTTAGCGAATCACAAGCGCTTAGCGCTTCTCTCAAAAATTAACGAACTTAATCTCCCAGCTTACTCACGCATGCGCAAATTTACCACTCCATTCATTTCATTCGTTTGCATATGAATATTGCCAACCAGTCGCATCCTGAACTAATTTGCAGCACCGACCCTCCCCGACGTGATTCTCTCTAACCATGCAAAATAGTAATTGCTAACTGGTACTGCCCCATCAGTTCTACCCTCCTCGTAACCAAACAATTCATAGTAACGTTAACACGAACTCATTTAATAAAACGTACCCACAATTCTAAGTTTAAATACCGAATCATGTTGAATTTTTTACCTTTATTGATTACAAGAAATTTGTACAGAGAATTACAAAAACCTAAAAATGAGAAAGTAGGTGACATCCAAATCCACCACGTAATCGACCATACTAACCAATTCACCTCGAGGCTCCTGAAATGTAAGTAGTTTTGAAAGAAATTCATGCCGCTGTTTGCAGATCTGCTCATATTTCAATCAGTATCCCGCTTTCAGTTCTTTATGGCATACCCCGTAAACAGCCCACCCACTGACCGGAAACCGTCTTGTCAAAACACAGTAAAGTAATACACCTTCCAAGCTGTCCATGAAGAACTCACCAGCACTTACCTTCTCTATATACACTTTCCAAGAAGACATTTTTCCGAGTGTTCCAGAATAGTTTATCTCAACTCGACTGGTGGTGGTGGAGTAATTTAGATTGTTCGCCGACCACCTCGGAGGTTCGACTTTCGAGTCCCCTTCGTGACCTAGAGAAAGCAGCCCACTGTAATTCGGCTTGTTACCCCACTTGACATATCGGCACCTTACGTGTCTCTCCAATAGAAGTCACTAGTGTCTGACAACTGGTTATCTCTAATAGTGCAGTGGGACTTTGTGTCTACGTGGTATACCCAATTCACCTCGGAATCTCTCTCGTCATGATTCGGGGCTTCTTTTGATACATACAACATAAGGCGGTTTTATCGCACTTTGATGTGAAAACGGTATCGCATCGAAATCCCAGTGAAGAGCAAAAAACTCACCAATTTTCGTCTGATGTTTTCTTAGAGAACTGTTGTGTCTAATTCTTGCAGTGCTTTTGGCTCTAAACTACGGGAATATCCTCAACAAATCGTTGTTCTGGTGGTGGGATTCGGATCTTTTCATACTATCTCCAACTAGAACACCTCATTCTAGAGTGCAACGAGTTATGTGGCCAACTTGCTGTACGTTGATTGCATGAGTAAAAGATGAAGTATATACTGCACATGTACTACCACAAAAGGTGTTTGAAGTAGGAATTGGAACTGAAGACGGGCGAACGTTCACAGATATTTTCTGTGTCGAAGGCATCATATTCATCTTGTAAATATAGACACCTGAAGTTGGGACAATTATAAAATGTACTGAAATAATTAATTCCATCATTAGTCGCCGTATATTCCTTGCCCTGTGGGGATGACATAGGCGTTTTACAAATATGAGCCGTGATAAAAATGAATTATAGGATTATTTTATTTCATATCTCCGGTGAGTAACTTCTCGGCGGTGTTTTATCCTCCTGTAAAAGGTTCTCTTTTAGTGTGTTTTACAAGTGTGGTAAGTAAACGATCATTACAGTATCCGCTTTGCGGTAACCTCATGAATACTGTGTGGTAACTGGGTGGGAAGTTATTGTCCTATTTTTGACTTCTCCGGTCTTATCGTAATGAGTTGTTAGTTCTTATATTTATTAATTGAAACAAAACTTACCGGTGTGGATCGGTTTTGTAAAAGGTGTGAGGTGAGTGTCTGCCGGCAGATTTACGTGAGCTATCATCAGACAGTGAAACCAGCTCCGTCTATATTGGGCACACACGCTTGCGCCCTAGGCGCCAACCACGGTTGACTAATAATGTACAGGTCTTCGTTTCCATCGTTCAAAAGAATAACCACGGCAAATAGTTCCAATCCAGTGGTAATCTAATAACTCTAACGTTTTGTTTAGTAAAAAAGACGCTTTTTATGTAGAAGAAACTTTCGCACACTAGCATTTGACAATTTAAAAAAAATCATGGAATGTATTATTGGGACGAGGAGCCTGAATCTTGTATAATGGAAAGCCCACTTGCAATTTTCAGTGTCCGGTGGATTACGTTCGGCGGTGTGCTGTTCGTCCCATCCGGAAGTAATCAACGCGGTCAGTCTAGTGATTAAAGCCAGGACCGTGGCTGTGTATCATTGAAATAGTGGTTTGCGCGTCAGTAGATATTCACTTGCGTTGTTCACGCCCAACCGGCAGCACTTCGGTAACTCAGCTGGTAAAGCATCTGCACTGCCTGCGGGTTGTCAACGATTCGATTCCCGCTCGCGGCGTCTGACTTTTGATGGTAAAAAACCGCAAGTGGGTTTTCCAATGTATGATTAAAAAATGTTTATAAGTGTGATATTTAGTGCGGAACAAGTTTATCACGCTGGAAAATTATGGGACTAGAGAATAACACTATAGCAACCGTCCTTATTGAAACAAATAAAAAATCAATTTCGAGTACATGATACTGAACCGAAATGGGCGAAAATTCCTAACGTAAACGATGGCTTGCTCCGCAGATGAAGGTGGGTCGTCGGAAAAAATTATCAACGAGAATAAAATAGTAAAAACTTACTGTGAGTGTATGGTTTGACACATCGTTCGATAGACCGTTTAGTCTCACTGGCAGATAAGGCATCTGCACCGACCCCACACCAAGCCCCCGAAATCTCGAGTGACAGGATAGCCGATCGAGGGTGTGAATCGATAGATGAGAAACGAATACTGCCAACTGCATTTAAGCCTCAGTGCTCGGTCGCCAACACCACTCGGACCGAAATGTTGTGTGCGACGGGTGGGCACATGGACTGATGACCTATTTTTGCTCTGTCTTTCACAAACAAAACGAGATAGTTCGCAGGCAAAACAGAATTCTCACTGGAGTTAGTGGGACGGTATGAAACACTTACCAGTTTGCCTTCATAGTTACCATCTTCAGTTGAATTCGGTAGTGCTGACGCTCTATTTACTGGGATTAATTTATCCTGTCTTTTTTAATGAAGGTGAAAATCTTGAATATCAACTTTTCGCTAGATATCTAATTTTCAATTATTGTTGGTGGTTATCCATTTGCGGAAGTTTTTGATTCTGGATGTCTTAACAATTTTGAAGCTATGTGGTTTTTACTTAGAAGAGATATAACTCGATCGAGAACGCGCTAACTTTGTAAAACGAGCAGTGGTTTCCTACGGCTTCCGCAGTATGAGTTAGATAATGCATGTTTATTGGCATTTATTCTAATCCACAAAGCACCTTATTCGGCCGAAAGAAATCCAGCCACTGGCTGCGGCAGTGGGTGTGCGAAGAAAAGCAAAAACGGGCCATAAATATGCAAGGGGATAGTGTCTTGGAGACAAACTATCCCGAAATACATCAAAAATTGACGGAATTCTGTTGCTTTTCAAGAACGGTATTCCAACCAACCACGAAATTTGGCAACGGAATTTCACTGATAATTCCAATCGTGATTTTTGTAGTCCGTTGTTGAAAAGCTTAATCTGGTGTCGGTATAGATGGAAGCCTCTGCTGATGGTCGGGTCAGTCCACAACGTAACAAGTCTTCGTACGGTTCCCAAGCACAAACAACGCATTTAGTCATTCGGAAAACCGACAACCGTTTCTATATTTTGATTTTCAAAAGGTGATAAAACGTGGTGACCACGATAGAAAATGGCATTCATTACCGAAAAATCGTCTACTGAGGGCGACGTTATCTTGTGGTGATCATACACCCCCTGATGCACACACTTGTCACAGCTGCAGTTAGCAGCATGCGAATTTTTCATTTTCACTTGTGAACTCACAGGATAATCTCAGATGGCTGCTTTCAAGACTATTTTTGAGTTGGAGGCTATACTTCTGCTTTTCCGAAATGGGGTCCTTGAAATGTATCCGTTTTATGACCCGGAAGACGTACTTAGTAAATAGGTTACTCGTCGTCTAACGCGTTCGGACGCCACCAAAATTAATTAGATGCAACAATGAGACTTATAGGCATACCAGCGGTCTAGTTCACTTAAAGATAGTCACTATTCAGACAAGATGCAATCTTGTGGCTTACATGCCTTTTTTATCTCATTGTGTTTGGTTTCTTTGACGTAGTCGAGTTCGTTCGTAATCCGAAGCTATCCATAATTGCATTTTGAGCAATCAGCTACTTATTCATCCAGGAAGTAGTATGTACACAGTACCACAATTGCACCCCAGCAGGTTGTTCATTTCCAGCGTAAACGCCAAACAAGAAAGGTGTCAACTTCATAGGTTGAATAACCAGCACTTGGCAGTAGTAGCCCGTTCGTGCTTGCTGCACTTTCGTTTTTCGGGTTCTCGTCAACTCACAAAAGTTAGCCGCCACGTTCGGAAACAACAGCAGCATGGATCGTCGAACTCCATCGACAAACGTCGCAGAAAATGACGTTTCTCACACAGCTCACGCCAAATCGAAATGAACTTATGTTGGGGATCTGAAATATTTATTTAAAAGTGAAATACCACACGTCATTTATGACTTTTCTCAAAAGAATTATTTCCTCGCAGATAGGTCCATCATCAAATACTGCAAAATATGGATCTCCAAATAGTCGAAGAACAGAGGAATTTTGCAGCCCCGGAGCACAAGAATCTGGTAGTCCACTAATCAAGGTCGCAAGTCATGCGACCAGGCATGGGTTCGTTGTGTCCAACTGCGTTTCCAAGGTTGTATCTTTGGTCTCAGTCACGGTCCTTATTTTGAGAAATAGTTTTCCTAAAGTTCTGATAACATTGTAATAGTATGATGTCCCCGAGAGCTATTTTCTTTCCATCACGCTATTATGAAAGACGGCAGGTTTACAACCACTAATGGAGTTTTATTGAGTCTCGAATCTAACTACGAACAAAGTTTTCTCTGTTGAATGATAAAGAAGATTCGAGACGAGAAAAAAGGTGCAAAATTGTATTGTTTATGTCGTGATACCAAGAATCAGGATCGTTACGAGCAGCACACGAAAGTCAGACCAGCTCAGTGGAAAATCGGAACCAAGCTGTGTGCGTACAGACGGAAAAAACTGAAAGTGTTCCAAAGCGATATCAATGGAAAAATAGTGCTTTCAGAGTGCATTAGAAAACACTTAGCCGAATAAAAGTAGCATAGTTGTAATCGAGCGTCAGAAAAAACTGTACAGTTAATACCTCCAAAATGGTGGCAGCAAAATTTGTTCTCCGAAGGATCCATGTCCCCACTCCATAATAAAGACTTCGGTTTTTATGGGAATGCGTCAGTTCATTGACCGACGAGAAAAACCCCGTTACACTAATCAGATATCCAACACGGGATTCGTAATTACTTCGTGATCGTTATTTCGAGCGACACAAGTGTCCCCTGAGCTATATCTGAGAAGTCTTGGAGATTCCCAATGCAAATAAATGACTCTGATGACCAAAAGAACATTCACAGGACGGTCAGTAAATGACAATGTAAATGATTCCATAGCGTACTCGCTTGGTTATTGGCATTATATACAATAGACCAAGAGGTTTAGACTAATATAATCTTATTTTTTGCTAAACAGAGATGTCTTAATCGATGCTTATGGAAGCATCTACTTAACTACTCTACATTATCCATGTTTGTCTGCATGATATAAGAAATTCCATAAAAACTCTCTTTTCTCTTTATTCCTGCAAACCTATGTGTAGAAAAATAGAAGCAAACGATGTTTTGCCTTTATATGAGAAATTTATTGGTAAATGTTAATTACTGATCGTCGATGTTCCGTAGCCACCCACTAGCTCTGTTGGGCTAAATCTTCTGGTGTTGAACACCACATTTTATTAGCAAACAACAAACAGTTTGCATGGGATGCGAAAGTTATTGCCATCAATCGTCGCGCCACAAACCAACTGGTTCAAAATGATATCGGGTATTGTCTATCCTGATTGGTCGGTTGGCGACTCAGCCAACAAACTCTTGACGGGGAAACCTTTCTCGTCTTATCGATCCACTGTCCTGTCCTGCCGTAAATGATTCCGTTTTGCTCAAATCTTGGCCTGGATTTTGAGCAGGCATTGACGGGCTGACCGCTAACCAGACTTAGTTGTCTATCAACGATGAGTCAGCTCAAGCAATCACAGTCAAATTTGTTAAAGTTTTGAGTATTTTCCTCCCTTTTACCAACGATCGGAGAGATAAAAGTTAGCGGAAAATTTGCACTTATTGGTATTTAAAAGTATGTTCGCGTGTACTTGTTGGGCAAATATTGTTTCACGGTAATCTATAATGGAAATGGTCTACGTTGTATAAAATGTAAACTTTCAACTGTTCAGCGGAAATCGTGTAGCTTGATTTTGCAAAAGGTAAACGACACAAAAAATGAATCGACGGCACAGTCTTCAATGTTTTACTCTCTGAATGCTTGCTGTGTATAATACTACGTGCAAGTGAGACGAGGCAAAGTTTTGTGGTTATTCTCAATACCTTTACAATAAATCGACCGTCATATTGCAAACATCTTCATTTATGAGGCTCTCGGCATCTTATCTGGCATTCAGAATACATTTTTCGAGCACATACAGAAGGGTTTTTTAGAAAGTCTTGAGCTACAGAGGGTTTTCATGTAAATCTGACGATTAGTTTGCACAAGTTACCGGGTGTGAACCCACCGTCCAGGCTTAATTTTGTTGTGTGAAACGCTTGTGATCTGTTCCTATACCGCAGTTTTCTTTTTACTATACTATTGTCAAGGTTGAATTGCACTGTATACCGCACAGCAGTATGCAAAGCTCAGTGTTCTGATTCGAGGGTTGCTTGTGTTCGATCTATAAAATATAATGAGATGAAAACTCCATGAGCCCAAGGCTCAGTAACTGCACCAACAGGACTCCACTTTTACATTATTCGAACACCAATAGGACTGTCAGGAACCTGCTTGCTGTGCATGCAATATATGGTCATGGAATATGGGACAACTTATTCCACCAAATTTGCTGTTGTTGTGAACAAATACTTGGCTTTAACAATAAATAAACAATGAAGACAAATGTGCTTATCCATTCATAGTTATCAGTGATGTATAGGACCGGCGAATCCTAGTTCCTCAGTTCCCAACCCTTCCTTGAATGACGTGAGTACCTTCCAAAAAGTGGTTCTTTCCTTCAATCCTAGATGGCTTTCTTATGTAGTACGTAACGAAAAACATGGATACTGGAAATAAATCCACTACCGTCAACTACCATCAAAGCTACGTTGCAAACATAGTTTGTCGGAGTAAAAATTTCGCCCGCCAGTTTTCTGATACTGTAGTCGCATATCCTGCGCTCAGTTTTCGACCAGTTTCGTCGAAGATTACGGAATCTTTTTAACAAGACGATACGGCTTGGTGAAAGCTCATCATCAGTTCATTAGTTGTTCGTGATCCCAAAAATGAGACTAACAAGGTGCACGCAAAGTAATAACGCAACAGCCACCATTTGTAGCCAAAAGAATGGTGAGGTAAGAAGCCGAGATTTTGCGCAGCACGAAGACCAATCAGAATGCAGATTGGGAAACTGGGGAAAGGTCGTTTTAAATTCACCAGTTTTGCTCACCTTTTAGTGTCACTTCATCTAGCATGGCACTTCCTTCCTGTGCAAATCAAAATTGATTAAACTAAACTACGGTGATCAGCGTCGGGTCAAATAGTACAATAGAATGCTAGTATTTTTAAGTAGATATTACAAAGCACTATCCAGTAAAAACGTGGGTCATAACCTCCTGTGAATGGAGTTTATCATAGAGTAAGCGACATTCACGTAGCTCGTGTATCAAGATTTGACGTTTGCTTGTTTTATGGATAAGCCTACTGTTATTTCAGTAGTCGGTGGTTCAGTGATACGACCACAGGTGGTTTGCTTAGCGTGTTAGGCCAGCGAGAAACACGATAGACGGATTCGGCTGATGACTACAATTAGGAGTTCAATAGTGCATTGTTTGCAATTAGAAATATGCTAGGGCGCACTTGCTCAACCTTTGTGCTCTACGTTCTCAACTGAGGTAAACCGGAAGAGATCGTGGAGTGCCAGCTGCGGTGGCTTACATCCAAGGAGTGAGACAAAAATGCGCTGACCATTTCCGCAAGTACCAAACGTACAGTCACTTAATTTAGAGACTGAGAGTGGTCGCTTTGGTTACTGAAGGAGACCATACTCACGAGCTACAGATTTCATTGAGAACCCGAGGAACAAAGAATTCGGAGCACGAAGGGATCATGAGGAAGTCAACATAGCATAAACTATTTTGGTAAATGAACCAGGGATTGCTCGTTTCAGAGCGACAACATAATTTTTACACAGCCAAATTAATATAGTCGATTACTGCCATAAATGAAAGTAGTACCGCTTCACACAATCTCCCTTAGATAGCTGAGGGACTAGAGTGTTCTGAATATGAAGTTGTGATAATGTGAACTGCTCCTTGAGAAAGTTTCATGGGACAGGAAGAGATGGGAATAATAAACGTAGAATAAAATACGAACAAAGAGGGATATGGGAAACCACTATGTAAATGTTTGTGCAGCAAATGGGAAAAAGTGAATCGGATTGGTATACGTGTTCTTCGGCAGGATTCTTACATGCCTCGCTAACTGATCCCAGTTTCATGGTACTGATTTGAGCTAAGTGTGCGGAGCCATTGCAACGGATTACCTGCTGGTAAAAATACTCGACAAGTTCGCCAGAAAAATGGCCAAACAAGCCAAAACCTACACCGTTCAAATGGACAGTGTCATAAGAGTGGCTTTTTCCTCCAAGCACAACTGTTTGAAAGGTGCTGGTCGAATCATTTTCGCAGACGCGCAGATTTTCGATACAAAACCATAATCTGCTAAAGAAAAACCTGATGGACGAGTAAAAAGTGAAAAAAGTCACAAAGGATGATTTATTCAGGTGATTACCTTTCAGTTTTTTTTAATTTACTTCTGTCGTGGCATTAGTCTAAGATAAAACGAATCAGAGTGGATAAAATTAAAAAAACAAAGCTTTGGGGAAAATAAATCGTGCATGGCACTGAGTGGTAGTGCATGGAAGACATTTATAGGCAACGAGATACTCGCAGCAAACTGCCGATAACTGCAAAATAGCTTTTTATTTTTCGAGAAAAAGATACTTACCAACAGCTTTGTTTATCATTCAACAAATCGACAGTAGAATACAACTTGAATTGTGAGCAGTACACAATGATCCAAAGGGAACTTACAAGCGTCGAATCTGCGCTACCAAGTCAACGGCGAAGTGCATAGTAAATAAACTGGTAAGTAGTGGAAAATCCACTCACATCTTTCATAAGACTCAGGCTCTTCATGTCAACAACAAATTCTATGAAACTGATAAGTGCCCGAGCATTGGTGGGATTGGCTAGTTTGTGAGGTGACCTTAGGTCCTGCATGACAGAATTGCTTGCGTACTCAAGATACGAGTTCGTTGATCGCGCTTCATTGAAGAACAATTGTTGATGCACCAATGGCCATGCCCATACTCAATGGTTCGATCACTCGTGATCACAATCATAACTACTTTGGTATTCTGGGACATTAATTGTAAATGTACGAAGAATCCCACAGAACATATTGAGAACAAAACAGCGTGGTGAACAAGCTCGTTTTCAGTTATTCGTACTCATACCAATACATAACATTAAATATGACTCAAACCAACAAAGGGGATGATCATCCAAATCTGTCTGTGCACGTGTGTGTGTGTGTATGCATGTGAAATTGATCACAGCGAAGAATGTTCGAGTGGTTGCACACGTGTTCGGGAACAAGAAGTGGGCCATGGAAGTTTAAGTGCTTGCACAAATTGTTTCTGAGCGCACAGGGGAGGATTGTAGAGTCGAGTGCTCACGGCTTCGGCTGTGGCTAAGATGCGACACTTGACAAGTCTTGATTGCTTGCCCTGGACTTTGTAAATTGTGCGAAAAGCGTTTATCACCTCTACGGAATGGTTTGACTCAACAAGGTGTGAACACACAGCACTCGTAATTGTCTTAATTGCTCCAGCGTTCAACCAAGCCGGGTGGTGTTCACGAACACGTTCAGATAAGCGCCTGGTCGTGCGGCCAACATACCTGGTTCCACAGGAACAGGTGAATGAATACACACAAAAGATGCTGCAGAATCTGGCACTTTATCCTTCAGTCGAAAACACACGATCGGTTTAGACTAGAACATAATTTGTAATTGTGCAGCGTAGAATGTTCTACTGACTGCTCCTGTTAGTCTTCGTTGAATAACTTCAGTTTCCGTATCTCCTTTGAATGGTAAACGGACAAATACGGGCTTCTTTTCGGCTACTGTCTGTCTTGGCCTATCTTCATTTCGTTGCATCGTCTTGCCAATGAACCGTTCAGGATAGCCGTTTTCTAGGAAAACACTCCTCAGAAAACGAAGTTCTTTTTCCATTGTGTCTTCTGTGCAGATTTTCCTTGCTCTATTAACCAGGCAACGCACTAGATTTCTCTTCACTTTGAGTGGTACGAAACTGTGAAAATGAATGTATTGACCGTTCCAAGTTGCTTTCCTGTGCACTGACAACTGAACGGAACCATCACTTCGACGGCTTACGCAAACATCTAAGCAAGGTAGACTGTTGTCCTTTTCTTGTTCCAAAGTGAGTTGAACATTTGGATGAGCTGTATTAAATCTATTAAGTAGTGCATTTGGATCCACTTTGGTATCTACTACACATACGATATCGTCCACGTACCGTTTGTATAAGGTGCACCCTTCGATTGTTGACATGAGTTGGTTATTTTCAAGTTTTGCCATGAAAATATCTGCAAATAAGGGTCCCAAAGGTGACCCCATTGCGACCCCGTCCTTCTGACGACATATTTCACCGTTAAACTGAAACTGGATATTATGAGTGCAGACAAATAGTAGCTGTTTCAGTTCATCCAACGAGATGCCCGGATCGATACTGTTCTCGTGCATGTAATCACATAGATAGTTGATTGTTTCAGCGATCGGGACATTGGTGAACAGTGAGGTAACGTCTAGCGAGATCATTTGCTTGCCTTCCAAGTCTAGATTTCCCACAGTCTCTACAAAATGAAATGTGTCTCGTAGGCTGTGTCTGGAAATCATGATTCTTACTGGCCAACCATTTCGCTACTGCGTGATACGGCGAGTTGCACATATCCAAAATTGGTCTCAAGGGGACACCTTCTTTGTGTACCTTCGGTAGGCCGTACAACCTAGGAATCGTCGTCCCAGTTGGTCATATCCTTTCGAAGGTTACCGCATCGATCATGCCTTTCTGTTTCAATGATTTCACTCTCGCAGAAATTGACTGGTAAAGCCACATCCACTCGCCCCGTGCAGCAGCTTTCATATCTTCACCTTTGAGAAGTTTTGGCCACTAGAAACAACCACGAAAGCTGGCAAGCTTCCAGAGAGCACAGGATGCCACTAGCTCGTATCCTGAGAGTCCGCTCACAATTTCGGTTTATTCATTCATTGTTTCGTTATGGGTCACTCGATGATCTGGCCAATGGATATTCAGGGAATGGTCATGCTGATTAGGTCATTCACTCATTTGTATGTATGTAGGCATTAATGTGAACGTGAGTATAAATAGATCTGGAAAGTAAGGGCTCTTCCTGGCGGAAACGTGGAAGTGGCTATCAATCGAAAAATGTGTGCACACGCGCACCGTATACACATATAAAATAGAGTTCAAAATTGGGTCACTTTTCAGAAATAAACCTAGAGTACACTGATGGCTAGCTGCTGTGCTCGTAGACCAGTGTCATTTATTTGCAAGCAATTGAGCATGCCACCTTCACTGCCAGACTGAACAAGATCATCGTTTACCACGTTAGAAGTGGGAAAGACAAAAGATTCTTTTGTTAAAATTAATGCCAGTCCTTGTGCGAAAATCGCGTCATCAGTCTTCTTTCAGATGGCAAACTGCCTGAATTACAATACAAGGACGAAGTTAGGCTTTTGTGTGGAGGTTCATGTAGCTTGCAAGCTTTTATGAGTACTTTAGCAAACAGTGTAACAATCTTGAGAATGCGTTTCAAATCTTCGGAGTATCACCCCAGCTGCAGGACTGGGTTAGCCCCACACAAAATGTTGCCCTATTAGGAGAATCCTTAACTGAAGTAAATAGACATTTTGCCTGAATAATCACGTCTCACCAGGTGGTCATATATCCGATAAAAGATCGTCTCGTACACAAAAGGGGCTTTTCTCTTGCTCCAATCTGAGTCAAGTGTATTCTCCGCCTGACATCCGGTTGTCCGTCGAGGGTAGACAGCACACTGTTGCAGTTGGATCATCTCTACTGTACAGCTTTAGGGTCTTTGCAGTATTTCTCGAATGTGGTAGGAATACCGCATTACCATAGCTCAGAGTAGGTGTAGGGGGTTGGGAATCAGAGGTCTGTCGCAAGAGCAAGTTATTGATAAAGAGCCCTTAAGTCGCTTCAGGCGAGTAGTACATATGCTCGCTGGTAGACTTCCTCGGAGCACATCGTTCTCTGAGATAGGTAGTACCAAAAGATATGAAGACATTGACCAACGGAATTGGCCTAGCAGGATACTTTAGGCTTCCGTATTGGGATCTAAGTGATCGACTAAAACAATGGCGGGAGACACTGGGCAACAATGAAGAGGCCGAGGTCTGTGACCTAGTTGAACTCTTACTCTCTTTTAGTTCGGAAGAACTCCATTTTTAAATATTTTATATTTACTTTTGTTCACTTCAAACTCGGCTCGACTCTAATCCGTGTACGGAAGAAAACAGGACAAAAATGTATCGAGTTAAGATGTCTAATTTTTTTAATTTTTTTATTCATTATACGACAAAGTACAGCATTTCTGGAACAGAGTAGCGGCCAATGAAGACTACCAAACAGGAAAGCGACAAACGGTGGCATGAATCTAACCCGGGTAACAAAGGTCTAAATTCTACGTGGATGACCATTTGAGGACTACCAGTCCAGGAAGTGAAACTAAGAGGACTGCAGAGGAATATCTACCTCCAGTATAGGCTCCAAAAATGGCATCTTATCCAGGTAAAACACTCCGTAAGATCTTAAAACTAGCCACTTCTGAGTTTACTCTTGAAAGAGTGTCTCTACGCTTAACAGAGGAACACAGTATTCAACACGGATAAGTGATATCATGTTGTTATGCTGTCCATGCTATCTGTCAGAGAGTCTCGCGGACGACCGATCGGTTTCCATTGAAATTCTACGTTGCCCAGCTACTGTAAGATTTACTGTTTACGGTCTACAATACAGTGGTATTTTATAGCCATTCTGCTTATTGCTGAACACAACTGTTGTTTACACGGAGGTTCCGACAGAATAGCAAGTGCATTTGCTAAGGAAACTCGTGAATATCCCAGATAAGTAGCAATAGAAGATAAGTTGTAAACGGTAACAGATAATTTAGAATTATAAGATCTTTGATGTTAGACTGAAGCTGTAAAACCAAACAGGATGCGTATATTTCTTTAGATTTCGAAGTTGAAGAGTCATCCACCACGTCCCACAAAGAAGAGACCCCGAACAGTGTTTCACTAGCTACGGCATCGCCAGTAATCAGTACAAACAAAAAAATCGCTTAATTTGAAAAGACCGTAAACTGGCAAACCGATGCGGAAAACCAACTTGGAGAAAAGCAGATCACAACACAGAATAACCGTTCCCAACCACGAGTGCATACTTATCTTCTTGAGAGAAACGGGATAAATTTACAATATTCCCGGTTTGCCTGCCAATCTCTTATTGTCTCCTATCCAGCTATGATAACACATTTTGAACCCCAACCACAAAGACAAAACACGCGTGATCTTCCTTATTTCCCAATGCACATCCCCAAGCTTCTCGGTCTTCTTCTTCTTCTTCAAGTCTTCTGTAGTCATCCATGTGATTTATCCACCTAGAGGCAATAAACGCGTACACGTTGTGAGGTCTCAGAAGGTTCTTAATTCATATACCGTATGGGTCTGATTCCACTTAGCAAGACTCAAATGCATCATTTTGCTATGACAAAAACCAGCCACTTTATTTTTCCTCTTATTTGATTTCGGAGATAGTATTGTTTAAAAATCTCTAATTGATTACCTTCTTTCACATTCTGACTACAAGTCTCAAAGCTATGGGGAAGCATAAGTGGGATTGTAATATAAAAACAGAGTTCCGTTGGGTCGTAAATGTCAACCTATCGATAGGTGCAGCTTTGCATAAAATTTTATCAAACCCGTCAGATTGTGTTGATCGCTCAATGACCCATGCCGCACGAGTGTCCCATTGAAGGTCATCTGAGTGTCCCATTAACCACTGGGGGACCCCAATGAAACAGGGAAGGAGACACTCATGGGACTGTCAGCAGATAACCGTAAAAAAGCTTCATAAGCATCAAAATAAATGGGTTTTTTCATAAATATCGGGTGATTTAGAATTAAACCAGTCGGTCTCTATAAGTTTTATTATTCGAGAACGTGTAGTTCACATGTCGCCAAAGGGGACACTTAAAGGACAGTCAGATAATATCTCAAGTTCTCCTGTGATCCCGCGAGTTACTGACTAGAGTGAACACGTCTGTAGTTGCTTGAAATGCTTATAAAAGTTTTTTGTTGTTGAAAATGTGATACAACTGTGTGTGTTTCAGGGTTCGTCGCTGACCGTCCCTTGAGTGTACCTTTTGGGGAACTCTCAGTGGTACCGCTAGAGAGACAATCAGCGATCCTTACTACAGGTTTATGACGTCTTTCGGGTATTTTACTTACAAAGGCAGTCTTTCAGATATCCCGGAGATAAATCCAAAGTCAATTGAGAAAAATTATATTGAGTGTCGTCATACGGTCGCTCTGGGGACTGTGGAGTGTCCTCCTGTGCTACCTGGGAATGAACATATGCAACATATTCGTCTGAATGTCTTTTTTATAGCACATGTCACAGCATGTCCCAGTGACTCAAACGCTTCTTTTGAAATGTGAAAACGAAAGGTTCCAAGCTCCAGTTTTCCATTAGGACTGCACTTTAGCTTTTGTTAAAATAATACAGCAAAATACGAGCAATTATTTCTGCCATATAGTTCCAACTGTCATTTGGGGAATTCGGAAATCTGGTCATTGTCTTCGAACTGGCTAAATATCACGTTTCGCAGTGAAATAATAGTTTCGTCCCACTAGCTCTAATGAGAGGACTCTCTTGACTTCGACTTATTTCGATTGGTCGGTACAAAGAGGATAGTTAATATATGATGCATGGTGGTCGTTGCCAAATACCGGCAGGCAATCTTACTGGCCCACCTGTTATTCACGGTGAGCTCGTCTGAGTGGTTACTCTGTCAACAAGTTCAGTTGGTTGATTCGGCTCAGACGACAGCTGGCACTTGATTGATTCGGTGATCCGCTTCCTACACTTCAGTCTCATTCTAGAATCAAGACAAGTGAAGACATGCTGACTGGCCGCCAAACCACCTTGCTGTCTACTAAACGAACCAGACCGTCTGTTGACAATATGTCAGTCAGTTCCCTCACAGATAGTGCACATAGTGAATGACTCTTTTAATTAGGTTTAGTCAGTATAAGAAGTAGAATGTTTTATTCATACACAACATAACTTAATGTGCAGTACTAACGCTCAGCCCACCGGTGAAAACCAACGAAATACATCGTACGACCGTCTCATCCAGCTTGTTAGGAATCATCCGCACAGCACACTCGCCGAGTCCTTATTGGAACCCATAACCCAGGGCGAACGTTTTTGGTACTCTTTCTTGTCTTGTCCTACTTCAGAAAAACTAGTCTCCGTTTGCTTGCAACTCATGATGTCTGATGGCACCGGGCAGTCATCGGTATTACATAATATTGTTCTCTCACTTCTGTCGCAAACCATGAATCATTTTGGATTGAAATAAGAAAGTGAAGGAAGATATTATACCATGATGTAGAACTCTTACTCTTCTACGTATCACCTCATACGGTCTTTAAACGTGGCTGCGCAGTCATTAGAAACTGGGTCTGTCGAGATCAATTTTCGAGGGGTATTTACGAAAGTACGCGGTCTATAAATGAGTTAAGTAAATTAGTCCACTTTGTGCTTCATAATAACAGGTCTAAGTTTTCTTATGCCCGCAGCCGGATAAAACTTCCTTTTGAAAAGCGATATCTGCTGACTGGGTTATCATCTGGATAATGAGCAAGTTTGCACGGTTCAAGATACAGATGTAAGGTATAAAAAATATGCTGACCATCAGAGTTTTCATGTAGGGCTTGTTGGAATACGTGGAACGAGCCAAAATCAATGATTTGGTACATTGGAGAAAGTGATTGTATGTCAGCAACAGTGACGTCCTTGTGAGGATGCATTTCCTTGTATAGTATCAAAGGTCCAGTGGTCCTCCGCGGGAGGTTGCTCTTGTTTAATTTGCAAAACTTGAACAGGCAGAACACTCCATAAGCACAAAGCTCAGCAAGTGTATCATCGGGAGCCCACACCTGCATTATTCGGCCGTGGTCAAATGGTTTTCCTCGTGCGATTTGGATAGTAGAGACCCTTGTTCGGTTCTTGACATCACCTATCACTTTCTGATTGACAGCCTTACATTGTCTTAGGCCCCCTTCCTGAATTGTTGTACTTTATTTTATAAAAAAAATATAAAAATATAAATAAAAACGTCTGTCATTAGCCTGTGTTGTATTCGTGACCAGTAGCAGCAAAACACGTATTTGTTGGACTCCATTTACCTGTAAAAACGAAACCGCAACAAAACCGAAGTTGGCGCCTAAGCTGCGGTCAAGCCATCAAGTAAACAAGTGAATGAGCCAGTGAGTAGAACGGCTGAGCTACATGCGCTCACATGTGTAATTAACTGAGTTCAGTCGGCACACAGAAATATTTGCCAGTCAATACTGCCCACGCCAACGCACGACTGGATGTCTGTACCAAGAAAGCTTACGTTTATGCACAAACGGAATATTGATTGGTTGTCCGCGTTGTGAGTGAATTTAACCAGACACATCAGCCTGTTCACTACACTTAATCTACATGATAGTTCACTCCTGAAAATATTTTCACCGTCAATATCAGTTTGTAACTGGAACATCCTAAGTGATAGTAACCCCAACTGCTGCAGCACTTTTGCGGTTAATGGTGGGTTAAAGTGAAAAGTATTGACCGAAGTGTGTCCGTGGATGGAAGATTTTGCCACTCAGTTGTTTCAAGGAAGACCAAGGAATTAGTAAGGATTCCTAGGTTCCACGCAGTGGATATGACATTGTGAAAAAGGCTTGCAGAAAGTGTTGGAAATCAGTGGTGAACTTTCTGTCGCTATTTTTATGCCTTCTTCCTTTCGATATTATCCCCATCATTTCTACTGCTTCTACTTATTTTTGTATTTATTTTTTTCATTTTTATTGTATTTACATTTGGGAAAAAATGTAGACGGATGCTCATGAATGTATGCAACAATTGCTCAAATTTGAAACAACCCCTTACCGATATAATTCCGAGATAATAACACAATATCGTAAGATTGCGTGCCTTATCTATCTGTTTCTGCATCTCAACTGGTTTCTGCTGCAAAACGGTATATATATATATATATATATATATATATATATATATAGTGTTGTAAATAATACTCCGAAATACTCTTCAAGTTTATTCATCAAGGCAGAACCACGCTGACATGTAGGTCCTTTCATCGGCACACATTGGTTTGTCAGTTGTTATTCACTGTCGCCTTCGTGGACCTTAGCTAATCTGGAATTCGTTTAGTTCTAGAGTATCTGAAATGACTTTTTACGATGGTTCTTGTGGAACGTTTGCTGAGAGGTATCTAGCCACTGATGACGTTGGTGTTTTGTACGCCTTGTGGCTTACATAGCCTCTCAGGTCGGCCGCTGATTCTACTCAGGTTGGAATATATTCGGACACACGACTTTGTCTCTCTCTCTCTCTCTCTCTCTCTCTCTCTCTCTCTCTCCGGTCTTCCAAAGTACCCACATTTCTAGATCATATTTCAACCGTAGATATCATCACTGATCAGAGATCGCGTTTGAGTCGAGAGGGGGGAGGGGGGGAGGCTGAGAGGGAGAGACGTGTTTTTGCATCGATGATCTTGTATATTTTCCACAAAAATGGAGCCATGTGTGCGCACCAATCTGCTGTGGTCACCAGTGGAAAGGAAACGAAACGGGTCCGAAAGTACTTTGTACATTTATGCGACTGTATGTTTTTTCGTAACTTATACGAAACATAATAAGTTACAAATTCTGAAATCATTTTATCGAAAAAATAGTAGTGATAATATTGGTCTACCGCTTTTTATTTGTTATACAAAAGAGATACAATATTGTAGTATGCCGAAACAGAATTGTTCTAAATGCGTCGGGGAAGGGGGTGCACGTTTCCAAACTCCTCAAGCACGAAAAGAGTTGAAAATAATTCCGTGAACCGAAACTCAGTAAATGCATCAATATGTTTTCCAGTCAAGACAGTTTAGACAACCATTAACCATGGACTGGGTGCCGTGATTATGGTTACTATCTCCTAGCGACAATCTCAAAAGGAAACAATAATGAAAAAAACAAGAGTATGAAAGGAGTAATAGGAGAACCGCAAATATTTGTATCAAGTCAACAAAGACAGTCCATGGATACAAAAGCTCTACTGATCGAAACACCTAGCCATATCCTTCGAGGTAGCTAACCATGGAGTGGGAGGATCTCTTGAACCGCACCCAGGAAGTCCAGCACGTCCTACATCCCTATTTCCACTGGTTAGGTCCTCCAGGATTATGTCAACCTGGAGTTACATTATGCCAAGAAGAGGTTGTGGTCATTTAGGGGTTTTGATAGGATAGATGAATAGCTGGATTTATCACTTGCCGGTGAAATAAAATACAAAGTTTTGTTTCTCACGTTCAACTATCTTTGTTTTTTTTCAGCACGGCGAAATTCCGCTCCAAAATGAGTTCTCCTATGACGGAAAAGCAACTAAAGGCGAAGGCTATACAGTATTATCGTGAAAATTCGGTGTTGATGTGGATTGAACAAGTGCTGAATAAAATGTTTTTGGACAATCCAAAGGATATGGCTGGTTATTTGGTAATGATGATTCTAGTCCCAGTGGACTGTCTTTCTCTAATCACTCTCATTTCTTATTCAAGTCGGAATTTTTCACAGCACGTGCTCAACCACCAGTAGTTGCGAGCATAACAATCACCAAGCTTATCAGTGGAGCGGTTGGAATGTTGTACAAAATACACGTCCAAGGACATTGGCTGCAAAAGTCCAAAGTAATCCCATAAATTACAGTGATTTGGTCATGCATATCAGACATTGACGCAACTCGTATACGAGATGCCCAGACAACACGATCAAGCTCTGACCTCGGTCGAAAGCGACGATCACATGGAAATGGAAAATTTGATTGAAGAGGAAATTTTGCCCAGTCTGTCCGACAGTCCCCTGAGTTATCACAGTCTGAAGTCGATGGATGAGAGGTTAAGGTAAGGCAGGCAAATTAGAAATATTATTATTTATCTTTTCACTTCCTTCATTCTACTATGCAGCAAGGTTCAAATAATTTAGTGGGGGGTTGCAGCTAATTAGAGTCTGCCGGTTGGAACTGACCGACAGCGAAATCGTGATTCGAACTCGGAATAGAAGGACCGAAAGCCCGCCGTGATGACCATTTGACCCGTGCCGGTGATGACATTTTTCTTCTATCATTCCAATGAAGGCTTGTCGTGCTTGTTCAGCAAAAACATGGACAGAGTGTAGCTACAACTTTATGAAACCTGACAAAGTTTTGAACAGTATTTCTCGATAATCACAATCCCAGGGTAAAAATAAGTAGAAACTATACCCGAAGACTAAGGGTGTCTGGTGTCTCCTTGATTCAGAGACCGAATAGCTGGAGGTTTTGGAGAATAGGGCAGAGAATTGTCAACCATTTCCATGGGACGTACTTTTAAGTGTTGACTTGAAGCAAAACATTCAGAGTTGTTCCGGATAGACTTATTGTAGTTTATGAGGATCACCAACCGACGTGCTGGCCAAGGTTTTGATCCAGTCTGGAACTGGGTGGAAATACATTGCTGATAATTTGTCCGATGTCAAAAGTATCCCTAGATAGGTAGACAAATTTCCTCAAAAGTGTCCATCTATAGAGGCTGGTGAAGTCACATACTCTAACTCGTGACTCCAGTGTTGTCGTTCTCGGGGTTAACTGCGAGCACCCCTCACCAATGTCATTCTTCAGGGAACTCTTCTGAAAGAAGCATTTACAGTAGCACTCCTGATGCACAGATTAAATTGTTGGGAGCTTCTCATGATGCTTAGCAAGCTAGATAAAACTGCTGTGCAATGTGTCCTTTAATTCTCGTTCAGCCTTTCACTTTACTAATCAGTGCACGGAATGAACGGTACTTTGAAGTACTTCAGAACCGTTGACCAAGGGCCCGGACTATGTCTTTTGTTGCTTATATTGCTGAGCTGCATTATTTTTGACCGAAAGCACTGACGCACACATGAGGATCCCCCTGAGCCTCATTATGGTATTAGTAAGAGTGGTTTCATCTTAGGAGACAGTAATGAAAACAGCTTTTTTGTATGAACAACTCAGACACATCTCCAACCCTGCTATCATGCACAGACGAGTCAACTTGACAGGTCTATCAAGGTTAGCAAATACGAATTTGATAAAAATCCTCAAGCGAGTCATTCACTCCTTGTCCATATATAGCGACGCTGAAGTAGCTCTGTCTCTTGGTGAATTTACGGTGCCGTGGACTGGTGGATACGCTAATACTAAAATCTATCGTATCCCCCTGTTTAGACAAGCACTGAACTACGTGTATAGATCGTGATATTTAAATGAGAACGAATCATTTCTCATACATTTTTAAGTTTACTTGTGCAATTTTATTCTGGAAATGTTCCAAAATATACTTGATGCATTTCCGTTTATTGTACAGAGTGTTCACTTGAAGCGGATCCACCCCCGGGAAGGTGGATTTTCTATATATCCTACTTAAGAGGATGGCAGTAGCTAGCTTTTGACATCCGGCGAAAAAATGCGTCTAACTGTTTGCTTGAGATGATAATGGCCGATAACCAGAATTACTAATTAGGCTTCAAAAATGGTTCATTTGCCGTATAGTGTTGGTACAAAGCTACTGACGTACTCATGTCGCATTGTCAGGGATATATCAACCAATGTGGACATGCACCTTGTGAATAAACTCGTCATGTTGGTCAAGTTCAAAGCGCGCTGCAGGGGAAATCTGAGTAAAACCACAGTTTAGTTTGTATTCCCTCGGCAGCATGTCAGCCATTGACACAGTATTTGTCACTAATCTGTTCGCGGTTCAGCCATGTAAATTAACATTGGTCTGCTGAATTTGCGAGGATTTAGAGGATGTTATTCCATCATAACAACCAATAAAAGTTCATTGATTGCAATTGTTCGCTGATTCCCACTTCTCATCAGCGGCCTAATTCGATTATTAAAACAACCATCAGGGTTGAAAAGTAGAGAGAAAACTATTGATAATGGTAGCGTTTTGACCGCTAATTCGTGCAAATACAAGTGTCAGTTTTCATATCACGTAGGCATATCTTCCTGCGTAAGATCACTGACTGGATGGATTTCGTGGTCGTGTAACCCAATGTGGAAGCCCGAAATGCTCTGAACGGCCAAGTGCGTTGGTCTGGCACTAGCAGGTAGCCATCACCACCCACAATAGGGCAAACAGCGATTATGCATAATGCCGTTAGTAATTATTTCTATTTGTTACCTGGCCCATCATCTGGTGGCCGTTGTTACGTGAATAGGGTTGCGTGTGTTTGCCGCTAGCCTTATGATAACGTTCAACTTTCAATTTAAAAACCATCACCGTGGCTGCAGTACGCACTAGGGAAGATGTACTGAGACTCTGAGGAATACATCGTGAAACTTAATGCTACTGACTTGTGTTTCGAGATACCATAATAATATTGAAGTAAGGGGAAATGATGTAGGGAGCACGCGGTCAGCTAGGCTACATGCAATAAAATATAAATGCAAACCACTAGCGGTGCACTGATTGTGGTGCTTCTGATTGTTGCTGCCTATGAGTAACACTAATAGGAAATTGAAACAATCACTAACATAATAAAGCACGCGGCGAGCAGTAAATAACAGAAGCAGTGCAATGAGTAGGTTGTTTTAATACGGGAACTTCATTCGTTATCATGCACGATCATGTCAAATATAAAAATCTTGATCTGGTGGTACAGTACAGAGCATGATATAGAAACACATGGAATACATTCGGTAATAAGGACACTGATCGGAAGTCAAAACATTCTGTCGAACAAGCTACTATCCACATCCTCTTCTTTTTCAATATGTACGTGGTAAAGATGGTTATTCCTACCTATCTTCCACTAAATCAGTCAGAGACAAAGCTGCTTTTACAGTGAAATGATCGGGAAGATCAGTTTGTTGGCAGTTTTGGTCGTCCACGGTATTACGCTCCTAATTGAAATAACTAGCTAGTTCATCAGCACCTATTCACAAACCTAGAGCTACATATCTATAGTCAACACGAAACGCACCCATACCTTCGCCTGCTTTGACGGATAAAGCAAACTGTCCTTCGTTCGCTTCTCCAAGGCACAACATCTGCATTGAGTTGACAGCGTAAATGAAGGATAAAAAACCAGGGCCAGACCAGTAAAGTGAAAAGGCTACTTGGACATACTCTGATAACGGCGGTTCGTTGTGACTAACACTCAGTGATCTCCGTGACCAAAGGTTGAGACAACAGAATAATGGGTCTTTGGGTGAATCATCTTTCTGACGTGAGAGAGTGATGCACGGACCAGGTGTAATAGCGTAGGTAAGTCCGTTTTTGGGTGCATGTATGCGCATCTGCATATGTGTGCCAAATATAAAGTGCAAACGGGTGAGATTGTCTCAGGGCAAGATAGATGAAACCAGCCACTGGATGACTTTAATGCACCGGACGGCGCGAGTATGTATGACCAGAAAAAAGATTTTGACGTTTAAAAGCAAAAGGGTGCAGTGAACCAATATTGAATGACTCGACTGCATTGCTGACTTAGACGAAGTCATGCTATGAAGAGCGAATACAGGAAAAGTATGCTGTTTATTACGACCTGTTGATATTGAAGAGATCTTAGAACACCTAACATTACTGGTTTTGGGGGCGACAGTTAGAGAAATACACTACCCCTCTTGGGGCAGCTGAGTGAATGCATAGTTTCATGCCAGGATAAAAGTAACTAGAATTTGTGCTTTTAGTTCGTGGCATATACAGTAATCACAATAAACACCGTTGGTGGTGAATAACACTCAATGAATTCCGTGACCAAAGGTAGAGGAGAGCAAAAACAATGGCAGTCTGAGGGTGATTCATCAGTTCCCAGAATTACGCTACTGATTGACAAAAGAAAGCATTAGTTTTAGATGGAGACACTGAGACAGCAGTGATGTACTTTCATAATGATCGTATGGTTAGATCATATCTAGCTGAGGATGGCAGTAGCCTGTACCATCTTCTTTTAGTTAGGGTGATTACATTTGCAGGCCGATAAACGGGTGGATCCACTTCCAGTGAACACTCTATAGTTTCAAAAAAGAAAAGGCCATAATGTCGACCAAATCGGAAGTCTCGAAGACTGTGGATTCTGGTAGAACTAGTGAGTTGCTTACCATAGTGTGGAACTATGATTTAGTTTTGTTCCGAAGATTGAAAGCAACCGGAAACTATGGTATTACTAATTCATACATGACATCAAAATTGCGTCTGAGAAGTTAAACACCAAGCAGACGAACCTACAGAAAATAGTTGTCAGCCTCTAAGGTTGGTAGTGAAAAATAACTCAGAAAACTTTAGTTTCAAAACCTTTCTAAAATAGTTTACCCGTGGTAACCGAAAGGTCGGCAACTTATAATCTCTATAGAAGGCGTCGCGTATTTTTAAGCAGGAAAGTTCACTTGAGATATCGTTCATATTCAACGTTTTACTACTAACAACGTTTTCAGTAGCTTAAATCAAAATTAGAACGTTTAAAAGTCCAACTACAAAGATCGATTTGAACTTCTGTGGACTTCAGTAGTGATCTGACTGTTGACTTCGCATGATGAATCACCTGATAAACATTTTAATATGTCCACTTCGCAGAATTAATTTGTGTTATGATTTCTGCAACAGTATACCTTCGGGTCATAAATACTGTCAACCACGGCACAAGTGTTCACGGAGTTCAAGCTAGTTTTATTTTCCGATTTCGATATTTTTGTTTCGGAATTGTTTCATTAAAACCAACCTTTCATCAGCTGCTAAATATTCATCTCCGGGTGTGACAGGCGTAAACGTGCCCCAACTCGAAAACTGACGACCCTGTTTAAGCACCCTAGCAAGTCAAACTGCTTGATAATATGTCTAAGCATGGTTGGATTTTGCATTTTGTGTGGTCACTACAGATGACACGTGGGCTCGCAATGTCCTAACCTCGGGTATTTACTTCTTTCTTTCATTTAATTTTGAAATAAAGTGATTGAAAGTGTGATTCATCGCATTACATCTCGTGAAACCATGCTGATGTAGTTCTTGATACTTTCTGTTATTTCATACTCACAGAAGCTGGTATGATCATCGCCTGACGAGTCAACAAAAATCACAAGATTCTCAGTGCCCGGATGATGCCGAGAAGACAGACGCTACTCGGAAACAGGGCGGATCACTGACGAAACCACCTACACAGGGCATCAAGTTAGTTATTTTGTTACTATCGTTAATTGCGTAATTGGTCTGTAAAAATATCCGGACCAAACGATGTATGGAGTGTATCGAAAATTCGATGAGTCAGGTGTTGTTTTTATTATGAAAGTTATGATATTAGTAATATCTGCCAACAATGCTGTGTTATTACGGCTATAGCTTACACCACAAATGATCCCTTTTAACAGTACATCTCAACAGGCAGGTGTCCAAGCTCTAGCGTGGCACTACTAAGGAAAGCGAAATAATAAAGAATTGGTATGCATTTTTCTTGTTTGTAGCACAGGCAAAATTGATTGTGACACATCTAAAATCTTCTCAGTACACAAGTGGAATTTCGCGACGTAATTAAGGCAAATCATAAAGTCTTTTCATGAGACGAATTTATTCGAAGTTCCCTTCTACCTAAATTGATTCTTTGATGCACTTTGGGAGGCTGAATGTGTGACCTGAGTTTCTTAGGCAAAATGTTCCGAGAAATGTAAACAAATTACGACAGTATAATTTAAATAAAAAACAGGACCACGTAAACCATCCGAAGCTATATTTTGATAGGTATATTAGAGAAAATTATATATTATATTATCATTTTATCAAGGCATTGTCTCAACCGGGAATACGTTTGATGGATTACGTACAAACCAGAGAAATTTCGTGTTTTTCAATACAATTGATGTTTGGAATAAAGTCTTGGAGAAATGGATCTAGCTTCAACGAATGCCGCCATTCACGTGATTAGAAATGTTGTCCTCACAAAATCCACTAACTGGCGACTCTCATCAAGTATAGTCATATGTTATAGTCCCTACCGAAACATGACAGATATGTCTGTGTGACATTTCCCAATACCAGTATGCATAAGTAAACTTCGAATATAATAACATTTTGAGCTTCAGAGAAGATGCGGCTATCCCAGTGTACTGTTTCAAGGTAGCTCTTGTTAGACAACAAACAGCCAAGCAGCTCAATGGTTTGATAGCTGGACTCCAGTTGGGCAGTTTTTTTAATTAATAGATTTCTAGCAGCTTTATATGTATATATATATATATATATATATATATATATATATATATATCTAATATATATCTAATAGATTAATAGATATCCAGCTTCGAATCAGGCAAGGTGCCATAGCAGCAATCACAGCAACAAAAAATGAGATAAATAAAGTAGAGCAAATCTGAGTAAGCATTTGATAAGCAACACGATATTTTCCTCCTACAACTTTCTGACGCTTTTTTTTCAATTTTCCTTATCTGAATTACGAGCTGGTGTATTCAGGAGGATTCAGAGTTCCACAAAAAGGCCGAAAAGCCTTCGTGCCACTGCCTTCCGTTCTGAACCACTCCCATCAACCTCTCTGACCGATGAAAATCCTCATCCCTCATGCTCAGGAAGGTGAGGGGCCGCAATAGAGGCCAGTGCTTCGAGTCGTTCCTTCCAGCCTTGCCGAGCACATAGAGATAGGGCACGGGAAGCCGAAAGTGGTGACCGAATCAGTTTTACTGCAAACGGGTGGAATGCCATGAAAAGGTGAATAGAAAGTTCTTGGGGTGCATTAGCATACGACAGAATTACGGCTTCCGTTCTTTTTTCCTAGGATGCTCAGCATTAGATTCATGTCTTCCATGTAGCTATTCGAAAGTTGCAGTGGATATTACCGATCCGTTTAGTGGTAACTGCGGGTCGTAAAAAAAATATTTTTCAAGATTCCCGCTTCGGAACTGATCAGATTATATGGTAATTTTATGGAATCATTCAACTAAGTACACTCACGAACAGGTAGTAGTTCTTGGCTGCAAAAGCATTCAACTTACAAGTATCTGTCACTTGACCGATGCATATGCTCTGTGCACGGGAACTTGACAACATAGATTTCCAACAATTAGTATAAGGGGACCAGCTTTTATCATTTCCCTGTCGAAAATGAAAGTTTTGCCGGTTACGTAGTCCAACGAAATTTGCCTCCTTGGTGCAGCCAGGTTTAGCTGAACTGGTCAACTTGCCATGCCTCCTCATTTAACCGGAAGGAATCGAAAGCAACTGGAGGGGAAATAACTTGCGCCCCACACAAGAAGCTTAAGAAATCCCACGTAGCTGGGTCCACCGGGCAGGCTTTTCAATACTTTCTTCTCACCTGATCAATCCAGTCACGTGCTCGTTAGATGAGTGGGGGTCATCCGTCCAACATGATTTCTACAATGGATAGAGTAAGTGAATAAGCACCGTCAAAACAGGTTTGAAATCCCAATTTTCCGTCTGTCTAAATTATTCGCTCCTGAATGCTAAATCAACACTGTTGTGATCGGGTGACGTAAAACAAATTTGGTTACCTTAAAATCTGCCAGGAGGATAATCTGCGATTAGTTTGTCGCTTAAATATGCAGAAGGGAACTTAACCAATTAGAGGTTTTTCATTCAGTCCGGGAAACTCAACGAGATGGCATTCTGATTGGTTAAAACATCGATTCACACACGATCCAATTCATTGTGGGTAAAAAAAGAAGTTTTACGTATTGCTCAATCCACTCTTTTTAGTTCTGTGCGTGCACTGTTGCGGGATTGAGCCATGCACACATGGTTTATTAGATTGATCCAATTACCCTTTGGTGGGAATTTCATAGACGGAACAACGAGTTGCGAGCAACCGTGATATTTGAGCTACGATCCAAATTTGCGGGTTGCACTCACGAGAGCCTAAAATGAACTGCAAAATTAGTTTTCTTTGAATGTAAGAACTTCAAAACCCTATTAATAAGAAACGCCGTTACGATGTATTTTGATTTCCGTTGGTCACATATTTTGTACAGAAATAACGGTTTTAATTTAAAGAACTGAGGTGTTCACTTTATGGGTTCTCAAATTAGATCTGCTTGAAAAATTGTTAGTCGCCGTTCCGTGAAAAACAAGCGTGAACTCCAAGTCTCCCATAGTTTTTACTTTTCTGAAGCTATGTAAACTCCCGCTATTCTTATGCTTTTCCTTCTTGGTGATATAAAGCTTTTTCCCAGTTTCGTGCACTTGCACTATTCGTTCTCCGTTTTCCACTTTTCAAAGAGGCAAAACGAGCAGACCAGCCACTAGTGTTGCCCCCAATGAAATCATCAACCTGGCCCCACCAGTCGCGTTCCACAGTTCCGCATTCTCTATGGCCATGTTGATGGCTGCATGTAAAAGCACGCACATGTCGGTTGAACCATATCAGGCTGTGACAGAGATTGCGAATGAGGTTAGTTCTTCAGCTGCAATATGGATTGTCATATTTTCCAGTTGCTCAATTATCGAGTGTGCTGATGAGCTTGCCTATTACCAAACTTTGTTTGAATTTTTCAAAATTATTTTCTGTTGGCCCAGTACTGGCTTTTTTGGCTGGCAAATGAGCTGTGTGTTATGGGGTCAGAGGAAACGAATCTGTTACCGAAACCGCTGTCTCTACTTATGTTCTCAGGATCGCCGAAGTTCTTTTGAAGTTGTGTACCGAAGCGTTCTGTTTTGTCAGTGATTATCTTGATCTTGAGTCAGTTCTTGAGAAACAGTAGATCCGAAAAACATTTGAAGTGGATGAATCTATTTGTGCGATTGGTCGGTATAGGCGAAAGCATTGCTGTTCGTTGAAAACTTTTCTTATGTTGCACACAGTTGTGAGTTTCAGAACGTTCAGGTACCTAGTACATGAAATTTTATTACCTCCACCCCGTTTTTCTGCAATAACTCTGAATAAAGCCGCTTAGTGACGAAATATGTAATGCTGATGTGTCAACCCACTACTATATAAAATATACATATAGATTTTAAGCAGAAATTAGGTAAATGGATCTATCTTGGGGAAAGCTCTTGAGAGGGTACGGAACGCTAATGAACCCGCTCCTGAACGACTGGTAAAACAAACTGGTACTTAAGAAACGGTAGCTTTTATTGATAATGACAAAAATCTAAGGTCCAGGTATGTTTCCAGTATGGCCACAGACTCTATGCTGTACCATTCAACGAGGATGGCGGAATTCAACTCGTGAAAAGTGCTGAACACAGTCCCACCCACGTGAACTCGCCTAGCTAACAGACCCCAGATATTTTCAACGGAGTTCAAGTCTGAACGGTGAGTGAGCCAGTGCTTGATCTCAGTGCTCCGACACAACAGTCATATTCTGGTGAGTTTGGCCATATATAGATGGTCTCACTGAGGTGTAGCTGTGTCCAGTTTCTTAGTCGCTTTTCCAGAATCATGGGGAGAAGAAAATTAATTTATGTTTTGACTTAGTGGTTATTCCTCTAATTCCCTTCCAAAACTACTAGCTGAATTCGGCGATCCTCAAAAATCGCTCCGCAGATCATCAGAGAGCTACAATCAAAGACTCGACGACTGAGGTCAAGCTTGACTTTCCTGAAGTCCCGCCACTAGTGCATAATTTCATCAGCACCGTTGAAATTAAACTGTGTCTCGCCATTAAGTATCACATCAGTCCATTCAGCATTCCAAGTAATTTTATTTCGTTGATTATTTCCTCTTGATTTTGAAAGTAACGAACAATCATCCAAGGCACTTATCTGAACCTTCTCCGCTGTAGATGAGGTACTGTTGGAGTTCTCGTATACACTAAACACAGTCAGTTTCAGTGGCATCGGCATCTTCTGTGCACATGCAAGCCGTTTTGGAGTACCACGGAAGGGTCTTCTCGTAGCCTTCGCGGAGAAATTCCTTCCAATTTAACTTCTTGTGCTGGCGACATAAGGATTGGTATTCCTCAAAAGCGACGAGTACCTAAGTTCAGACTGGGGATTTTCTTGGAAACCTTGAGCCCACTAGAACCTCACATCATCGCTCTGATGTGATGAAGTAGAGGTTGTTACTTCTAATTAGAATACGTATCTTCAGTGAACTTCATACACCAGCTACGAGCCATGTGAAGACTATTCAAGAAAACATCCATGAGTATCGAGAAAGAGTCATTGACGGTGAATATCGTGGCGTTTTCCAACCCGATGGATATTTCTATCATTCTCCCAAGGGCCGGGCTAGTAGTATTTCGAGCCCTCTTAAGCACATTTCCAAAGATAAAACAACGTATCTATTTGTGGCCTAAAATCCGTGTGCATATTTGATATATATTGGTGCACTGACATGTCAATAGTCCGAATTTGGTCACTTCAGGTAATTTGGTTCAAAAGGTATCCCAAAAATCATGGTAGGCCCAATAGCATTTCGTGCAACATTTTTTAGCAGATCTTTATTCTGTGTGGATGAGGATATTGGGTAATGCTTTGCCAAAACATAGACTGTCTTTGATTGTGGGTCGTCCCTATTACTGTGAGTTAGACGATGCTAACCCACTGCCTGTCCAGAATTGGGGTCTAGCACGGAACACAGAGGAATCACGAGGGAGTCGGTCAACACGCTGAGAAAGACAAATTATCAAGAGGTAGCTGGCCTTGCCACCAACCAAGCAGAAGAAGAGGATCCAAGTTACCAGTTGGACCAATTCGATTTTGAAAACACCGGTTACGATGGCATCACATTCTAATATAAACATTACATTCTGCACTAACAAAACGGAGATGGTTCAGAAGCAGAGACTTTTTCTTTCTAGAACTGGTGCTTCGATGGCAGTGTATAATATTATGTTGAAAACGACTTTTCGGACACAAATTTAACACAGACGTGAGCAGTATTAGATTGGAAGATGTATTCGGGAGCATTTTGCTGCATCTTCACCAGTGAATAATACAGCCAAGGTGGTCATTTATTATTGAAAAATTCAATATTCTCATGAGACCAAAGGCAAACACTATTACTGATAGCAAATAAAAACACGTCACCAAGGCAAAGTTAACGTAATTATCCATTCGCGCTGTTTGTACATTTGTGTATCTCAGTAGTCCTTGATCAGTTGTGACAAAAATGGCGATGAACACCGTGCTCAGACTGATACAGTGTTTCCTCTCCCACGGGTGTGGCGAAATGGATGACTCACAACCAATTCCCTGCTACACAAACTAGCAAAATGGTTCGCGGAACTACCAAAGCCGATGAGGGAATTTATGGGGGAAAACAACGTGAAGGACATTTTCAAATTTGTGTGGGCCGTTGAACAAACTGGACATCCACATTAAGCACTTATTTTCAATGAATGTTAAGTCGCTTTTAACAAAAGGCCCACTTTACTAGACCGCTGATAGCACTTGTCAGACAGGACATTCAAGTCATCACCCGTAGGAGAGGAAACACTGTATCAATCTGAGCACAGTGTTCACCGCCATTTTTGTCACAACTGATCAAAGACTACTGAGATTGACGAAGGCATTTAGAACTAATCATCATCATCCCCAAATGTTCAAACAGCGCGAATGGATAACTACGTTAACTTTGACTTGGTGACGTGTTTTTATTTGCTATCAATACTAGTGTTTGCCTTTGGTCTCATGAGAATATTGAATTTTTTAATAATAAATGACCATCTTGACTGCATTATGCATTGGTGAAGACGCAGCGAAATGCTCCCGAATACATTGTGTAATAAATACTATGGATTTTTGTGTGCATACTATGTGGTTTGTTAAAAAAAACTGTTAGTATTGGGGTATATCCACCAGTTTCCATCAGAGGCTGCACTCTTGCGTGCAAGATTAGGAGTCATAAGTTATTCTGTAGTCTATCTAGGAGCTGGCTGTCGAGGGTCTACTTCAGATTTAAACTCCAACATGAGATAACCGCTAGGCATTACCGGCTTTGGAGTTTAACAACTCATCATACATGGTTGACAAGTCTCAGTAGGGGTCCGTGTGGAGTAAAAAGCGGTCGCTAGTATCCTTTTGAACCTAGCATTAGATCAGTTTCAGTGGAAAAATGTCTGCACTAGCACAAACAGAATATCAGACAACTCTTAGTTGGGAATAGGTGCTGTGCTAATGGTTCATAAAAGGTCAGACTTATCGAGTGCATCATGCTTCCAATGATTTTTAAAAGTTATCTGAGAGTCAGTATTAAGCAACGGATTCGACTGTTACGTCCACGTACGTTGGGACCCCTGTACATAGGGATTCATCGATACCCAGTAACAAGGTACGATATCAGGAGAATTAAGAAACAAATAAAAAACCTAAATAACATAAAAACGGAAGTTTGTTGAAAGTTAGAGCACAAACTTTCGCAAAATAAACCCCACTGTCTGCAACTCTGAACCATATCGGGCAAGGCTTCTAAAAAAGTTAATTGCGGATCCTGGAGCAGCTAGTCAAGCATGCGTGAAGGACCGACGAAAGCCGGCGTGGACGTCATTTTTTTAACCAACCGAGGCCACGTGACAGCTTGGCTTCTATGCTGATTTTCCCCGCTTACATCAGGGTAGGAGTCAATGCAGAGGTATAAGTTGTAGGTAAACTGAGCAATTTCGTCGGCGAAATGATAATAACGCAGTGACACTGCTAAGAATAAAATATTGCCATGAGAAGATTTATCATAAATGTTGATCTATCACGTGGACTATAGAGGAAACCAAAGTTGCCCGTGTTCTAGTATGCGTACTTATTTAACATTGCGTTATTTATTTGCAGCTCACTTCCGAACATGAGTCGAAAGAGACCAGGATTGAAAGGAACCAGTTGCCTTTACCACTCGTCACTATGGTGAACGGGTTGATAGGCGGTACAGGTGGACCCGGGCAACAGTGCAAATGCATACGCCACATACTGATAATTCCCAAGCCGACTCTGACTCCAAAGGAGGTGAAGACATTCTTCCCTAGATTTAGTTTAATTGTACTTTTTCAGATATGTGAAGACCTTTTACGATGCAAATGGCAAGTAGAAGAAATGCTCCGGGTAAAACCGTTTGTAAGTTCCGCTGATGTATTTGGATGCCTCCTAATTATTGCAATACTTGCTAGGATATACTCTTACTCTTGTCGACGGTTAAATCCTCCACTCATTCACACACTCAATCATTCACCCACCCACCCAAGCACTCACTCAAGCAATCAATCAATCAACCAATCAGTCAATCAGTAATTAGATGACTAACCAAATAACCAGAAAACTAGATGAATAGCTCACAGAATAACTAGCTCACTCATTTATTCACTCAATTACCTATCAGTCATAAGGTAAGCAATCGAAAAATCATGTAATCAGCCGGTTGATTTCGTGCTGTAAGGATGATGCGGAAAACTGCTACTAGTGAGGTGACTTACGTAACCATGCTTCAGGTGAATAGGTCACAAATTATACGAGACAGAAAAAGTTTGACATCTTGCAACTTTATGTTCGAAGTCGAAAATGAATGAAAGCAGTCACACGACTTTCAGGTTTGTAGCTAGTATTCAAAGGATAGTAATCCAATAAAACTCCGAACAAAGCTGTGTTGTAACCGAACTAACCCCAATACCTATTCTCTGGTCCCCGAGTACGAATTCAGTTGCGCAAAGAAATCCCGCCGTTACGTTATACTGTCAATACGACAAGATATGTTACTGCAAGTATGGAGGAGAGGACAGGGAGTGAGAACTATTTTGCAAGTGGAAAAAATTGCATTAGCTGAAAATGCATCCCCATAACGGCATTCATCAATTTTATTGTCTTGTTTGTTTTTAGCCCGGTTCCCAGCTACTGTGTGCGAATGGTGCACCAGCTATACCAATGGATCGACCGGAGAGGGGTTTAGACTTTGTACTGGATGTGCTTCAACAACTACAAATGAAAGACCGTTTCTTTCTTGGATTACATTTGATCAGTCGAGCAATTTTTGATCCGGTAAATTCAACGACATAACAGTGAATCTTAATATATTCGGTTATTTCTAACAGTGTTTTTTAAGACAAATCACAAAATTCTGCAGAAACCCATGGATAGATGGATAGACAGATAGATAGATAGATAGATAGATAGATAGATAGATAGATAGATAGATAGATAGATAGATAGACAGATAGATAGATAGATAGATAGATAGATAGATAGATAGATAGATAGATAGATAGATAGATAGATAGATAGATAGATAGATAGATAGATAGATAGATAGATAGATAGATAGATAGATAGATAGATAGATAGATAGATAGATAGATAGATAGATAGATAGATAGATAGATAGATAGATAGATAGATAGATAGATAGATAGATAGATAGATAGATAGATAGATAGATAGATAGATAGATAGATAGATAGATAGATAGATAGATAGATAGATAGATAGATAGATAGATAGATAGATAGATAGATAGATAGATAGATAGATAGATAGATAGATAGATAGATAGATAGATAGATAGATAGATAGATAGATAGATAGATAGATAGATAGATAGATAGATAGATAGATAGATAGATAGATAGATAGATAGATAGATAGATAGATAGATAGATAGATAGATAGATAGATAGATAGATAGATAGATAGATAGATAGATAGATAGATAGATAGATAGATAGATAGATAGATAGATAGATAGATAGATAGATAGATAGATAGATAGATAGATAGATAGATAGATAGATAGATAGATAGATAGATAGATAGATAGATAGATAGATAGATAGATAGATAGATAGATAGATAGATAGATAGATAGATAGACAGATAGATAGATAGATAGATAGATAGATAGATAGATAGATAGATAGATAGATAGATAGATAGATAGATAGATAGATAGATAGATAGATAGATAGATAGATAGATAGATAGATAGATAGATAGATAGATAGATAGATAGATAGATAGATAGATAGATAGATAGATAGATAGATAGATAGATAGATAGATAGATAGATAGATAGATAGATAGATAGATAGATAGATAGATAGATAGATAGATAGATAGATAGATAGATAGATAGATAGATAGATAGATAGATAGACAGATAGATAGATAGATAGATAGATAGATAGATAGATAGATAGATAGATAGATAGATAGATAGATAGATAGATAGATAGATAGATAGATAGATAGATAGATAGATAGATAGATAGATAGATAGATAGATAGATAGATAGATAGATAGATAGATAGATAGATAGATAGATAGATAGATAGATAGATAGATAGATAGATAGATAGATAGATAGATAGATAGATAGATAGATAGATAGATAGATAGATAGATAGATAGATAGATAGATAGATAGATAGATAGATAGATAGATAGATAGATAGATAGATAGACAGATAGATAGATAGATAGATAGATAGATAGATAGATAGATAGATAGATAGATAGATAGATAGATAGATAGATAGATAGATAGATAGATAGATAGATAGATAGATAGATAGATAGATAGATAGATAGATAGATAGATAGATAGATAGATAGATAGATAGATAGATAGATAGATAGATAGATAGATAGATAGATAGATAGATAGATAGATAGATAGATAGATAGATAGATAGATAGATAGATAGATAGATAGATAGATAGATAGATAGATAGATAGATAGATAGATAGATAGATAGATAGATAGATAGATAGATAGATAGATAGATAGATAGATAGATAGATAGATAGATAGATAGATAGATAGATAGATAGATAGATAGATAGATAGATAGATAGATAGATAGATAGATAGATAGATAGATAGATAGATAGATAGATAGATAGATAGATAGATAGATAGATAGATAGATAGATAGATAGATAGATAGATAGATAGATAGATAGATAGATAGATAGATAGATAGATAGATAGATAGATAGATAGATAGATAGATAGATAGATAGATAGATAGATAGATAGATAGATAGATAGATAGATAGATAGATAGATAGATAGATAGATAGATAGATAGATAGATAGATAGATAGATAGATAGATAGATAGATAGATAGATAGATAGATAGATAGATAGATAGATAGATAGATAGATAGATAGATAGATAGATAGATAGATAGATAGATAGATAGATAGATAGATAGATAGATAGATAGATAGATAGATAGATAGATAGATAGATAGATAGATAGATAGATAGATAGATAGATAGATAGATAGATAGATAGATAGATAGATAGATAGATAGATAGATAGATAGATAGATAGATAGATAGATAGATAGATAGATAGATAGATAGATAGATAGATAGATAGATAGATAGATAGATAGATAGATAGATAGATAGATAGATAGATAGATAGATAGATAGATAGATAGATAGATAGATAGATAGATAGATAGATAGATAGATAGATAGATGGATGGATGGATGGATGTAGGATTTAATGTACCTATAAAATTTTGCTGCATTCGTGAACGGCACATGGGGCAGAATGAAGTGAATAATTTTAGATCTTTTAGTATTTTTCATGTCCTAAATGTCGTGCCGCGAGACGATATGGAATCATTGATCTTCCACATCCAATAAACACTTTGTTTACCAGCTGTATTACTGCGGAACGACCAATTTGTCGCGGATTATGGAAGTAAATATCCAAATATGCGCAGCTATTATACCTCTGATACTTATCAACCGTTCTAGTGGTAATTACTTGGCTATTCTTCCCGACCACTCCTCAATGAAAGGAACAGTACTTATATAAGAGAGATCAAAATGACATTTTGATAAATATGGAGAATGGACTGTCTGCAGGATGATCCAGATTTAAAGGAATAATGGGGAATCCACTTGTTTGTTTTGTATCCGAAACTTCCTGCCCATTGGAAAGTGCCCGATGAAGCCAGTTAAGGAAGTGAAACCAGAGTAGTTACTGTTTATCACTGTAATAATGGTTGCTCGTCCTTGGCATATTCATCTGCATTATTCACGTCCCATTAACCGTATCCCGGTTACGTCCGGCCCGCAGAGTGAACTTTTGGATGCGATGAAAGCAAGTGGATTTCCACAAACTGCTCAGATGCACAGCTGTACAGAACATCAAAGAAGGTATATTACGATAAGATGAAGTGACCATTTTAGGCTTTCAGTCTTCTTTCGATGTCAAAATTTTCCAGCATTCCTTTGGTAGTCAACAGGCAAGTAATTACAGGGTTGGGATCAACCTTTTACCCATCCCAAAGTTTCGCTGTTGGTGCAACAAGAACAAAATCTGACACGTGTTAAATAGGTTACTTTTTACCAATTATAAACAGTCAAAAACCATCACAATTGCCCAATCCTTGCTCAATGAGACAACGGAATTCATTCCTGCTTAATTAATTCAATCACTAACCTCGTACTGCTGTGCTCTAGTTCCAGTTGCTACCTCGCGGTATCCTCGAGTTGGGAATAGATTGAAAAGAGTCAAAATCGAAGAAATAAGGGAGAATCATGAAGACAAAAAAGCCCAAACACAATTACTTTAGTGGCCGCGACACTTAGCCGTGTCTTTTAACGTCTCTAATTATCTGATAGTCAGGTCTCATGTACCACGCACTGGGAGTCTGATACGTCCTACTTGAACATGTCCCGGTAGAGGGGTCTTCAACGGAACTGGAATGACATAAATAATGAGTGTATGAAAATGGACATCATACAGTAAAGACGATCAACTCATTATTGCAAACCGGTGGTAGCGTTACTTGCTTGTTCCATATTGTTGGTTGGGGTTCACCAGCACTGATTGCTCACCGAGCCACATTTGCAACTCGGCAACCCAGCTCGCATGGTTGTACGCCATGACTAAGTCTCTAAACAGTTTGATTCAGATCAGCACCAAATCATATAGTATACCCGTCAGTCACTTGCTCTGAAAGTTACTAACTCATCAACCATAAAGGGATCCGCTACCGTGACGGAAATCTTCTTAGAAAAACATTTTACAGGAGGAATACTAGAGGTTTTTGGACGAGTGACCCTTCGTGGCCGCCTACAACGCAGAAGGGGCTTTTCTTTGGGCACCGTAAGCCAAGCTTTCCATTTACCGATCGGACTCACAAAGTGGCGAGGCGTTAACTGATGCACCCTTGAAGAAACGCCGTATTTGTCACGCCAGACTTGTTTGCTGTTTCATTCCCGCTGTATCTGCTCTGGGACTTCAAACGTCGACACGTCACTCGGATTTAATCTTCAGCTCCATGAACCCAATGTAGCAAGCTGAAGGTGGACGGTGCAGCATTCTTCGGGTTGGGGGGTTCGCAGATCAAGCAAAGGACAGCTACCCAATAAAGGGCGATGGCTTCTCTCCAAGTGGAGAGAAGACCCGAGTACTCCGCTAATATAGAGTTTCTCCAAACATACAGACCCGGTCTTAAAAATATTTTATATCCAAAAACAGCACTAGGGTTTGTTTTCGGAAGTGTCTTATATTTTTGAGAAAAAACAAAGTACTATCATGTAGTGGTGGGATTTTGAAAGATAAACTGTTTTTATTCGTGTTAAGTCAGCGAAAAGTCCTATCTAGCGTCACAGTGGTTTGTCGTAGATACCTAGATTTTGCCCATCAACCGGTTCAGTGAGAGTGGACTTCACCTGACCTCTAATGACGGCTTACTTGGTCACTTTAAGTAATGGGCATTCATGACGTCACACTATGGTGCATCCTGTGTTGCTGACATTCATCTGCCCATAGATAAGTTATCTGGCTTGTCAGAAATTAACAGATGCCTTACATATCCACCACGCACGAAAAGTCTCGTTATTTTCTAATTCACCTAAAACATTCACATGGACTTTAGTCTCTGCCTTTAGTTGAACATTTTTTTATATTTTGGTTTTGACACAAGACCACATCCTAAGGTACCACAGTAAGAAAGTATCAGGGGTGGGACAGAAGCTGAAGACTCAACGAGAACTTCATGTGATCATACTATTGTGGGATAAGATTGATTTCCAACAAACGACCGTATTCCATTTAGATGAGGTGGTACCTGTCGGAGGAAAATGTCTATCTGAGCTGACTATCATATCTGATCATATGCAACTGCCGTACTGTTTATCAATCAACCAAAATAGGTGAAGGTGACAGTGAAAGAAGTCTCTTTAACCTTGTGCATCATCTCGGTGATTGGTGTTCTCATTTTTCCGACAGGTTAATGCTGATTGTAAACCTCCAATGATTATGAACTTTTATTCAAGCGAATCACTGTGAAACCCAGGGGAAACTCAAAATTTCTAGGATCAGCTGCCTTCCAAAGTCACAGCAAACATCTGAATCTAGGTAAGATTTATTGGGATAGCATTGAGTGGTTCGGTATGGGATTCCAATAATCGGAAGAATGGACAGCATTCTGGCAAAATGACCACTAGCTTTTATGTGCGCGTGTGCTATGAGGTAAAAGTTTTACACAGTTTGGTTCATCATGCAGTGTGGACGTTGAAATCATTGAGAACCATGGAAGCACTGCTCATCCGTTTCGTTCCTGTTAGGAATCGCCAGCACTTCTGGCCGAGGTAGCCTGTTGGTTAAGGTATTCGACTTATAATCGCTTACCACGAGTGCGAGTCTCAGTTGGGGTTCGTTGAATGGGGTTTCCTAATGAGTCCTAACAAGGATGAGACAACTGTATGGCGCTTCCATGGTTTTCAATGGTTGTAAAGCCCATACTGCACTTACTTTTAGTCAAGTAGTGTAGGATTCTATAGGGAGAGGTGTCAGGGTAGTTCGATAGGTTGGTATCTGCCTAACTTTTGACTAACAAGATTTTGAAAACCATGGAGATTTACAAAATGCTTATAGATATACACTTTGAATACTCTGAAAGTCACTCACCGGGCAGTCAATATTTGTGTAAAGAATCCACCTGCTTTCTTCGGGCTTGTGATTATATCCCCATAAAAAGGTTGGATTTTCATTGCGTTACCCATAGGCTGGATCCACTTAAGGGCCTATTGAAAAACTGCTGAACATTGTCACTCTGCTGGAACAGTGATCCTCTGTCTTTTTCAGAATTCCAGTATGTGAACGGAGGTTGCTTAATCGATGACGTATATCTACGATCCCTTCACCGGAAAGGAGTAGAATTCAATTGGATTGAAGACCAAATTGACCATACTTGTCGTTTAATCAAACAACAGGGTGTTGTAAAATTTGATACAAAGAATAAATGTAGCCCTTAGTTTTGTTACTGGTGTAAACTCTCCGTTCCTGGTTTTCCATTAGACCGATCTCTTCGTTACCCTAGAACGTAATTATAGAATACGTGGCCATGGGTAATGCACAATATTGTTTAACAACAAAATCATTTCGTCTAGGAAGCTACAGATAGAAATGTACTTAGTTTAGTGATACAAGAACGGAATCAAACAGGAAGTTCGTAGTGGACGGCTTGATCGAATGAGTAAGCGCTTATGGTAACAAGGAACCAGGTGACAATAGTGGGGGTGAACGTCAAACACGCTCTAATGTCACTTATGCTCTACCAGAAGAGCTGCGAGATTCCTCCATATGTGGTCGAGAATTATGCTGCAGTCAGGGATATTCACCTTGAGGATCAGTATGTCATTTGTCAAACCCACCAAACCGTGTTTCATAACAATGAGAAAGCCTTAAGAAAATGGGAAAAACAAGGACAGACGGAGATAGGTTTCCAGTAGGTTTCAGGAGTCCATTAACTTTCAGCTACCGCAAGATGCTGTTACAGGAGTGAGTTCGTCCAACACCAAACCTTTCAGTGTCTGGGAAGACCATAAACGTGGTAAACAAGTTGCTATCTGGGCAGCTGCATCTCACCCGTAAGTCGGATATCGGATGGAGTGTCTCTACGTATACAGAAGGTTCGCTTGGTATTTGCCAACCTGAGTCATCTGTGGCGCCAACATGATATCCGTTTACCTATCTAAGGCCGAGTGTACGCTACAGCAGCCAAACCAGTGCTTCTGTATGGTTCAGAAACATGACCACTGAGGGTGAATGATATAAGAAGATTGTCGGTATTTGAACACCGATATCTTCGTAGTATTGCTCGAATCTGGTGGGAACAACTCATGCGCAATTATGAGGTTCGGCGGAAAGTCTTAGGTTCAAGGACCAAATCATTAGATGAAACACTTAAGCTCACTAGGCTAAGATGGTTGGGACATGTGTTACGCATGTCCTCTGACAGGATTGCTTGGCGTGCTATGATTGCTGAGGCGGGTACCGGCTGGAAGACGAGTAAGGGTGGTCAGTCCATGACATGGAAGAGAGGTATTAGAAGCTGAACCAGTAGACTTTCAGATGCAGCTCGTGCGAGACTTCCAGGATGGGGTCAAAGAGACCCTCACACTCAATGGTTGGATACGTTGGGGGATATGGCTAGATGCCACGATCAGTGGAGCTCTTGCATTCACAAACTTTCTTCATCGACTTAATTCCAATAAAGTGGTTCTGTTACTCCATTCATACTCCTTTCTTCTTCATCAATTCCCTTTAGGATTGCCACTGGGAGATAGCAACCAAAGCCACCACACCCGGTGCATGGTTAATGGTTGTCTGAACTGAACAGAACTGATTGTATAGTAAGATTTCGCTGATAAATCAAAATGTTATTTAATTTGTAAAGAAATGCAAGCTACTCCTGAGATTTTTGGATTTTAATTTTGGCTACTAGTAACATTTGTAGTAGCCAATTGTGTGACACGAATGATGTTTACCCTGGTAGAACAGCCGACACGACCAATCTCTTCAATCGCATAACGAGTACCAAAGAAAACACCAGGTAATTTAATAGTCTGGCTGCCCTGGCAAATATCTCTGAGGGTAATCTTACTCACTTCCCTTTTGAGACTGAGTTAGCAGCCACGAGCATGACGCATGTTCCAGAGCTAGTAAGAAGTAAGTAAGAAATCAGTCTTGTCAATCTTATCATATTTCGGCTTTTGTGTATACTCTTTCGCTCCCTATATACCAAAACCATCAACCAAAACGACATAAAACAACACCACAAACAGACTTGATCATAAGGCGTTGTGAAAATCACGTCTGCTGTATTTTCAAATTGAATTTCTTTGACAAAATAGCTAAGTGTTTGTTTATTCACACATAGTCGAAAGTTCCAGTTGGCCATACAGCTATTACAAGTTCTGGAAGTCCAGGTGATTTTCATGACAATCGGTTAGTCATTGCGAGGTTTCGGTAGCCGTGTGAAAAAAAGTGTAAAGACTAGGTCTTTCAGTACATTTATAAACTAAATCCTGTGTAATTACGTACCACATATACATGAACACTAAATTCGCAGCAATTAAGTCTGGGAACTGCACACGAAATGCTAGCCCATCAGCATTCAAAGTCTTTATTACAGACGCATGGACGAGAAGCTATGCAATGTCTGTGTTGGATGCCAAGTGGAGTTCGGAAATTGCCAGGTTCGCTGGATTGATAGGAACTTTGACTTTTTTGACTACTGATTATTCATGTGAAATTGTTTCATTTTAAAGGTAAAAGGAAAGTACGAACCAGTATCAGGATGCCAAAAAACTCCGGAGGAAATGGTGAGCTTCTATGCAGATTTGGTTGGAAAGTATCCACAAATTCAACTGCTTATTGAACCTTTTCGCAAAGAGGTAAGTGTAAAATTGATAATTGGAAGCAATAACGTTTTTTGATCGAGTTCAACCATATGGAATAATTTGTTAAATGGATCCAACTTTCGTTTCATTTCCTAATTTCATGAACAACCAGCAGCATTGCCCCATTTGTCCTATATAGCCAGTCCAAAAGGAAATTATTCAAAAATCAGATATAGATTCAGTACACTGAAGATTGAGCATAAAACAAAAACGCGTTGGTTATTAACTCACTGCACGTAGACATACACACAGATGCGTCACCGACGGAGATACCAGTCTAAGGGACATCTGTTAGTCTTGCAAGACGTAGTTATGTACCCCTCGACTGTCGCACTTAGAGGAGCTACAAAGAGCCATAGTACCAAGGCACCGCAGGTTACGATGGCTAAGGTAGACAGGGTGCATGTACCCGGGGAAGAATTTATAGGGAGTACAATTGTTGGTTGGCTCGATGCTGCGGTTAGCCACATAGTTTGCATTCAAATTCTTTCTCGTTTAAATGGTTATATATATATATATATATATATATATATATATATATATATATATATATATATATATATTATATCACCTTGAAATCAAACACAGAGCCAACGCAGCATAAAATTACAAAAAAATAGGAGAGGGGTGTACATCATATTGAAAAAAAAACAATTAGTAAAACAATAATCAACGGCTGTGACTTTTCCTGTTTCACTTTACACCATTTGATGGGTTTTTTTAATCATCTTGTTTGTCGGAATGACACTTTTGCGATAACGGGGTGCGAGAGTTTGCCAGACAGGCCACACAGTATTTGCGCCACTGATTTCTGTTCTGAGCCGCGTCCCTCAAGGCCTCTAACCAGCGACAATCCTCATCCCTTGGACCCGAACCGGGGAGGCAAGTGTGAGGGGAGCACGAAAAGGTGAACAATACATGGGCATTTACAAAACATACCAGCTCACCATAGGTTGTGTAAAGGAATCTCTCAGTTAGGTGGGTGGCCATTCGTGCTCATCCTGGTGCAATTTACTTTGCTTCTTATCTGATGTTGCTATGAGGGGGGGGGGTAGCCCAAAATCAGGGCAAAGAAGTACGGGGTTAATGGCTTAGGGAACTAAATCAGGCTGAAGTTTCAACCATGAGTAACGATGTTTGATGTAGAAGACTTATCGGTGTAGGCATTTCCAGTGGGTGAGATATGACAGTATGTCGCCACCAACGGCGTTCTTGTATTTATGCAATTAATTCCTCTACTAGAAGCGGGAACTTTTAGTTATCCCCTCATCATTTTCATGCTAATAGTAGCTTAGTTCCCACTTTAGGTTTCCGTTCTCAGAAGGCAATGAGAACTGTAGCACTCAGTTAATGTTCGGTCCAACTGAGTGAGCTCTTCGACTGAACTGGACATTTGTTCGTATCACGAAACATTTTATGGAAAGTTGACAGTCATTTCCACTGTACTGACTCTGAGAATCTATTCAGCTTGGTAGTTACATATCAACAGTGGAAGTATGGCTTCTCTATAATCTTGTATAACAATCGTTAGCGAAAAACGGAATTGGAGGTCTTTTCGGCAAATGCCGAGCACCGCAGTTCTTGGCCGTTCACCATATATTACTTGGAATCTGTTTGACAGTCCCGTGAACCATGAGTATAGGACTGAAACAACCATACATGTCCAATATGAGTTATTCAGATGAAACCGGATAGCACTGTAAGTGATTGTACTGAATTGTATTGTTTTGAGGACTTCAGCAAATCAACAAATTCACCTTTCAGCCAGAAACAGGGAAACCGCATACTCCTACTTTGAGATAAGCAGAAAGGAACTGATTCAACCACAGAGATCCATACAAAGCTCCTCCGTGATTTTCATGTTGTTCACTTAGACACGTTCTAACTAAGGCACTGTGGATTTGGGATAGATATTTATGTGGGAGGGGATAAGACTAAATTCCGAAAGTACGGAGGGATGCGAACGGCATGCAGCTAATTCATGATACAGGGGATGAGTGGGATCAGCAGGAATCTTTTTGGTGAATTTCTCACAGGCTATATGTAGTGCAAATCAGAAACTTTGCAAATGGGAAAGCCTACTCGAACCAAAGAAACACGATTGATGACGGCCAGGCCGAGGTAAAGTGTGGTAAAGTCTTTCCTATGTGCACCTGGAAGGACTACGGGAGATTAAAAGAGTAAGACTTGGAGAATACATTGGTGGACAGAAGGAAAAATAACTGCTTGAGTGGCTCCAGACTGCATTAGCCTGAGAATCTGAAAAGACCGTCTACGTAGTTTTTAACGCAACACGATACATGAGTAGGCCATCGTAAATTAGTGCTGACCGTTATGCTGAAGTATTTGACCGAGTTAGCTCTGGAAATGGGGACATTGTTGATGACTGACCATGAATTGGGATAAGAGGAACGAGAAGGACAGAAAGTACACTCAGAACATTTGAGTGCTAAGAAGTAGTCTAGAATGGAACGAAAAATTCCAAATATTGTATAAGTTATTAGGAGAATGAGATAAAATGTGGTTGGTTGGAGGTAGATCGACAGAGCCCCGCGTCATCAGCCTACTTAAGAATTCGCACAGAAGGTGAAGTGGTCATATCTCTGTATATGTGGTGAAGAGATAGGGCAGAGAAGGGCATTCAGGAAAACACCAGAGTTAAAGGACTCCATAATCTTGTACCAACTTCAGTAGGCTGAGTTCTATTGGAAAAGTAGTCTTCCCACCATTAGGAGCAAAGAAGTGTCACAACCAGAAGATTCCAACATTCCTAGAAGTAGAGCACAGGAGACCGAATCAAAAGCTGAGGAATAGCCGAGGAAAATACATGGAACGGATTTCATGAAACCATTTAAGTTGTTTAAAATGAAGGCAGCCGCATCTTGAGTGGTTCTGTTGGATTTGTAGGCACACTGATGGTTGTTATTTGGAACAACAAAAGAAGAATGAACTAGGCAGGATCTAACTGAGTGTAGAAGAAGTGATGGCGAAGGCTTGAAGACTTTTTGACAAAATAGTGGAAGTAGAATGTTTGGGAAAAGGTACGACCGTAAAAGGTTTCTGTGGGGCAGGAACCTCACTAATGTCAGCAGATTTGTTGGTGAGGGAGATTATAATTTCAAATAGTTGAGTTGCGCCAAACTTGTGAACAGTGGAGGTCAAGCTTTCTGGACCCACAGCAAATGCTGATTTTGAGACTGGAAGTAATTTGAAGACCTCCCCTGAAGAAAACGACTCTTTATCTGAGGGAACAGAAGGAAAATACGGTGGTAAATATCGGATAAAGGATCAATAAATGCAACGTCTGCGTCTACGTAGTAGTTTTTCACCGGACTCTTTGTGCACGTAGAAGCCGGATTCCGTGCCAGAGAAATCTGCTATTAGTGATACAGAAGAACCGTCAAATAAATGTCGTACTCAGCCGTCGTATCTCTTGTTTGGTCGGAGTGGACTCTAGTTTCACAGAAGCCTTGTGGTGTAGTTTAACGGCATGTTCTTGTGGTCTTCTCAGAGATTCCAGCAATGAGAAGTTATTCTTTCATCGCTAAAAAGTTGTCTACGTAGGACGCCACAAATCAAATTCCGGAAATAGTTCTACTGGGCAAAGAGACCAGTCAAAATAAAATCACGGAGAAACAGTGAAAAGAGACCTTTGGAGAAAGGCTACGTTGGTGGGTGACAAGTTTCTAGAGGTGGTCATTATTTGTTGTGTCCTGACGAATGGACAGTGCGCTGAATATAATAAGAGGGTGGACACCCATTGAAATAGGAGCATTCACTAGATGGTGAAAAAGTTCGAGATGGATGGTGATAATTCTATTTGAAAAACACTTTTTCCATAGTTGTTATAAGTCGGAGGTCACTTAAACCTAAAGCAAGTAAGGGATACGTAGGAGCACGATTAAGATCACCGACAAAAACGCGTCAGCCGTTAGATAGTAATGAAGTCAGAACGAGTATAAAAGTGTCAAAAACAGAGTGATGTCCCTCTGGGGGGCAAAAGAGAGCTATAGGCAAATTACCAATCTTGAAAAGGCCCGAATTTAGGATGACACTCAACAACCACGCAGACAGTAAGGTTACAGCAGAAAGCTAAAACAACTTCAGACTAACCGGACCATTCGAAATTTATGTACGCAACCGCCCTACTACCTGACCTCTTCATGCACTGTTTTTGTCTTGACGATAACATTCTAAGTTGTCAAGGAGAACGAGTTCATCTTCAATGCTTCATTTAAACAAGACTCTGTTAGTCTTGCAAGACGTAGTTATGTACCCCTCGACTGTCGCACTTAGAGGAGCTACAAAGAGCCATAGTACCAAGGCACCGCAGGTTACGATGGCTAAGGTAGACAGGGTGCATGTACCCGGGGAAGAATTTATAGGGAGTACAATTGTTGGTTGGCTCGATGCTGCGGTTAGCCACATAGTTTGCATTCAAATTCTTTCTCGTTTAAATGGATATATATATATATATATATATATATATATATATATATATACATATATATATATATATATATATATATATATATATATATATATATTATATCACCTTGAAATCAAACACAGAGCCAACGCAGCATAAAATTACAAAAAAATAGGAGAGGGGTGTACATCATATTGAAAAAAAAACAATTAGTAAAACAATAATCAACGGCTGTGACTTTTCCTGTTTCACTTTACACCATTTGATGGGTTTTTTTAATCATCTTGTTTGTCGGAATGACACTTTTGCGATAACGGGGTGCGAGAGTTTGCCAGACAGGCCACACAGTATTTGCGCCACTGATTTCTGTTTATGAGACGCGGGGCAATCAAAGAAGTACGGATAAGTACAGATAAAATATCTGTACCTACGATCTTTCAGTTGCTCTGAAAGCACAATACCGGGTTTTATACCAACCTTAGTCTACACAGTAAATTTACACAGGACAGATCTAAAGCACATTTCGAATTACTGCCGTTTTAACTGTCTGGTATGTACAAATGCCTTTTGGAATTACGTCCATAAGCACCGCATAGTTCGCGAGCTGCACAGTTTTGAACATACTCCTACCCTAGGTTTACTCTCGGGACAACCTACGGTGTGATAGAGCGACGGAACACGTTCGGATTCGAGGTCAAAAGTTCATTAAAAATCAAACAACCAAGCAGTCGATAATGTCGGCTATAAAGGTCCCGGAGCTTACGCATTTGTTTTATTTGGTTTGAACTGAAGTAGTATCTGAGTGAATGTTACAAAATCTTCTGTAGCTTAAAAGCCTTGAATCACTGTACTGTTAATTAACGGTACCAGGAATACGAACTTGCAATGTTGCGAATCACGGAATACAATAATCGGCTCTCCCACGCTTGGACCACGGAATGCAATCAAAACAACACGGAAGTCGGGTGGCCCTCGGCTACGTGTCTGTATTGGCAATAATACAGACGTGGTTAAGAGGCAAGCACGGCAGGAATAACTAACGAGATACTAAGGGAATGAACTGGATCATATTTGAATGTGTGTGTATGCCAGTCTGCCGGTGAATACAAGGAAAAATGAGTTAGTTTTCTTGACTGATTGTGTTTTGGACTCCACGTTTCACGCACAAACCTCCGGTCATCCGATCAGCCCTGCGCTCGGGAGCACCAGACTTGAGTTTTGCCCTTGTTAGAGCTCATCACTGGTGTGTATCCCCCACCGCACCCAGAATTTGAGCTAGAGCCTTTTCCCCTCGAAGGTGTGTTTGTTACTTTAGCGTCACCTCGACCATCCTGCATGGCATAAAACCCAATACATGCTCTACACTACTCTCCTCGCACATCATCGACCGAATGAGTGTAGTTGTTCGAAAAAAGACTACTGGACCGAGAAAAGAACCAGTTCAGTACTTTTTCGACCAAAGTAGGTTGTGCAATGGAACGAATTGTTTGTATTCGTATTTGTATTTTATCAGACTGCTGAGTAGACAGACATCGGCATTTCAATCAAAAATTATTTACACTTGCCAACTCAACGAGTGAACAGGATGGAAAAAGGATGATTACGTATCGAAATTCGCAAGAAATTTGGCTGATACTCGTGTCCGGTCTGGGAGAATTCGGGCCAGATAAGGAACGGTAGGGTTTTTTTGTACGTTAATGTGAGAAGGTATGGATCGAAAACAGGAGTGAGTAGAAGTGCGAGAGTTACACTTGGATGAATCACTGTATAAGAGGTGAGCAATGTCTGCAAGGATGTTTGTAAGCGAATTTTTCACATGCTGACGGGTGTAATTCGCGCAACTTAGCAGATATTTCATTTAGGGGTATGAAAGATACCCGACTGATAATAGATAGACCTCGACAAAGAATTATAAAAACTTTGTTCAGTAGACCAGGAAAAATAACAGAGTAACAGTAGAGGGGACAGGATTAACGCTGATAGACGAAGAGGGAAATAACGCCCTAATATTAAAATGCCTAATCTTACGGGAAATACTCAAGTCAGAAGAAAGAAGGGGATCGGCACTATTAAGTACAGGATCGGGAGTTGTTGTAGAGGGAGCTGTGGCTATACAGAACGAATCAAGGTATTCTACTTTCAGACGAGCAGTACTGGTAGTGTCTGGTTAATCCACCCAATGAATGACGAAATAATATCGTCACAGGAAGTGACAAGAAATGGGGCTCAGTATATTGGATATAATGGCAATTCAGTATCATCACCACGACTAAGACATGAGAGCACGTAGTCGTCTTTTGAAATTTAAGTGGGACGAATGGACGAGCGAGTTGCTAGGTCACGGAGTGATGACTCTTGTGACCATAACTAAGTGGGAGGAGGGGGCGATAACATCCGAAGAGTGATCGAAATCTCACCAGAAAATTGTAGGGGTGTGTCAAAAATAAGGTCTTTCTTTAGGACAGGGGATGCTCGTATGATGGTTAACGGAACAGTGTCTGTTCGCTTGGCTAAATGAGAGGTGGAGGTGGGTGTCAATGAAATCTTTCCAGTTGTTTATTGGATGATGGGTGTTATGTTGAAATCCAAGCATAGAAAAAAACCACAAACGGAAATCGGATTGAAACAGTACGCCCCTATCCTCGGTGTTAGTAGAGAAAACCCTAAACATAGGAATCCGCCGGTGTACAAACTTTGTTGAAATTAAATCACCAAATGTGCCAACAGTGGAAACGGTCATTGTCCAACGAATAAAACGGTTAATACAAGTGAGAAGGCAGCGGTCTGTGTCGGCCGGTGGTAATTAACTGACAATATTCAAGTGAACCCTGGGGAAGATATGCGTGGCCTTTGAGTAATCGGGTGGTAGAGGAAAGCATGAGCCAACAAATCTTACTCCGTTGATGAGGTACGCAGGTTCCAGACCAAACACAAAGATATCTATTCATACTTGGTCAGATATAGAGGTCGGAAGCAAGTCTGATGGAGTCACCCATTTCGAGATGGTACAACGAATGTAACTACTCAAAAATCATGCGACGGAGTGGACAAAAGTGGTCGATCAGGATTTTCCGCTGAAAACATCGCGAACAATAGTACCTTCAAAGTCAGGAAGAGGCAACTTTCAATGTCAGAGGGGACAAGATGCCTTCGCTCCGTTTTTGTTCGTCAGTTTTTAGAGCCAGCGCTATCTCCGATCAGCTGAAAGCTATGGGGTTGGCTAGCCAAGGAATTTCTGGTCAAGGGAGCGCATCGGTCAAAAGATTATTGAACCCCTGAATATGTCTTATATTGGTGGAATACTGGAAAATGTGATCAGACTGTTCACTTTCCCTTGGTGAATAGTGGTGGCTTTATAAAGTCAATGCACAAATGGAGGGATTATGACCAAGGTCTGCCTTCTAGAAAGCGTCATGGTGATTTGGAACGCGGTTCACGAGATCTCTCATGATACAGCTTCGTGGCCACACAGCCAAAAGCATCGGCCTGTCAGAACCAATGTGAATAGCTAAAACGAAATCCAACTGTGATTGGTCAGCTGATGATCTGCTGGTTCCGCCGTAAAAGATCTTTAGCCTTGTCTTTCTTAGTATTTCGGTGTATGTAGTTCCCGGTACTTATCCTCAGTAGTACAGCACTCCATACTGTGCTTTTGACTGATGGTACTAAAGAGTTTTAGGCATTTCTGTCTTATATTAGCAACATCGTGGTAATGTTTAGGTTGCTTTCTGAACACTTCAAGTGTGAAATGCTGCCTTACGTATGATTTCCTTAAACGTATTTTATCTTTCCAGGGGAAGCATTTGTAAAAGCAGAGGATATTGTTACTTTGGTAGTTGTTAGACAATTGATTCGTTAGCAATCGATGCATTGATCGTTATTCCCTTTTCGGGACTGCCGAACCCCGGCTCTCATTGGTTTCTACATAATAATTACACCATATCATCGCTTGTTGTCAATTATCCATCCCGTCTTAGTCAGAGTGGTTCAGACAACGGATAGACGTTTACGATACGTTCGTTCTATTGGTTTTTGCTTGTGAATTTGAAAACGAATACAACCTGTAGTTGTATATTACATGATGATTGAATGTCGTATGAAGCGTCATCACATTTCAGAAAATCGCGTTTGGTTTCCATCGATCTATACCACATCTGTTGTCAACTTGACATTCGTTAGTCCGTCACAGATTTGGAATACATTCGAATTTTACCGCAAGGTTACAAGAAGGCACCATTTCGAAGGCATGAGTCACGGATTCAGTCGGTGTTTGACCAATGACGGTTTTTTAACATTGCTAGTTTATGACTGGAGCATCCTGTATCAATCATCCTGAGTTGAGGGATAGTCTGTTCGGGACCGTAGGCCAACATGTGACTTGAGTGACTCAGCTTAACTAAAATACATTTGTGAGCAAAAGTATTGTACATACATCCCCTGATGAAGTTCTTTGTTACTCCCTATCCTCTGAGACAAGCAACGGTTAGCAGTTTAGTTGAGGCGTCCAGTTCCTGGCATGACAATGAAGGGTGAGAACCTTTTCTCGACGACGTTTAAGTATCTGACTGTTGAGGATTCATAAACGTAAACATGTAGTGTTTGAAGAAACTGAGCGACATGGTCCAATTTCCTGGCCCGTGGTGTACTAACCACCAGAATCCTCGTTCTTCTGTCTCTGTTTCCAAAGAAGAATTTTTGTTGCCGTTCACGTATTGACTTGCTTCATTTCTGACTAAAAGCTGTGGTGAAGATATTCAGATCGCTATCACAAATATCGTAAAGGTTTACCGTGCAAATGATGAAAATGCCGTGTTTGTTTTGTTTAACCACAATTCAGCAAGTGGAAGTTGGTTTGCTTTCCGAATAAAGCCATGGTAGTGTCATTGTATATTTCATCGAGTTTTGCACCTTTAAAATGCACGATACTGTTGCAGGACTGGGTAAATTCAACACGAAACCTTACAACTTCTGCGAGGAATATAGGCGAAGTAGATTAGTTCGGTTTTCTGAGCAGATGAATTTCATCCGGAGGTCTAATATCGGATCAAGTTTCTTTGCCTATACACATCCGGCCGGGCCTTTGAATTTGGCCGCAGTGTTTCATCTCGATCGGAATACATATGAAGGCTAAATACTCACCCCTCGTAGTGCATAAAGCAATCACTTGACTTGGCTTGACTTCAAAAGGCTCGTTTGTCTTTTGCCTTGAGTCCTCTGTGGCGTCGATTCGACATCCCCTGATCTGTCCATGGTCGAGTGTACGCTGCATCACTCAGGCCTGTTCATTTCTATGGTGCAGAAACATATCCAATGAGGATGGAGGATATACAAAGATTACCGGTATTTGAACTTCGGTGTCTTTGTAGCCTTGCTTGAATCTGGTGGGAACATCAAATCAGCAATGCCGAGAAAGTGGTCAAATACGTTGGAGAACATGGCCCAGTGTCACGACCAGGGGAACTCTTGTATTCCAAAACTTTATGTATGGAACTGATGCTATTTGTGATCCTCTTATTGCTCGTTATTTTTCATTATTTCCAGTTGAGATTACTGATGACAGATAGCAATCAAAGCCTCCGCACACATGGGTTTTAGTTGTTTCAGCTGAACTATTGAGGAAAAATTTGTAGTTCAACTGCATAGTCAGGCCGTAACAAACAAATAAAAAAGGACTTTAAAAGATTTTGTAGATAACTAATATACGACTTTCTTACCACGAAGAAGCCACTCATACAAAGCTCCCTTTCTACTTCATACCATAATGAGTACATGAGCACGTGACTGGAGTTCAGTGAGTTTCTGAATGTTACGGTAAAGTGCGGGAAGCATCGCGTCAGTTCTATCATTGTCTAAATTTCCACTCATGTTCCTCTTACAGGATTCCCAATGTTGGGCCATGCTTCATGAGTGTATCGGAGCACAGACTCTTCTGGCCTCTACAAATGTACCCCAACCAATTGTGTCAACTGGATCAACAGGAGCAGGCGGGAGTGGTGGCATCAGCAGTGGTCTGCGAAAAACTTCAGCTCCACGGCCCCCATCTCAGTTGGGCATCCCTTCTAGTCCGAGTGTGGCTACAGTGGCAAGATGGAATTTGAGCAGGCTGCCGAAATCATTTCGAGGAGTAACGGAAACCGATGGAACCACCGCGATCTCTTGCACGGAAACGAATGAGGCAATACCTACCGGAACAGGTGATTTAGAACAGGAAAAGCCCTTCTCATCAAATGCTGATTACAACTCGGCGACCGAAGAAAACACCACTGAAACGGCGGGAGAAAATAAAGCTCAGTTGTGCTCTTCAGCTTGGTTTGTCAGCCCGGAAGCTGTGCAAGATTGTTGTCTGATGACCGAGCTGATTGAAGCGACACACTTTATGCAGAGTAAGTCCCCGTCTGTCAACCTACATATTTTCATAATCATGAACGTATCAGTGAGCGTAAAATCCGAAGATAAAGGCCTCCAACTGAGGCTTTATCATGACTGTTAGAAAAGTACTGTCTGAAATGAAACTAAGATCGTAAAATTATGTGCAGTAAAACTGAGGACAAACAATGCTCAAAAGTACAAGACACATGGATAGTAGAACGCGGCTGGAACACCAGAGATTCTACCAGATCCTAGATACGTTACTTTGTTTCTGTTGATGATCGAGTATGTTGTTATGACGTCTTCCTTGAGGAAAAAATTTATGCATACAGAAAAGATAAGTACACTGAGGAGAGACCCGAGTGGAAAACCAAGTAGGCAATGAAAGAGTTGGATTGCAATTTTGTCACTGACCCCGAGAACTGGCTATCGGATGAACGAGCCTCTTATAACTCACAGAGGCTTTCTAACACGTCATTTATTGTCACTTCCATTGGCTATGACTTTCAAGTCTCTCCGCTACGCTGAAAACTGGTAGTGCCACTGATTCTCTTCCAACATCCGATGGAAGGACCTCGCAAACTTTCATCTGAAAACCTAATTAGGACAGGAGAGAAATCACCTAAAACAATGTTCCGGTCACCACTTGATTCAGGAAGCAAGGTTGACTACCAGAGGGCATGCGTACCATACATATCACAACCAATATAAACGTTGTCTCAAACAACCATTCCGGGTTGACCTTCTATCACCATGGAATCAAAATCAAACCAGAAGACTAATGTCTTTCACTTTTCCGGCTATGTATACAAAGACATGTCATTTTACAAATAGCATTTGGAGTTACCTCTTTACTTTTTAGTCATTTCGATCAGTAACCTTAAATTGAAACCCTCTGATTGTGATTCAAGTATCTTGCCACCATTCAGTTGGAAATAGAGATCAAGCTGACAAAACCTACAAAGAAACCCTATGGATGCCCTTGTGGAACCAAATTACCGCTCCCCTCTTTAGTATAAACTAACCAGAACGTAAACGATATTTAAATTATCACGCAATTACTTGCGATTAGTGTGTGGGATTGACGAATATTTTTGTTTAGCTGACTGTCCTTCGGACTCCACCTTTCGAGTGCAAGTTGATCGGATGACCTGAGGTTTGTGCGTGAAAGATGGAGTCCGAAGGACATTCAGCTAAACATAAATGATATTACCAATTCATCAAGTTCACAGAGTTTCTCACTTGAAACAGTAGAGATTTATATTGTTTGTGAAACCATCCATCTCACAGTTTCAACACAAGTGAAGTAGGTTATTTAGTATTTCTTCAGAGTACACGGACTCGAACCGAAAAGACGTCCATTATGAGAGTTGGGACTATTTCAAGCTAGGGCCACATGAGCGCTATCTACTACTTCGAGCTGGAGTAAAGTAAACAGTGATGGGCGACTTCGAACGCTTCATTAGTACGGACCTCACAATCGTGTCGTCCCATTAACTCCACAGTGAGAAGAGTCTTGCGTCTTTGAACTATGTTGTTTTATTACCGTAAAACACGATGATTATACAGGGTACTGGTTGTTGTACCCAGTGGTTGCATAAAAAGGTTTTGGTCCTACTTGGGGTGACCCCGATACTGCTGAGGCTAAACACCGCTTAGCAGGATTTATCTCTCATTCTATCAATCCCTGTCATCGATCAGCCTTCTTGTCACTTGTGATTCCGTCGTCTCAAGCTTTGACCTCAATACTGGACGGGCTCTGCTTGTGCATCCCATGACTCACTGTGAAGACATTGATCTGCGGGAAGGTCATCCCATGTAGCTAAGTAAAGTCCTTGTATAGACATTCATTCTATGTCTCCATCATGTTCTCGAATGCTATCATTGTCTTTTCAGTTGCTCTGTTTACTTCGAAATATTTCACTTCCGGGTGGGTGGTAATCAAGAGCACAGCAATGAAGTTTAAGAATAATTGTTGGGTGGATTAAATTGATCACGAAATAGCTGTAAAAAAATTCGATGGGTTTTTCACTACATTCTAAATCACAAATAGTCGTATATCCTTGAACATGAAATCTGGAATCAAATAGATCTCATCTGCCAACCTGTAGACGTATTCGATCACTTTCATTGCTGTTTCCGAAAAAACAGCCACTTACTATCACATTTTGTTAAACAAAGATTACTATGCACATGTAGAAAGCTCAGCCAGTTCAGTATGATTAGATGAAGCATCGTAAGTGAACTGAATTACTACTGAAAAAAAGTTACCCACGTGAAAGGGACCCATCGTCTCTAAGGATGTGTGACAGATGTCCAAATTAAACCTTCCTCAGCATCAGTTTCTCTCAAGATCTGGCCTTCAACTACAAACTTCAGCGGTGGTTCCAGCACAGAATACTTACAATTAAAAAAACCTTTTGTTTTCAAATCTCCAGTAGAGTTCCGTTGGCGACATTTTTCATTTCTCTTTCAGGTCAGAACAAATCAACTATTTTCGATATCCAGTCCATGAAATATGCGGATGTTCTACTCGTTGATATTGTGAGTTTGTATTTATTGTTATTTTGCTTTGCGTCTGTTGTGTTCACAATTCGGTAAAAGAAAGGCGCACGTATATGGAAAAAACGCATATTCCCGCAGCAACGTACAGTAAGCGCCAGTGCAAGCAAGCACGTGCAAACGCAAACGAGTCTGCACGAGTGTGTGTGTCAGTCTTGCATATAATCGGAAGTGTAAGACAACGGTACAATCGGACCACGTCGTGCAAGGTTGCGCAACACGTGATACAATCTGATTGGTCAACGCCGTCCGGGAGGCACGGCAAACGTCAGCTGTGTACGTGCGTGTGTGTGCGTGCATGATCGTCTGTCTGAACACATACCTGTTCAGGCCGAACACAACAGCGTCCTATCAAACAGAACCGCGATTCCATCAGAACTGTGGTCACGCTTTTCTGTGTTCTAGATAACTAACCGTTTGGAGGCGTTCAGTTGTGATATAATTTCGTTTTAGCGCAGGTAATCTAAACGACTTAGTGCACCGTACAATGTGCTGTTGGTGCGTGACCATTAGTCAGGACACGCCTTAAACAATGACGTGCTTTTGGGCACAGGTAATCAGATCATCCCAACGAAAACCGGATGATCTTTTGATTGGTCGGTCCATCTACCTTCACCAGTAATGTTTCATTTATATTTAGTGAATCAACCAGTTCTGTTCAGTTCAGACAACCACTACCCGCTAGGTACGGTGGATTTGGTTTCTATCTCCTAGCGGCAATCTCAAAAGGAAATAATGAAGAGGAAAAGAGTACGAAAGCAGTAAGAGGAAAACTACATTCATGGAATTAGGTCGATCGCGGCACTAGGCCATTTCCCCAATTTATCTAACCGTTGAGTGGGAGGGTCTCTTGGACCCCATTCAAGAAGTCTCACACGAGCTACATCGGCAAGTCTACTGGTTGACCTTCTAATACCTCTCGTCCATGTCATGGACCGACCACCCTTACTCGTCTTCCAACCAGTCCCCGCCTCAGCAATCATAGCACGCCAAGCAATCCTGTCAAGGGACATGCGTAACACATGTCCCAACCATCTTAGCCTAGTGAGCTTAAGTGTTTCATCTAATGATTTGGTCCTTGAACCTAAGACTTTCCGGCAAACCTCATCGTTGCTCATACGGTGTTCCCACCAGATTCGAGCAATACTACGAAGATATCGGTGTTCAAATACCGACAATCTTCTTATATCATTCACCCTCAGTGGTCATGTTTCTGAACCATACAGAAGCACTGGTTTGGCTGCTGTAGCGTACACTCGGTCTTAGATAGGTAAACGGATATCATGTTGGCGCCACAGATGACTCAGGTTGGCAAATACCAAGCGAACCTTCTGTATACGTAGAGACACTCCATCCGATATCCGACTTACGGGTGAGATGCAGCTCCCCAGATAATGAAACTTTTCTGCATAGTCTATAGTCTCTCCAGATACTGAAAGGTTTGGAGTTGGACTAATCCAATCCTGCAAGAGCATCTTGCACTATGAAGGCGCAAAAAACCAAACATTGCTACGCAGCTACTCAGGCTGTTCGGAAAAGCTTCCAACTTACCAGGATCTTCACTTAGAACTATATCGCCTGCATATTCAAGGTCTGATACCTTTGCACCCTGGGAAAGTTTAGTAACACTACCCTCACATGAAAAAGTGCGGTCTCTAGGACCATATGATCCACAATATCAAAGGGGAAAAGGAGAAGAAGCAACTCTGAAGCACACCACTTTCCGTGGTGAACTCGGATGAAAGATCGCCGTAAGTCCGAACTCGGCTTCGGCTATTCAAGTAACGCTGCTTTATGATAGAAATGAATTCCTCAGGAATAAGGTTCAAAAAGGTGGGGAGGGCACCAGAGAACTGTGTGGTCGACTGAGTCCAAGGCCACTTTAAGATCAAGAAAAACGGAGATAATGGGCCTACAGAAGGTGTGCCTGTGTTCTAAAATGTGTCGAACAGTGAACAAGTGATCAATACAACTTCGACCAGGTCTAAACCCAGCTTGATTCTCGCGCGAGCACTGTTCGCAAGCGGTCGCAAGTGACGGAGAATAACACCAGCGAGCAGTTTGAATGCGATGCTAAACAGACTTATTTCCCTGTGGTTTTCACCGGAGGACCTGTAGCCTTTCTTATAAGTCAGTACGATCATGGATTCACACCAACTCTTAGGAACTTGTTCCTTCTCCCATATCAAATGGAGAGCAATAAGTACGCTCAGCTCTCTGACTGCATTAGTTCCCTGCACCCTTAGTTCCTAACTGAAACCTTTTCAGTGCCCTCGTTTGACAAAGCTGATATACGTACCCAGTCCTTTCAGTTATAAACAATGGACTAGCTTATATTCCATCCGAAAAAGAAAATTCACGAATCCCGAAGAGATTCATACTTAAGAGGGAAAGAAATTTACACTCTATCAGCCCAGCTGATCGGCCTTCCCAGCTAGGAAGCGTATTCATGAATCGTTAAGAAAATCCTAATGATGAAGTGGGATTGAAGAGCTATCGCGAAATGTATAAGCTAATTTAGGCTGGTTTGGAAATGAAAGCATTCCATGAGTCTAAGCAGTTACTACTAACGTGAATTCACTCATAGAGAAAACATGTGGACAAAAATCACTTTCGCGTTTTTCGGCCTCATTTCTCGGTGGCGCCCACGTGACATCCGTTTACCGATTATCAGAATCTCCTAATTGATCGAGTCTTACCTTCACTGATACCGAGCCATTATTATATAATAAATGGAACTAAAAACTATAATTTAAGTTACAATAATGTTATGCTTTTCCTCAGATAGATTTATCACTTATTAAGGCATCCACAACAACGAGTCCATGGTGTGGAAAAATATGTGGAAACTTTACCAGATAGATTAAGCATTGTAAGTTGACTGAAAATCTCCGATAAGGTCCGCAGAATCGTCTATTAGAGAGCAGCGAAACCTACGGGATATTGCCTATAGTGTGGTAGTCAAAACGATAATAGCGTTCCAACCCTAATTAGAAATTTGCACCCTTCTATTCAATCGTACCTATAACTTTCCCAACGAAGTTGGACCATATTACTAGTAAGCAGATTGCAGAGTTCGGTTTTTGGCATTAGACCAACTCAGTCCTGAAACACGAATTTACTTTTTGAGTGTACAGAGCGTCAAACAAGTAATTATGAAACTTGTTGAGAGGAACCATCAGCTCACTTGTACCAGAAAATTAGAAGACAAAAACCAATTTTGTGTACTGTTCCTCTCGGGAAATTAAGAACAGCACTATTGTGTAGTGATTCAAATGTCTCCACACGTACTCTGGTACGTCAGTATCCAACCCATCATGTTACTCCATACCTTGACAGTCAGATGGTGTGGATACAGTAGGATCGTTTTGTGATTGGTCAGTATATATTCTGCCTATAAGTGCATACCTTCATTTATATATAAATGAATTTGCACCAGCCAAGTCTGATAGAATACTTCCCCGCTATCCTTGTCTGGCATTCTCGTTTTCCAGTGAATGTAGTCCGGGTAATAAAGATAGTGACAAGGAGCTCATAAACGTCATCTCTCTTGGCGGAAGTGATACAAAAACTGAAAAAAGATCACAACTAGGTTGGGTTAATCGTTCAAAATGACTGAAAAACAGAGACGAATGCCTCTGGTTTATCTCTCCCTTGAACGATTGATCAAAAAACGGTGTGAACCATTTTTTCAGAATGACCATTGTTGACTTATAAAAAGTGATTATTTAGATTCTCTGAAAAATGTACCTCTCCACAATACACAATACGAATAATCAACCAATCAGCTGACCGCTTTTTTGGGGTAAATATTTACTGGGCTGCTCACATTGATTTCAAATACTATGAGACACGGCTAGACTGGGAACATCAGAGAAACCATCAATTTACTTTATTTTGGATGCTTCAGAACGAACCATTAGAGGTGAACTAAACTGTACCGTCCATCGGACCTGTGAATGAAGATCCATCGCTCGTCATGACGATTTACCCAATTTTCATTTAACCATTAGTATTTCCTTACCCATGACTTGATCTGTTCCTATCTTTTTCATTATTGTACACACCGCATTGGCTGTTTGTCGCGTTCGAGCTAGTTGAGTTACGCACACACTTGTTCCGAATCCGTCTTCTTTCTTGACGGGATTCGCTTTAGGTCCGCGCGTAAACCAACCAGGTCAATACGGAAACTAAGTGGATACACTGCCCGGCAAAAGCATAGGACCGTACTCACTTTTCCGCGTGTTTCCGCTTTGTTATGTTCTAGCGAAGCCATTTCTGATAGGAATGAACGAATACTCCTTACGAAGCAGAATGTAAAATTTCACCAGAAAATAATTTTTTATAAGTTAATTAAATCGGATGCGAAAAAACGGGATGACGACGAATATGACCCACCTCAACTGGGTTTCGGTAGTTACCACTTAAAATCGTGTGCAACCGCCGTTCTGCTTGTGAACCTCGATACATCTTCCAGACATCCTTTTCACAAGCATAAGATTGTCCCCAGATCAAAACTCACCCATTCTTTCCCAAGGACGGTTAGCAGTTCACTATCTGATCGGCAAACCATGGGATCCTTGTACTCCTGGCGAGCAATTACGCCTCAAAGGAACTCAGTCTGGTATATATCTGTGCAGCTGACTAACCATTGCATGACCTTGATTCCACGGAACAACCCTTAACACATTGTAGTGTATGAGCAGTGGAAGTAGGCATTATCATGATAAACTATTGCATCATTTTGCAATCTGTTGGTCACTAAATGGAGCAAAAGCTGTGCCTACGTACGAATACGCGCAACTGAATCTTGGATACACTCAAGTATAACTAGCTCACTCCGGCCGTTGGCTGAGATGGCTGCCCAAACCAACATTGAATTGTTGTCGTTGTTTCCTTGACGGATATCACGACAGAAATAATTTCAATAATTTACCACTCTTCCATCCATTCTACGTACATTTCCTTCCATGATAAGCGTTGTTCTTTATGAACCGGGTTTGAGAGCGATGTATCTTTCCCTTATCCTCCATAGTTGATCCACGGAATAGCTCTGAGCGTTCGTTGCGAAATACTGACACCAATCAAAGCTCGCATTGTCGACGCGGAGCATGTTACCAAAGGCTAGACGAATTAATCTGTGTTCGTCCGATATGATTAACTTTTTGGACAACCCATTCGCTTTTTACGCGCACATCACTCCTTACGCTCCAAACAACGTGGTGCAACATTTTTCAATCTCTTGTATCGCCAGGAGATCTCATGCAAACTCAGTACTATTTGGTAGGACGCGGATATATGGTTCTTCGCAATATTTGTTAGACTGTTTCCATGTGGCAGTGCGCAGACCAAATTCGGCGAGAGCTGCGTAATGTGTATGCGTGCACCCAACTCGAATGAAGATCACGTGGGTCACTAAGGGGATTTGCGTGCACCAGTGTACAAGAATCACGTGATTTCGGTCCTCGGGAATTCGTCACTCACCAAATCCTCAAACCGAACTAATCTGTTTAATGTCACGCTCAATGTTCCGTCTGGTTCTACGAAATATTCCACGGGACTACGCATTAAAATAGGGGTCTAATATTTTTGTCAGACTTGCATTTGATGTTTTCTGTTCTGAGGGGAACACATCACACATTGTCGTTTAGTATTTTGCGCCCGGTCCTTCTGACTAGATATGGTTTCGTTAGAGAATACAGAATGGGAAATATGTGGGGATCCTGTGTTTTTGTCGCCTAGTGTATGATCTTAAGATTACTTTTCACCTTATGCAAAGTTCTTTCACTGGCTTCGTTAAATGTAGTATCGATTTATATCGATCAACAGGGTGCTTTTTTGTTTTGTTTATATAAATTGCTCTCATACTTCTCAAAGATCAAACGCCCCCTCCCTCCCTCCCCCCTCCCCCCTCGATAAACTGGTGTTTGATCTTATTTCAGTTGTCTTTAGGTCGGATTTTCATGTTTGTATTGTATGTGTAGCCTATGACACGAAATCTTCAATCAGTGCTTTTCTACAGTTTGGAAAAGTTGCCGGTAAAGAATGATGGCGAACGAAAAAAATCAATTTTCGGGCGTTGTTGTCTTCGCAATATTTCTCGTATATGGTAAAAATACTGTGTCAACAATGATTAGGTTTGATGTGTTATATTGGGAAGAAGGGATCGATCTGTGGAGCAACCGCTGAATGCCAGCAGTTCAAGGTAGTTTGAGCATGGGGTCTGTATGCCTAAACATAAAACCTCGCGATGCACGTTGTCCTCCGAGATAGGTTGTGGTTTTCGGTTAAATTTAGGTGATCATTTTAAAGCTAAACGAAGAGGAATGCGGATCCTAACCATGAGATCCACCCACTGAATCGCTGGGGACATATCTAGGTGCGACAGTCAATGATTTTCCTGCATTCAACTCACGACTTCATTGGCATGATATCCGTTTGGACTTTTTCTGTTTATGTACTGTGCGTCCTTTAGTTTATTTCACCTTTGGTTTTATGATGCAGTGATGTAACAACGGGTACAAAAAACCATGGCAGAGGAACTTGAGTTTAATAGATGGGAGAAATGAATTAAACCCCAGTAATTCCTTTGAGGACCTGAGTATGATATATCTTTTCCCTGTTGAGAGACACTAGAAAACTCGGTAGCAAGCAAGCTTGTTCTCGATGCGTACCAGCTGGCCTAATGCACTGTGTTTTATAGACCCTGGGGTAAGACAAATCAAGAAGTGACAGGAAAATAGATAGTCATGGGAACAACTAACAATTACTCGTACACATAGCTACGGTGTACCCAAGTCATGAGAGATAACTTAGTTTCATAACTGTCATGACCGTTGCACGGGGTTAGTGATCCGTTCACGGTATCTTGAGCCGATAGCTTGGGTATGTTCAACGATCTCGTGTTTTTGTTGAGGTAAATAAAAAGGGTTGTTCTGGGGATCGCGATCACTTCGATAGTGGTCAGCAATCGACAACCGAGACTTCTTGATACTCTTCGTAATACAGTGCACATAGGATGAAAGGCCTCATTTAGATTGATTGGATGTTCCGATTCTATTGAAAAGATGATGACTGTCGTGAGTTCGCTCCGCAATAGTCCTTTGTTCGATCAACTCGGATGGTGCTCCCTTATGTGTCCAGTCAGCGAACCAAAGACGGAGTTCAGGAGCTAAATACGTCATTCTGGCTGCAATGTGAAGTCACATGTTCACCAAATCAGCTATTTTGTCTCCTCTGAATGGGACAGACGGTTTGATGGTTCGATGGCCACCTTTGATACTACTCATCTACATGATTTTATCTATGAGACATATCTGTTACCAAGGAAAAAATGCCTGATCTTTCAATGTAGTCCTCAATGGTGTCTGTCGAGTACATCGTAGTGGCTCTGGTTTTGAAACAGTTGGTGAGGTTCCTGTTCTAGTCCTGCCTAATAACTCAAGTAAGAAAACTCTTCTGCCTTCGAGCCAACTCAGAGTATTAGCTCAGAACATACCGTTTATAAAGGATGAAAAGCCACGGCCACTAATCCATGCATCACAAACTAATCAGTTCAATCTGGCCTTGGGGTACACTTTCTCTGATTGATATATCAAACGACCGACCACTCTCCAACGGGAATCGTTCCTTGTGATATGGATCCGTTCCATCGACCCGGGGTCTTGACGTCCGCGATTCCCTTGGCCCAAGCCTTGAACTAGGTTCTAGTCAGGCGCTTAGGTGCATAAATCTAGTAAGGGCAGACCACCAATGGACTGCACTCCAAGTTTGAATTGTACACTATCGGTGGTTTCATTAAAGTTGCGCACAAAGTTGGGTGAACCCTTACCCATATTAGGTACACACTACATTGTCCAAATAGCCCCTTCACATAGTCAGTTCATTGATTTTTGGGTAAGAACACCGTCTTCTAGTTTGATCGTGAAACTCGGTGCTAATGAGAAACCTAAGGGGATCCTACTGCTATTCCGACAAAATTAGATTAGATGTGAAAAGTATATAGGTAACGAATTCAGTTAAATTCATTTTCTGCCAATTCTACGGGTCCTCTCCTGGCCTTCGTATAACCACATATACTGCAGAGTTCCTTCTAAAGGCAAATTTATCAACATGAAAGACAGATAGAGTGAGTGCATCACCTTGTCGGACACATTGGTTGGTTCAATAACATCTGCAAATTCGATATTATCTTGCACGCTTAATCTTGTAATCTTTCTTCCGATATGTTGGAGGACCTTCCCTCGTTCAGCCAACTCAGGTGATTGTCCCTTATGCTTTCAGACAGTATTCTTGCGGTTTGATCCCCTAAAAGTGTTGTACGTATTGTAAACAAATACAAAAATGGTTATCTAGTAATTATTTTAAATTGCTCTGCTTCGTTTGTCCACTGCCCTCGTTTATCTCAGTCTCTTTTTGAGTATCGATTGGTATCACTTCTGACTTCTTCGAACTGTGAAACTGGGACCAAAATCGAAGCAACAATGTGGTTAGTTGACAAGTAATCAAACTGGGTATCAGGTTGTTCCTGGGTAGATATTTCTTTTTGAACATTTTGGCCGCGGACAGGGATACTATTCAAGTTCCAACAGGCTGTAGATTGTAACTGCAAGATATCTGACGGGGTGACACGTGAGTAGCACTGGAGTTGACTGACCAACACGTAACTGACATATCTTTATCCAACCGATCTTGCATTTGCCTTGTATCGTCCTTTTTTTATTTCTCCTTTCCGTTCCTTCCGTAGGCGATTGGCTTATCGTTCAGTTTTATCTCGCTCGGAGGTCTCGGGCTGCCGGAACATGAAAAACGACTGTTGCATTGGGTTCAAGCAGCTTCGAAATACATGTCTCCTGAGACCACTCAGGCACCGTCCAAAGCGTACGGCTGGTCCAATTTTGGTCGATCTTGTACGAACGAGTGATGACTACTTGCCTGAATTGTGAACTGTATCTCCTGCTGACCAAACCTTCATTATTACGTCCTGATCAGAACTTTTGTTTCGAATCTCTTTCGATCATGATTCTGACTACTTTAAGTCCGGAATTAAATTATACATTCAAAATATTCGTAGGAAATATGTGTAGCTTTTTCCGAAAAGGTTATTCTTCCTTGAAAACAGAATTGGAGGATAGTCCGACTGCTCGGCTAATACTGCTTGTGGTAAATAACGAAGGAGTTCCGAGGGCGTTGAAACCCCGAAATTTATGATCTTTGCCCAAAGTTAAGCCAAGTCAAGTAATTGCTTTATGTACCCCGTGCAGCCGTTCTCAAAAAATGTTAATTACGCAACTCAAAATAAAATGGAATACTGTGTTAATGGGGAGTAAGCCTCAATGTTATTCCAAATGTGGTGTAAGTTCTGATATTACAGATGCAGGATTGCGCAAATACCTTGCCAGGTGGGGAATAGTAGAACTGTTGTGCCCCCTAGTGCGTGCATAAAGATGTTTCTACTGAGAACGGGCGGAAGTAGTGGAAATGCATTGCACTAGGTCTTTGTGAAGAGGATGACCAGAGTCAGGGAGAATCTTTGTAGACATCTTTTGTCAAGCCTCGCCATGTTGGGATGTGGCAAAGTTAGTAAAATTCAGTCGGGGTATAATGCCGGCAGATGATAAACTCCTAAGGGATCTAACAATCAGCGAGAACTCTTTCAACGACAGGACGGAAAAAATGACGGATGAAGTATGAACCCAATGAGGTACGACGAGAATACAAAGCGTTTGATAAGGTGACTGTGCACAGAGTAGAACTTGAGACGTGAAACGCTGAAAGACAAGCTTTTAGTCTTCACAAAAATGGAACCAATGTGTTTGGATCGAGTAAGATTGCTGTCGAGTAGCACCTCAAGATACTCCAGTGAATCAAGAGGATTCAGCTGTTCCCTATTTACTGCAGTAGAATTGCAGTCGTTTAAAAATTAGATTGCTTGCAACCGCTCCAAAGGGAACATACAACGTCACCACACCTGACTTAGTTGAGGCCTAAGTTATGAGCATGAGACCAATCTGAAATCTGAATGATGCCATTTCGGAGAGTAGGAAATGTAGACTCAAAAGCATACGGCATACCAAATACGGCTTTATCCGCAAATCTGATGACTAGAGTTTTTTCGTGTACAGGAATAGTAGAGATGTGCGTAAAAAATAACTGAGGACAGTATGGCCCGTTGGAGAAAGCTACCGGTAGTGGTCCCAAGGGAACAGGTTTTGCTATTATAAAGAGTGAACAGCTGGCGATTGTGAAAGTGATCAGCCAACAAAGAAACAAGTGGAGGCTCAAACTCACAGAGGGAGAGAAAGGAAAGTAGCTTGTTCTTGCTGACGCAGTTGAGTGCATATACTATATATATATATATATATATATATATATATATATATATATATATATATATATATATACGATATACTTAATCGTAGTCTGGGAAGCATATTCTTACCGCTTGACTCTTCCTGTCAAGTCTGGAGGGAGCTAAATGAGTCATGACGGCGAGGGCATCGATGGCGGAACGTGATTGTCAGTAAGCCAGCTGATCAAGATTGGAAAAGGCTGGATTTTTGTTCAATCTTTGGAGAACCAACCTTTCAGAGATTTTAACGGAGAAGGAGTTGCACGCAACGGGACGGAATTTTGAAGAACTTTTTTGGGAATCGGAATTATAGTTGCTATCCTCCAACAGTCTGGGATCTTTCTTTCCTTCGGGCATAGGTTGAACTGATCACAAAGTGTGGAGCTGACAGTGACCGAACACTCCTTGAACACTGTACGGTTGAGTGCGTCTGGTCAGGTTGATTTTCGGGAGGTTAAGGAGAAGCAGTTCTTTGTAGACGTCCACAGTGGCGGTGCAGAATAGAGGTTCCTAATACTGACTTTTTTCAAGAAGCTCAAGAAAGAAAAGTTCTTCTGTCCTGTTGAATGACCTGTTGAGCTGGTCTAGGTCAACAATAGATGATTTGCGTGCAGATGAACCACCAGTTAGATCTTTCAAGTGCTTCCGTGTTTCTCGATGACTTCTGTTGGCTGGAAGGATACGCGAGTAGATGGAATTGATGTGGTCTAACTCAGTCTCGATTGATTTTGTTGTAATCTTGAGAGTAAGGAGATTATGACGTTTGAGAGCACTTTTTCTTGCGACAAAGCTTCTTGAGGTGAGATGACGGATGACCAGGGCACGAAAATGAAGTTCCGACTGAGCAGCAAAGATTGAAGCAAAAATCTAAATAGCCGGTAGCATAGTCCCAGGAGACCGGGTCTCAGAATATAGAGAATTCTGTCTTCTCAACCATTTCCCGCAGCTCTGAAGAGTTCTTAGGACAAATTTGCCCCCCTCCAAACTAAACGACCATGGTCTCTTTAGAAGTGTATGTGGTTGGTATACCTGTGGATGTTGAGGTAGGTTTTGATTGTTGCGTGGTCAAAAGAGCCCAGTAGCGAACGACTCAAAGTGGAAATCGGGCTTGGGGTGTTGACTAAAAGAAAGTCCAGAAAAGCTTTCAGTCTAGTTAGAAATGTAAGTATTCATCAAACTGAAGGGTTAGGTAGTCTGTCGTGTAACACTTAGGGGACATATACATTCACTAGCAAAAGTGAGCAATAAGTGCTCAAAAACTTGGGTTAACGTTTGTGTACGGAGTACCTAATAAAAAATTTATAGAATACGTAAAACCGTTTCTGACTTGTTTCCACCATCGACTGTTAATATACATAATATCTCCGCTGCTTCACTTCCGACTTGATGTAGGGCTATCCAAGCGATATCCAGTAAAACCATCAAGTGCAACTATTTCATCGTCAATATTACTGCGAAGCCAGGTTTCTCACAGAAGGATTGCTCCGAGCTGAGAGTATTCCCTTGTCCCAACAAGACCCAAAAACACTGAAAAATCGCTTTGTAGGGATCGAACATGCGGTTGATTACAGCGGGTAGACACGTAGTATGAATTAGTTTTTTTGCACAGCTACCTTCCAGTCCGTTCGATGTTTCCTTGGGTGACCTCTATATTTCCTATAGTCTCCTTTCCACTTATTGCTCGCCATGTGTCCAAAAGAGGTTCATTTCGGGGAGGGTGGGGTTCTAGTTCTTGAAGTTCTTCGGTAAATCGCTGGAGTATCTTGCCGAAATGGGCATTACTTTAATGGAGTAACAGCTGTTATGGTAATCAAGGTTGAAAAAAGTTAAACCAGAGGATGCTTTCGTGGTTGTGTGATGTATATTCCGATCGAGGTGGAACAGCGCGGCCAGATTCAAAAGCCCCGCCTTAATTATTACTCATTTTTAAAAGCTCCCACAGACTTACAGGGATTGGTCCGAGTTGAGATTAAACTACTTCTCGTAAGTGATCCTCGAAAGGTCACCGTTCACAGACGGAAAAGTGTCAGGTAAAGTGTATGAGGCCGTGGGTAAATGAGACAAACCACGGACCAGGTGTTCAGCCGCGATCGGTATGGGAGTTTAGGTCATCTGTGACCTGAAGGTTTGACGGTCACGAGGACCACGGAATTGACGGGTCCGTGTGACCAATTGAGTGCGTCTGTGCGTGCGCACGCGTGCACCAGCTAGGGTCAGTATCGAAATGCAGTGAGGTAGTTGATCGTAGACACCACAACGAAAATCAGTCGTTCTCGATGGCAGCAAGATTGAAAGAATGCAGTTGATCCGTTTCGTTACCGAGAATAAGCAAAATGATTTTAAATAGACAATTAGTTAAAATTCCGCTTACTCTTCACGATCGTCTGGGTAAAACAACGAGAGATCTATATAACTGATGCTTAAGATTACAATTAACGAACATTATCCATTAACTTTCAATCCGTTTAGCTCTTTGAATCTCCCTATTACACTGAAAAACACTGTACTGTATAGATAGACTTTTGTCAGCTCATATTATTACATTTCAGTCAGGCATTCGCTCCACAACCATCCCATTCAGAGTTCATCGTATGCGTACATATAATCAAAAGTACTGAAGTATAGGCACCGAAATCAGTGAATCGCTCAGTTTTGCTCTGTCTTTGTGTTAACTTATTGTTATTACCAGGTAGCTCTTGAAGTCCGAAAATCTATGCATTCGAAACATGAGATTACAATGAACAGAAGTAAAGTGTTGATTTAAACAAAAGGATTTACCACTAGAAAGACGACAGGAAAAACCTTGACATACCGATAAGGTGTCCGTATAAACACCTCCTCTCAAAGCTCCGGAAAGAAATGTCCCAAACAAACCAGTCTGACCGCGTTCACTATCCAATAGTGACATTTGTTCAACGAGACCAGTGTCATTGGGGTGAAATTGAATGTAACTGTGAAACTCCACTTTGAATATGTCACGTTTCTGCTTGAAGCGAGACTCTTTGTCACTTTTCATTTATACTAGTTACCCAGCAACATTCGGGAAATAAAATGACTCAAAAATTTTATTTCAAGCAACTAAGACTGATGAATTAGCCTCGCAAAAAATCAAAAAACTCTGTGCATATGGTAACATGTGCTTCTGTTTTACCAATGGCAAGCCCATTTTCCGCGTCACAAAAGAGATTTGGTCGCAAGCTGAATGGCTACAATCGAGTGACCTAAAGTGATTTGAGATTTGGTTGCCAACTTATGTAGTGACTAATCAGATATTACAAACTGCCCCGGTATCAACTAGCAAAACTCGTTCGCCTGTCCTGGAAAGCTATTTTAGGTGCTCCTTTGGTATGAACCGGTTGATAGATTTCAGCAAAACTTAGAGGAAACCTGCGAAATCTATTGTAAGAAAGATAGCAAGACTGGTGAGGACACTTGTATTTCGACGGCCAAACAAGTTAAGTTCATGAAACACGCAATCGTTTATATAGCCTTTTTTCCAGACCACACTGCACCCGCGTTGCTCTTGCGGCTGCCTGAGTATTTCGGTTGCTTTCCGGTCAGTCGCCTGCGGCCGTTAGCTTGATTCATTTGGGCGCCATTTGTTTTCGGCTGTTCCGATTGTCCCGATTCACCGCTTGATCGGTAGTCCCTCATCTTGGCTATCTTGCTGGTTGCCTGAGATCCCGCTGCTTCCCATGTGTCAGTCAGCATGCTTGCTTCATTTGTCTGCTTCGAGTAGCCCCCGACATATTCGCCGTGTGTTCTTTTGTTTGTGGCCCTCGATCGGTTGGCCACCCTGGTTTGATGTTTGTGTCATCTTGTTACCCCAGCATTTCCTGCCACCCCGTCAGCAGAAACTGACAAAGAAATTCCAGTGAATTGCTATTAAAAGCGACAACCCCATTCAGTTCCCACCATGAGTCAGTAACCCCTTGGCCCTCAAGTTGTTCTATTGTTGATGTAAACTGGATCTCCCTCAACCCTGCTAGTTTCTCGTTATTTTCGTCTTTGTGTGTTGTTGTTTTACATGAACCTTCCTCGTTGCTATTGTTCTGCTATGTGCACCAAGTCCCAGTCCGAAATTGTGCAATATTCCAGCTCTGACTTTTCGTTTCAAAATTTCTTGCTTTTGATGTTGAACTGCGCACTCATTTCAGCGTATTCTCGCCAATCACAATCCTGATAAAGCGACTCTACTTTCTCACTGTCCATTCTTAACAATTTCTATAGTTCCGGGAAGCGATCAACTAGTCCTAATTCTGTTTGGTAGTATTTACCTGTCTAAGACTTACACATCGCACCCGAGAACTGCACTTTTATGACAAAATTTAGTTTTAAATCAGATACTTACGTTTGAAAGCCACAGAAGCACAAATGACTTTTTTCAAGAAAATGTCAGATATCCACCTATTAGTAAGTCGTACGCTAGGGCAGCTCAGCTGAATGCCAGAGCCCATTTTTATATTGACTTATTTCAATCTGGGTGAATGTTTGCATGCACATTATATATATATATATATATATATATATATATATATATATATATATATATATATATATATATATATATATATATATATATATAATAGCTTCTCTAGATGTGACATTTCTGTTCATCAACTTTCCGCTTCTAGAAACGATCACTTACCTGTGTGATTTCATCGTAGAAAACGAAATCAATATCCGTATTCCAGTAATCAATCTGAAGGAACAACTGGTACGACGCATTTTCAATGTCCAGTTTACTTTCAACGGAGAATAAATCGTCAGACCGATGGAGTCGCTAAGACACCGTTTTTAGGCCCCTCGCACGTTGATATATTCATAGCTAAGCTGGAAAATGGTAAACTTGGTGTTACGATGGAAAGTCTACCCATCTACTCTCGATGTGAAGTTGATGATATTTTTGTTCTAATTGACAATCATACACGGTTGAAGTCACCGATGAAGGGGTTCAGTCAGGCTCACAGTGCTGCTGACTTCACGTCGAAAGCGGAAAAAAGGAACACATTCTACTTTCTAGATGCACTCCTTGAAAGAGGTGACGGTGTTTAACTGCTCCGTCGCGTCTATCGCAAACCAACGTAGACAGGCCAGTACACCAATTTCACCAGCTTCCTACCTCTTGGGTGTAACCGAAATCAAATTCGCTCCCTCGCAGTCCGTGTGCGAATGATGGGTGAGACGATGAGTGAAGAATTTGACATTTTAAAACAAGCACTTCTGGATAACTGATACCAGAACGCTTCATTCAGAAGAACAGCAGAAAAGGAAACGAGACAGGAGAGGACAAAAGCAAGTCACGAGTAGGGTGTTTGGAAGAAGCAAACTTTCGCACCTTCCCCGTTGCTACTCTACGTTCCCGCCTCACCAGCCGATCAGCGATCTCAGCTTACCTAAAAGACAAGTTATCTGACCTCAGATTACCTATGCTCACCTATTTGTTTGTTTTCTCAAGTCTACCAAGCTATTTACGTAGAACGATACGGCAAGTATCACAAAGGACCAAAGAGCACAAACCAGCTTGGCTGACGACGGAAAACAGAAAACCTATCAACACTGCAATTGTGGCTCACCTTTCGGACACTGGACATTACGTAAACGACGACGCGTTCAAAATGGTCTACAGAGTTCCTGCGAATGCACAGAATTCGCTCGGAAACAACGTCTAGAAAAGGCCGAGGCTGTAGCAGTCAGATTACTCAATCCACCATTACGTAGGCAAACAGTTTTCGTTAAAGCACTCAACCTGCTCTGGCTGCTACTCGAGACCAACCTTGTAACTCTTTGTGACCCTAAAAGATGACCCTTTGGTTGAAACCGAGAATAAATATTCCCCTAAACCCATGTTCATTGTTCCACTGGTCTTCTTCCCAACCACGGAGCAACAACATTTCCTCTCCTGTCTTTCTCCAATACGTAACACCAATTTTGATGGCTACCCAATCACACTTTAACACAGAAACACTGTTCATAATTTATGCACTTCTAACCTCTGAAGTTAACCGTATTAGCCACGAGGATGATGTTACCGAAAACGAGTTTGTTCGCCACTCGTGTTTATATATATATATATATATATATATATATATATATATATATATATATATATATATATATATATATATATATATATATATATATAACCAACGAGGGCACGTATTGGTTTTATCAGGGGATCCAAATCACGAGGCCTGTCACTTTGGCGATGGGCTTGTTTATCGTATGAGTGTTTGTTATACAATGGGCTGTAAAGGGCTCGTAGAAATGTCATTCGGTGTACGAATATCCCCCGAAAAATAATCCTGCCGGAAGAGCGCAAATCATGCTGGCCACCATTATTTATCTGGATCGAAATAAAACACTCTTAGCTTTTTTGGTGGACTTCAGTGTGGGACACCTAGAATGTTGAGGAAATTTTCACCATTCTGACTGAAAACGTCCTTGAATTTAACGAAAAAGAAGTCATCTGGGTAGCTATTCGGTATTCAGGATAACACATCATGCTTTGTTTCACGAGATGTTTGCATATAAAGTCATGTAGGACGATTTGTCTGGTAATTGTCCACTGCAAGACTTGTAAATGTATCCGCAACTTCAAGGTCCAATTCACACAATTACCCTCTAATAAAGCAGATTTAAACTTAACCGCAAAAATGTATCTCTTCTAAAGAGAGAGCACAGCTGTTTACCTCATGCAAGCAGACCGCTGGGGTAATTGTCATAGAATGTTGCCGCTACTTGCTAGTTACGGTTTTGCAATAATACTGTCCTTTACGAGCACAAAATGTGCTTATCGGACACCCGTGTGCATCACTATCGACACTACCTGTACCGATCAGTTGTATATTTTCATTTGTCTTACAACTGTGTGTGGTATTATTCAGTTGTATGCTTGACCCGCATTTTCCCTGAGACGCGACTCTGATCAGCCTGTCCACTTACGTACCTGCTTGTGTGTCAGCGGTCATGTTTGCGTTCACTTTTGCCGTAGGTTTCTGCTCAACTCACGTTTGTCCATGCTGTCATGCCTACTCTTTGCGTACCGCTTTTGGGACACAGCACTTGCCTTTTCCGGTGAACAAGTCTAACTGCAAGCAATAATCACATGTACTAATGTGGTTAGTGATCACGGTGCTACATGGGCAACAAAACCACGTCGTCGTATGGTTTCAACGCTAATCACTTTGAACCGGGCAGAGTGTACTGTTGCGTGAATTTCTAGCTTGGTTAGTACGCAACAGTAACCTTCGTGTATCTTCAAGACAGTTGGTATGCACCGCGTGAACCGTAATTTTGAAGAACATATTTAGCACAGGTGTGAAGAATGCCACTCTCACATAATCGGAGAAATATTTTCGGGGTAAATGTTAAATGAATAAAGTTGCTAACATTAAAGGCTAAGGCACCACGCATTTTTCAGTGCCCTAGGTAGCAAAATGTCCGTAGCATTGGTAGTATCCCACCTAACTCTGCTGAAATCTTTTCAGAGTTCAAGTGAATCAAAAGCATGTGGCACTCTGTCTTGAGGAGTAAATCCATTAATTATGGTGAGATCCCACTTCACTTATTTCGCATGCACTGCAGATACCGAGCCATGCCTTGAAATACACTTAGTTGCTTCACTAACCTCGAAGTTTCATGGCTGCTTTTATCGGCCATAAGTGTGCTGGTATCCGCGTAATTAGGCCTATGTAATCGACCATCTTATAGATTATCTCTATAGTTTCAATCGAAGATTGCCTACTAACAAGCATTAAAGTATTAAGTTACAAACTTCGACTTCCGCAAGGTGTCTACAGACCTATTGAAGGCATCAAACTTAATGTTGTTTTATGGTTGATAAGCTTAGAGTCCAGCCAAACGAAAAAGTGCATGTCTCTTTGGAGAGAGCATTTTAGTACTGGTACGAAAAGAAGTCTTTTTATGTACACAAATGTATTCCAAACAGGTTCGAAATGCCACGGTAACAATGATATTCAGTGCGGCAAATGTCCGGATCGATCTTGCTGATGCCACTAGTTAGTTTCCCCCTTTTGGCAGTTCGTAGACCAAATCAGCTCGAGGAGGATAGTTTATTTTGATCAATTCATTTGTGTCTATGTACATCCGGGTATCACTATGTGTGAATCTTCAATGTGACTGCCCTATGAAGTGATGTGATGGCATCCTCTCCTTCACAACCCAAAGGGCTACGCAAGATGGCTTCTTTGAGCCAGAGATGATATAATGCTTGGCCGTTCACTGAACAAAGGTCAGACGAAGTTCACTTGATTGGAAACAAGTAGTTCTATACGATCAACCACTCTGTCCCCCCCCCCACGAATAAACAGGTAAAGAAGCAGTTTACTATTCAAAAGTCTCCTAGGTGGACTTAGGAGTGGAGTACCTGGGGTCTCTCCCGACTGTGGGAGAAGTCCTTTTAGTTACTTGGGCAACTATCACCTGCCGGAGCTTGGAAACTCCCAACCCAAAGGCCGCTGTCCCATCCACATTTACCCCACTCCATTGATTGCATGGGACTAAGGACTGAATCCGAGTAAAGGATCGATAATTCAAGCACCATCAGAATACGAAAAACAAGCTCCCTCGTGACAGATCAGAGGACGTTCTTTCACGGGAGCTTCGATGACTTTTCCATGCTAGGAGTTAGAATTCTGAGTGAAAGGCGGCGTTAACGGTTCCCAACAAAAAACCCGAAAAGCCTTATTCCCGGTTCACTGCCGTTTCGGTTTCTGAGTCTAAAGTGCTGGTTAGATTGCAATAGAAAAACTGATGCAGTTATGTGAGCTACCGTAAATTACCATTTATCCAGAGATTTCAGACACCATTTCTTCAAAACTTCATATTATTCCCTTTCTTACAACATGTAGTAAGCGAATGATACCAAGGAAGACTGTGGCCCTGGTGACATGTTCGATGGTAATGCTAGTTCAAAGTAGCTCATCAGTCAGACGCAATCCTCCATTTCAAACTTTATTCACTTGGTCACTTTCAGCTTTCACATACTAGATGGGATAGGACAAAGTAGAGCCTACTACGGCTGCTGCCGCTGCTGTGGCACCGTCTCCAAAATGCGCATAGGATACGTCACTACGGTAATTACTATTCACACACCTCGGCCTCTCATTTCACGGTAGGCTTGTCCAGGACTGATTGCCTATGGCTTGTGATTAGGATGGAATCAGTATTAAGTCGATTACGAGAGATGAGTGAGCGCTGCTGTGACGTACCCCAGTCAGCCGTCGTTTGCTTGCATTTCCGTAGTCTGGCTTTGTACATGTAGACAGTAATAAATTGAAGCTTCGATATTTCCTCGTCATTTCCGTGTAGGCACCCACCAATCACAGTTTTTTGGAGACTGAGGGCACATTTTACCATGATTTGTCTCAACTGCTTCGAAGCATGCTTTCAACGGATAATACCATCATTGCCGGTAATTTTATCATCCAAGTTAGTTGTCGGTGGGCTTCCGAAAGACGCATGGGAGGCCTAATTTCTATCCCAGCCAACTAAATTGACAGCTACGTTCGTTTCATTCAGTTCTTTTCTAATAATTCGATTTTTAGCTTGCGGTAGGCTGTACTCTAAAAAGTAGTGCCTGACATCCTCGTGAGCCTTCCAGTCATTGGACTCAGAATAATCTATGGTTATTGATCACCGCTGGTGTGTATCAGCGATAGACTGTCGTTCATTCTACACTACTTTCCGCACCGGTTTGGAATTATGTCAAAATTACTCTCAAATAGGCTAAATTATTTGGGAACGCTACCTAATTGGCTGTTTGAGAATTCTTCCTGATTGGCCTGGCGACCAGAGTATGAAACATCCATGCACATTTCACATAGGTGGCTTGTGGAATACCAAACTGTCTATGAGGTACAGTAGGTCAATGTCAAAACCGTCTAAGATGATGCTAGCAAACTGGACTAGGCGGAGGAGCGAGCTCAGATGGAAAGACGAAAGGATATGCGTAATAGAAATAGAAACGGAACAAGTGGTATGAAACAAAGTCACAACTGTCCACCGTTCTGGTAGCCGGAAAGTGAATGGCAAAAGACGAATATCTGTGTACGCGGACAGTTCATTCTGACAGTGGTTTTTCAAGTCAACCGATATCATACTGAAACTAACTCCAATGGCGTCCTGGAAGTTTCTGAAAAGGGTCGTTGTGTGTAGTTATATTTGGTTGGTTGATGCAATTCCACACCCATCTCAATTCCGATTTGAAAATGATATTGTGCCAGAAATGGAGTTCTTTCGACAGTCTATTGTACTGCGCCTTGATGTACCTTCGAAAACATGTATTGTCATATACATTAGAACGTGGGTAAAACCAAGGAATGCTGCACCAAGGGACTTTGAAAATCAGGGGAAAAGTTGACAGAGTATAGGAACATACACAACTTACTGATCAAAGTGTTTGTTACACAGAACTAACGCTCTATCGGACAACAGAAAAAAAAATTTAGAAGATAAAAAACAACAAAGTCCTCGTTAAGAATAAAAGTGAATGGTGACGTGTATAGATCGTTATGTACAAAAATGTGTGTGGGGAGTGAATTAGCGGATGTCGGGAATAGATGGGACATACGGTCTCCAAGCTGTTGAACAAACTGGAATGCTGTAGAACTTCCGATAGGGCTGGATGAACGTACTCACCTAAACGTATGACGGTAGAGCCAGAAAACCAGTTTGGCCGGCTTGTTGTGGAGGTCGTCTTTGCCAGATGATCCAACACCCAAGAGAACGATTGGCAGATTATCGTCCCAGCTAGCGGGGTTTGGCAGTGACATCAGTGCTGTCTTCAGCTGACGATGTAGACGCTTTATCATGCCCTTAGACGAAGGATGGCATGCAATTGTCGTGATTTGTTTGCGGCCAAGCAGTTTACTGAATACATGGAACTAATTTGACTGAAAAAGGCTATCGCGGTCTCCGATTACTGTATGTGGGAAGCCAAAAATAGCAATCAAATGTTGTAGGAGTTTCTCTGTGATATACTCTGCCTAAGTGTCTGTAATTGGTGCTGCAAAAGCCATCTGGTAAGACGACCAATAACCGTCTAGATGTGTGTGTGTGTGTCCGTCCGACGGTGGAAGTGGACCTACCAGGTAGATGAAAATATGTGAAAAATGAACGTCTGGAACAGTAAATATGCTGGGAGGCAAAACAATGTGACGATGATCTTTGGGATTCTGATGATATAAAGATTGTTTAGTCCATATTGTCTTGTCAGAATTCATATTGGGCCAAACAGAGCGAGCAGAAATGAGTTTGCTTGATACGCGGATGACACGATGAGAACGAGAATGAAAGTGATCAGAAAGCATTCTCTTGCCGGAAGTCGGAAGGGCAAGGGTTTACCTATAGAGTATTCACATAAGATAAGCCCCTAGCTTCGGTATGTTTCCCCCGGCTCTGTTCAAGGATAGTGGAGTGCAACTTGGTAGATCGGGATTTCTACATTTTCCTTATGTTAAGTCACCTTGAACATAACTCCGTGATATTGTGTTAAATGTATGTAATTGTATTTAATGGACTTCGAAAACTGATTGAGCGAGTTTAAAATCAATCAGTTATTCTGACCACAATGTTCTTCCTGCCTCACTAATAGTAAGACGGTTCGGATTCGCAAAAATACGCACCCCCCTGCAACAAATCTAACAGAGTGGTCCCCATGGGGTAAAGCAGAGGTGCCGGAGCTGAAAACGTAACGGTTTTATGTGTTAATGTGAGCGGCCTTTATCCATTTACACCACAAAGAATATTGCTTTGTTCATCTCGAGTCAAACAGTCACTGGTAGAGATTCGATTAAGTTCAGCTGCTAGGCAAATGAATAACTGTGACGTAATTATCAATAGGTTTATCAGGACCGAGTTGCAAGCGAATGAATCATAGAATGGGGATAGCTCAGAAGCTTACATCTAACCGCAGTGTGATTTCACCAGTATCGACCACTTTGCCCATTTAGAACGCGTAAAGCCGACTTAGAGCTGCCCATGCTAATGGGTCTTCTTAATGATTGCTTCTTGACTACCTGGTTTGGTCACATGATAATTAATGAGCCTCTAAATTCTGGTCAAAACAAGGTTTTGGTCCGCGTGTGTAATTGTATACCTATCAGCAAGAAATTTCAAACAGCTAGTGGAGTGGAGTTTCCGAATACTTTTGACCTAATCCCGAATAATTTTGGTCTTGTTCCGAATAGTTTTGACAAATCTCTTCAGTGGCTGCCCTAAAGCTAAAGCCAACCATTGAGCAAAACTTCTGTAGATCACAAGTGAGGATCAGCCCTCTGGGTGGAGCTTTTTAAGAGGCGGTCGAAATAACTAGGCTTCCGAGATCCCAAAGTACACTGGTGGTGAATAAATACAGTCTCATATGCAGCATCCAAAGCCAGAGGAAGCTCCAATTTCAGTAGGCCTCATAACCGCCGAATATCTCAGACACCAGTTGTTCAGTTCTATACCCTCAAATCCTTTCTTCTGGATGTCATATTCCATGAGGTGAATGACTCACTGAAGCGTCATCTGACTGAAAGCTCGATAAATCAGCAAAAAGTGGTGAATTGTGAAATTTAGGGAGATGAAGGACGCTGCGGCCATTGTCGATAATGGTAATTTTTACCGTCTGATTATAAGTGTTTGAAATCTGGTGTAACTTAAGCAATGAAGAAAACCCCCCAACTCACTGAAACACTCAGAATTATCCTCCGGATTAATGGGCGTGACCCCTTACGGAACAGTTAAGCTAGTTCTACTCCATAGTAAACTCATGGTCGAAACCCACAAGTGAAACGGGACTGGTATATGTCACCCTGGGACAGGTTATCTAAGAAGATATAAATCAGCTCCATCATATGGGTTATCTTCAACCTCTTTCAAGGATGAAGGGGAAGCTCTGCTATTGGAGATGACGCAACACTTAGGTGCAATATTAGGTTGAGTACAGATTCCCAGTTAAAGTTATGGGTTGACGTAAGACAACAGATCGTTTTTTGAGAACTAAAGGGGAGTTTTCTTGGTATCATAAAGTCTACGATGCTGACCAAAGTCATCATTTGCCTACTTTTTAGAGCTCTTGACAGATATATGTAGGAGAACAAAACAGGTTTCAGACCTTTTTGGAGTTAAATTGACAGCGTATTTACCTAAAGACAAGCTTAAGAACACGGTCACATTTTCCGGAGAACTATGATCTGCGTCTTCCTTGGTCCTAAATAGATGTTTTGAACAGTTAAGCGAACTGTTCTCTAGCATTAAGTACCAAGAAAGGGTTGCCAAAGAAATTCAGCTAATCTCAATTTCAATTAGAGCTGAAAGAATGGAAATTCACAATTCTCGTCTTGCCATTTCTTGATGCACGTAGTCCTGGTACGAGCTACTCCAGCGTAAACAGTGTTGATTAGGCGATTGCTGGTAGCACAGGGTGTGAAGATAAGAGCTGACCAGTCATCGATAGACAACCGGGTCTCTTTACCACTCAACTTGTCAGCCCCTGTTCAAAAGCCCGGTCAGGGTTTGAGCAAACATAATCACGAGCGGAAAGCTAACGGATCGAGGATTCCTCTCGGACGGTGGTGGCTGATGGTATCACTAATCAACCAGTCAGATCATACGTTACCCATTACCAGTTTGAACCAACTAGTTTTTGGCACGACAAATGGTGACAATCTCTTAAATCCCACATAAAGTTTATGTTTCCTGTTGAAGGAAGTGGGACTGGACAGAATAAACTGTACGTAGAAAATTCGTTTATTCGTGCGTAAGTAACTAAACAAGCCAACAAGTGAATCGACTTTCGCATGTGTAAGTAGTACATGCAAACGCGCGAGGACAACCTTATGCAATGGAATGGCTCTTAACCAGGCTACAAGCATCAGGAACTGGCTATACCAGACAGGAAGAGCAGGAATGTATTCTGTCAAATTTCTTTAATAGGAACTCTGTACTATATAACAGGAGGCACGCAGCTATTAGTAGTTACGTGCCGACCAATCATGAAGCCACCTCGCAGTATCTGACCTCTCAGCTTCGACTTATTGATTGGATGCTGGAAATGAAGCTATAGCACACTAGACCGTTTGCAAAAGCGTTCGAATCACCGCAGTTTGGTTAGTTAGAACAAACCTTTCGTGATCTGGGCGAAGTCAAGTTTATATATATATATATATATATATATATATATATATATATATATGTTGTGTCGGCCCGCACTTACTAAACGACCAATAAGTACATCGACCAGTGGCAGGAACACAAGACGTACAGTCTTCCTGGTAGATTCACGTCTCACACGAAGTCCATGCTTTTGGGGTTTTCTTTTTTCTTTTCACCATAAGAAGTGTTGTTCAACAATTTTCCGGTCAGCCACCTATATTCTTCGTTTTTGAGAAAGAAACTATTCTACAAACATCATCCTCAGACAGTAACGTCGACCATTTTTCAGTCAGTAAACTGTTGGGCATAAAATACGTGGAAGACGTTGGGCAACTGAATGGGAAAATTGAAAATTCCTCAGAATAATATGACCAACTATCTAGTGACGTTTATTGCGCCTTCAATTACTACAAATTGTATAATTCTACTTCGTGGGTTGATGAATCCTACGCCAAACCTTCCTCTGCCACAAAAGGTCTTAGCCGAAGTAGATCCATTCGGTTATCTTACGCATCTACCCGTGTTGGGAAATTGGAGGAATTGTTGCTATTCACACAGAAGGCCCGTTTGACTGGTACTATTCTGAGCCACATGGCCTCTTTCCTTACCATGTGCGCCTACCCTCAGACCGTGGTCAAGTGATAATTTATCTCTTCGTTCGTTCTCACCTTTAATCTAAATGTATTTACATCCTCATTCTACTTCACTGACTACTTCTGTATATTCCAAATTATCCTCACCCTTCTTCTAGATTCCATTGTAAATCACGTGTATACTGAAAATTAGCCCCACACCAGGTACACAAAAGAGTTTAGTGATTCTGACTTGGCTCCTACTGTTCACTGCTGAAGGAAATCAGTACATCAGTCTTCCTGTGCACTATCACCCTTTCTGAATGGATTTTCAGTGTTAGAATAGCGTGGAATCTGTCCCGTGCTAATCTGTGACATTTCAAAGCTCTTCCACAATTATCTATTCCGTTCGGTCAAAAGCATTCGCTTCTCATCTTCAATTGCGTACAAAACTCTAGAGACCTAGTAATCCTCGGGTAGTTCGATTAATCAACACAACAACATGGACCACTTGCACTATTGACAGACTAATGAGTGGAAACCAGTGGTAATGAAGTCAATCTAGCCCATAGCACGTCAACAACAAGTGATTGGGACCAAATAAATTTGACAGAATTGTTGACTTTACCTCTTTCATTTGACGCGAGCTACACCTTGTCCGATCAAGCTTTGGCCAAAACCAGTCAATTCTTTAACTGCGACCCATAATCCTTTAGCCACGACCCACCATGCTTTAGCTAAGGCCCACCATTCTTCAGCCACTTCCCACAGTCCTTTAGCCCTAACGCACGACATTTAGCCATGCCGCTGCAAACCAGTCAGATCAAAATTATCGCGATATTACGACATCAAGTAGCGTTGAAAAAAGTTATATATTTTTACAAGGATCGGTATCTCTTGCTGAGCAAATGCTGCGCAGTTTACGGTGGTACTGATATCCAATGCTGCACCGCAAATTTATTGGAAAAGGTTCAAACGACACGCCCGTGTCGTCGGACCGTGTGGCACAGCCTGTATGACTGCCCTAATTACGACGAAAAGTTTTCAATGTTAAAAAATGTCCAAACAAATTAAAGTAGAAAAAAATACTACCTGTTTGAATTTACTGAATGCCTCTTCCAGCGGGTTGAAAAACCAACTGCACTGTGGGTGAAAACTCAGCTGATGATTGGTGTGTACTTGTACATCCATGGCTGTCCGACGAACGGGCAAATTGGTAAAGATAAATACTAATACTAATAGAACACCAGGTTGCTAAGTGGCAATAGATACTGAGCAGCATGAAAGAAACTCAACTGACCCCATTCAGCTTGGTGGATTTTCGTCCACCACAACACAGTTTCAAAAAAAAAATGGTGGATGGACATTATATTTTTTTGCCTGTCCGTTTCCCGCATACAAGTCAGCAACCGGGTAGAATTTTTATCTCGCCCGGGAAAATTGCGGTGTTTTATTTCATAAAATCTATGAATAAATATTCGACCTTATTCAATTCGAGGCCCTTAGCAAAATATTCTGCAATTTTGAGTCATGAACATTTCCAGTGATTTCACTACCACAGACACTGGTGGCAAAGGTTGGAAGTGTTCAAGGCCCAAGGACGTACAGCCTCGTGTAAGACTTGACCTATCGCATTATTCTACAACAAGACTGTTTCCAAAGTAATACTTCTGGTCTGTGAGACATGGCACTTAAAATTTGTTGAACCTGGTGAATTCTACCGTGTTCGGGTTATCTTTGATGAAGCTGCACCAGCAAGGTCGATCGTATTTTCTGAGGTCCTTATCAAACGAAGAGATGAGTTTTGTGACCTCAAAGTGACGTAAATGAGTTTCTGTGGAAATTTCTTTTCAAAACGGACTTATCTGTGAGTCCCTAAGTTTTACCATGGATAGTGCAAAGTAAACTGATGGCCAAAACGATTTAAGGTGATATATATATATATATATATATATATATATATATATAATTTGTTTGTCTGACTGTACTTTGGACTCCACCTTCCACGCATAAACCTCAGGTCGTCTGAACAACCTTCACTCGGAAGCACCCGACTCGAGTTTCGCTCTTGTTAGAGTTCATCGGTGTCGTATATCCTTTACGGCACCCAGGGTCTGAGCTCGGGCCCTTCCACCTCGAAGGCGTGTGTGTTACCTCCGCGCCACCCTTCTCCCGATGGGGCTGATCCAAATCGTCGAGGCAAGTTTGTTCAAATGTCGTATTCTATTTTATAAATGTATATATAGTGAGTAGTATGCAAAAGTATGGACAAATTTCCCCGGAAGCACACGACCGGTTTCGTAGTTCTTGCTTCTCGTCAGGTATGCGTACCCGGTACTCCTCTGCCCACTCATCTTCATAATTTATATTACATCCTAGTGAGGATATATATATATATATATATATATATATATATATATATATATATATATATATATAATGTTCAAGATCAAGTGTATTTACGAGTACTGAGTTAACTGCCTGTCACATTATTTCAAGTTCCGAGAGAAAAGCGGTGTAGGTCAGCATTTCCTACTGAAGGGCTCGAAGGCAGCTGCAGTACGATCGTGGCTAAACTATCGATAAAAGTTTGTAATAAGTTGCTATTGTGATTCAATTTTAATTACTTTCCGTAGTCGTTGAGACAAAGCCAAGGGGGTGAGGTAGGAATGAGAACGAAAGCGACCGAAATGAACAGACTAAAATTATGTTCAGGCCCTCCTGCTGTGGTTCATGGTTCGAACATAAAAACCGTCTGACCACGATCTGTCGACGGCGAATTGGTCCTCAGCTAGCTGCACGAGCCTAATGTGTCTAAGACAACTCACGTGTTCCTGATCTTTCGGGAGACTGTTGCATCATGGTCTATTCTTTCATATCTGCCTTTATAGAGGTCGTGTTATTCGATGAGAGTCAATTATTTCGTAGGTATCACGTGAGTATCCGTATAAAGAATGTAAGTGAGATTTCGCGCTTCCATGAGTGAAATTTTCCCTTCTTAGGAGTTTTTATACTGTGGTCTTTTTATTGGACAATTAAACCATAAACTTCACCATAAAAATTTCCGACTCCTGGGCGAGGCACAGATATACAACTCCGAGTTATTTTTTCAATTAATTCGATTTCATAACTTGTCAGCGGTGTTGGTGATATCCATAATGTGTACAAACGAAGCTAACGTCGAATATGACCCTCCAGCTCCGTTATGAGGCATCTAGTTGAATTTAACCCCTCTCAGAATGGTGGGATAGAAGTAGCCCAATCCAATTCACTCATCACGATGGGTTTGCGGGTCCGATAAATTTTCATTGGATTGAATTCTTGTCCTTTTTTCGTGACGAAGACTTCTCGGAGTCGAGTCAATCTCTGCAATATTCAGTAGAGTGACTGCGTCACATTTACGACTCTTCCTAAGGAATAAGTGACCTGTGCTTGCGTGTGTAAGAGAGATTTGTCTTAATCAACCATCTGATCAGCAGACCGGGATTTTCCTTTCCCATGGATTGGTCCGTGGGTAGAAAGCGCAGGGATTTGGGAACAAGGTGGTGCTATTAACCCTTTCCACCCTGTTCTAGTAAACAAGAATGCGCATTCAGTAAAAGCTCCAACTCGAAATGTGCTGATGTGCCCTCTCAGATATGTTGTGTATTTTATGCACCTTTCGTCTAATTCTGAGACACTTAAAAGTTCGATTTTCATTTTATATACACTGATAATAAATAAAGATAATAAATAAAGTAATATTTTTACTTCCTGTTTTAGTTACTGCAAAACGAAGTAAAACAATTCAGAATGGGGACCTCGGCCAGTGAACGGCCCCTAAGTGGGGAAGTGATCGGTCGTGTCGGAATCGAACTCGGGTCGTTGTTGTTTAAAGCTCAGGATGACAACCGTATGACTACCGCTGGTATGATTTCAGTTGGAACGCAAGAACGAAAATTCCCAAGGTATTCTATTAAGTAAAGCCTCAAGGCCATGCTATGGCATAAATGAAACCGCTCCCTTGTCTCTTCCTCTTTAACAGTGAAGTTCCAAACCAAGTAAGGGATAGAAAAAAAAGAATGCTTTTTATGGTAAGAGGGAAAATTGCATCGTAAAATGCAGCTACAGAACACGCCTAGTTCAACATCGAATGTTTTTTCAGACTGGGCTTTGTTGTTTTGGTTTATCCTTGGTTCCTTGAAAAGATTACACTTCCTCTTCAAGAACGACGAAGCATATTGCGTATGCTATGCTTCAAAGTCCATTTTCCGGCGAAATCAGATTAGTTACCTTCCATCCTCTGCTTAATGGATTTTAAGATACGTTACCGGCATCCTTCCCATGCGTGTAGTGCAAAATCCCGTTTTTTCTTATTTATGTTCACTGTTGGCTCAGTTTTGCCAAATACATTAAGTCAGCTAATCAGTCCTAGCTATGATAGGCAACATCGGTCTGAGTACACATTTATTTGAGTATATTTTTAGTAGTCCTTCGAGATATTTTAATAGCATACCTTCTGAAGACAAAATATTGCGCCCACTCACAGACGTGGTGTGTATAAACTGAATGCTCACCTAATCGGATGCAATAGTTCATTAGTGTCAACCTGGCTGACCTAATTTGACAGCTTCTTTCGAGATTGAGCACCGTCATGATGATGGTGATGTTGACAGCTGCGATTTGTTCACCACAGTCTAAAGGATGCTGTGTACACGCAGTGGTGATAATCTTTCGTGGCCTGCTAATTTGTTGCGGTTTGAGCGAAATACTGATCAGGCAATGGATTAGATAACTCTGAAACGGGCAACTCGAAAATGTGCTATGGGAAGAAAAATACATAGAACCGGGAAATTATTCAGTACCGTCTGACAGATCTGGAAGATACTGGCTTGATCCAAATGTGAAAATCCGCTGACCCCGGCACGATTCGAGCACACACGTGGACGCCATCCACATGGCGGCTTCTTTGCCATTTGAGCTACGATGCCAAGTTGAAAGGCTTCGGAAATTTCGCTTATGGATCACACCGATTCTCCGCCCAAATTACATTAGCACATGACATCCACCACAGTAAACTGATGAGTAATCCGACTGCGTAGGGCTTCCTATTGTGTCGGAGAATGCATACTACTCGTTGAACAAGTGAGTAGTTGACCGATTAAAAACGAAATGTGGTCAGTTGCTGAGCCGTGATGGACGACAGTACTATACACGGACTGAAAGCAGTAAGATAAGGAACAGCGTACTAACCACATGATGGCATCTCCTATCGTATTACGACTGGACTGGAGACTGAAGGTGCAGTTGAACAGTTCTTGCACTCTTGGTTGATTTTATTGATGCCCAAATGAGTACTTTTACCGGTTGGTAACATCACCATTTAGCTAGAGTGTATTAGTTGAGTACAGGAGGCAAGTTTTCACCATAAAACGTAATTTGTCCAATTAGACTGAATGGACTGTACTAAGCAAATGGTTATGTTTGCAGACTGTTGCGTTTTTTGGGAAGTGGACCAGAATAGAAAGTGCACAAGTGCACACAGAAATGTTTTCATTGAAATGAGAGTTCATGGAAATTAAAGCAAATGTCTCGGAATGCAGTTGACTGGTGATCGAGTACTCACAATCCCAGATAGAAACGAGGAATGGGAATTAGTTCATTTCTGGTGTCCTGATAGGTGGTTTTTAGTTTCATATTTACGAAGGGAAACTGCTAGTCGTGATATTCCAAAGCAGGACGTAAAAACAAGTGCGAAAATATATTGAACAAAGGGAGTGGTTTGTGCTGTGTGTGTGAAAACCGGGAAAGCTGTATTGATTTTATGTTCCTTTCGTTTACTAAGGCTTCTATGCAAGTAATTGAACACTTTGCACGGAAGAGCGTAATGGCGAGAGTAAGAACAGTTCTATGTGGAATGTTGCATATTTACTAGTTGTGTCCTATTCATGTTGGTTGGCGGTAGCCTAACGGCCATCATTGTGGACCTTAAACCTTACAGCCTTAGGTTCGTTTCCTCCCCATTTATCAGCTTCTGATAGGCCAGGTCCATATTCCAGAAATACTGGACAGTGTTTCTTTAAAGATAGTAGGAAGTACAATGTTATTAGTATTTGAAAGGGGCCGGTAAGCAGAATATTGACGGTTTGATTTCGCCTCACGTCATAAACTTTTACGGACGAAAAATGCAAGTGGCCTTTCAACTATCTACATTAGTATTATTATCACTATTTCCATTATAATTATTAACTGTTTTGCTTCAGACTGTGAATATCCAACTAAGCAGTTCAGTACGCATGAATGATTCCACTACATCACTTCCTCGAGTACATGGTCTTGACACATTACATGTTGCTTACTGTATCCATCGTTTCTGCAGCTACCCCGATTAAATAGTTGACAGAGTTGTGTTCGGATTGAATCCATCAAAAGCTCCCGAATAACACTGGACATTTGGGACAATCTGATCGGATTTAAAAGAGTAGGTTTTGCCCGTAATCGAAACAACTGTAATGTCAGTAATCCGAAGTTGTCTATGGAAAATGTTAGCTGATCAACTTCTCGGTTACCTTTCTAAAGGCAGATTTACAATCAGGAGCTTTAGTGCCTCCAAATCTCTCAGAAAGAGAAAAAGTTCCACACAGATCAGATTTATCAGGCACCAACTATGATCTTTTTGTCGAAACCAATGTAGATCTTTGATGAAAAGCAAAGTAACTAATTATGTTGTCCACCATTGAATGTCAATTCGTTCTCGGACGACCCCACTGTTAGTTTCCGGACTGGTGCATTTGACGCAACATGGTACTGAGTAGCAACATTAGCCATTCGTATAACAATATTCACCGAATCTGCAATCAATACTTGATGTAAAGTAAATGGAAAGATCCCATTGTTCACGGAAATAAGAATAAAATAGTAGTGGAGAATCATTGATGGTAAAACGATTCCCGATTTCGCGCGGGAAGAGAGAATGGTTACAAGAAGGTGGTGGGTTATTTCCAACCTCTGAAAGTCTTAGAAGCATGAGACTTAAATAAAACCATCTAACGCGTGGCAACAGACACCGCAAAATTTTAAATACTGTGTGCTGGCTGTTTGATCTATCTGCCGTAGATAAACTGATAATCTATTAAATACAGTCGACTCTTACCTCTCTCTCTCATCTGCGCTGAGCTCACCTACCAGTTTTACGAGAAGGCTTCCCTGTTTGCAAAACATTTTGGATTACAAACGCAGGATATAATGCTAAGCTGGGGTGTGGTGTGATTCCAAACAATTGGTGCATGAAAAAACAGGTCCAACTGGCTACAAAGGCCATTTGTTCTGATTGGCTGGTGATAAAGTCAACTACCTCCTTAGATGCAGTCTTTCTCAACCCGTCGATCAATTCCATCGATCCGCTGTCCCATCACTCGTGACGCTGTTGATTCAATACCTGGGTTCCATTCTGGACAAGCAATGTTGGAGCGTCACACAATTCCCACAGATAGATCCTGTCTGCAACTAAAGTCAAGCTGCGTGTTTGTAACGCGTTAACCAATACTCCGTGGCGCTCAAGATTCCATGAGTCGCATTCGGTGAATTTTAGAATCCCGTGAATTTAGGTCTGAATTTCGTTCCAATTGTGTCATTTATGTATATTTTTTCAACCCTAAACAACTATTGATTAATTCTACAAAAGGCTTTCAAGCCCAGCCTAATGAATTACACTCTAAGATGTAAATAACATAAAAGACAAACTCGTGTTTACCATTGTAAAACTAATGGTCTTTTCGCCTGATTTATTCACTCCCTTGGATCCAGCCTTGAGATACCAAGACTAGACATCTACGCCAGAGGCGACGGCAACCCTGTTAAACAACCGGACCTCGTTACGCGAGTACACCAAGCGCACGATCCCTTAACCTCACGTGATCCAGAGGTTCTAACTGCTCTCACTTAACCTTCGGATCAGAACTCACACTCCACAAATGACTATCGCCTATTACGCGGCTGGTTATGGACATACACAGCTCCACTACCCCCCCCCCCCCGGCCCCCATTCTTCCCCTTTTAAACACGTCGTCTTCATAATATAGACAACCAATATTCTCATCTCCCTACTTTTACCCTGAGTTATTTACTTCGCTGTATTTGGCTAGTAGATAAAACTGTCGTTCTTCCGACGATATATTACTTACATGTATTTCACATCCCGTTTTATTGTATTATACAAGAATCTGTGTCTTCCGTGGGGGGGGGGGGGGGGGGGGGGGGTTGCTCGTGTTCGTTCTGAAAAATACAAAAAACACAAAAAACCCCGTGAGCACAAAGACTTAGTAAGCGCATCACAAGGATTCCACACTTACGTTAATGGAACACCAATACAGCTGCTAACAGCCTGCTCGCTACATTATACAGAGATCCTGATAAGTTTACAATAGGACTCAAGTTGCAAAGTTATACTGTTCTCAGTGATGTAACTCTAAAGTGTGTGAAAAATTCCCCTTGGCCACGTAGGGGGCACGAAACATTGCCGAGTTGTCCGCGAATAATGATGCATATTATTATTATTATTAGTATTATTAGTATTATTGTTATTATCACATTATTATTACTATGTAATGAAGAGTCCACTCGTATTTTTCACAACAAGAGTCCAAAGCCGCGAGCCGGAATCGAACCGGCGATATTCTGCGTACCAACCAGATACAGTGCCAGTTGAGCTATTACGACAGGGTCAGTTTGGTGTGAATTCAATAAGTTATTATTACTATTATCATTGTTTTTATTAGTATTAATTTCTTTGAACAAGAAATCTAAAAAACCGGAGAGGCAAACTCTGAACCACGCTTTTGTAATGTCATTGAAACTTTCAGGGTCACAACTTTATATGATCATATAATTTTCACAGCACTTCACTTTTTCCTTGTCTCTCTTCCGATTGTGAACGACTGAATGCTGCGGATACTACGGGAGAACAAATACAACAAAGGAAAACCTCAGTCAGAAGAAATAAGGTGAAGCTGCAATGAAACAGTCGTGATAAGCTTTGTAAAGCCAGCGCTCAAACGTATACATTGGATACGATGTAATTGTGATAGCCTGTGCATGTAGTGTTGTCACCTACGTCTGTACATGTGTTGCTAAGGCTACACAGTGCCACCGCTTTTGCTGTTTTGCGGGTTAGAAATATATCTAGTTGCAGACATCTCCGTGTGTGTGAACTATCGAACACATGTTGCAGTTTCGCGGGGTTCACCTACATTTCATTCTATGGCTGGTCATCTAAGTTATTAATTCGACAAAATCTGTAGAATTATCTGATGTAGACTTACTACGTGCTTCTTTATTCGATTATTCCTAATTCAATTTCTAAACGAATATGATTTTGGCACGCGTCGTGGCTGATAATTTTAAACCAGTTCCCAGTCGTATCCTGTTATGAACATCAGTAGTGGGATATCAGAATGCACCTAGTCATCAATGTGCGGTCGTTCAACGAAGCAATTGATCGAGTGATTGATTATTTAGTCGATATATTGAGTTCGACTGGGATTAGACGCCAGTTCGAATAAGGCGACTCACTTGGTCATAGTACTGATTTCGCAGTTCTCATTGAACCAACTGAAGCTCTGGTTACGTCAGTTAGAAACCTCATTGAAACTGAAAGGTATCGTTTACTGTGGTGCATTTCAATTCTTTCTTGCTCATAGCCTTGAGACATGGAATTTACCTATGGAGTGTGTTCGTAGACTAACGGCGTAAAGCGCTGTCAACTACAAGTATAGAGTACTGGAATTCCTATCAGGGTGATGATGCGCTGGTAGCTCCATTCTTTCTGGAGTGAATATAAGCCTGGATCTAAGGCAGCCTATATCGGAAATTTTCTGTTCCGTCGCATTATTTCCAGTCAGAAAACTTCTCTGCCTTTGAATCATCTCGATTGATTAGTACCAGAACGACCATTTACGGAGGATGCATGGTGGTCACCGTCGAATTCTGACCCGCACATTCATTGGTCCACCTGCTAGGCATCATCCCCATTTTTTCTGAGTGATTAGTTTGATTATTAAAACCGAGTTGGCTGATTCGGTTTGGATGATAATTGACTTTTGATTGGTTCCTACGATCCTCTTCGTTTGCTCCACTCTTCTCCTCGATTCAGGACAAGCGAAGACTGGATGGCTGCTTGCCAAACAAGGCTGTCTATTAGTGATTTGCAGTCCATTACCTTACAGGAACAAACAAAATCAGCTATGAAACAATGTAGCTGAAACTGTTATTAATATACATACAGCAGTATTTAAGGAAGGGGAGAGTGAAAGGGAATGGGCTGGAACATTGTCAACAGACGGTTTGGTTCGTTCAGTAGACAGCATGATGGTTTGGTGAACAGCCAGCACGTCTTTGCCTGTCCTGAATCGACGACAAGATTGAAAGGAAAGAGGTGGACTAAAGAACCAATCAAATACCAACTTTCGTTTGAACCAAATAAACCAAACGGGTTTAGTCCCAGACTAACGGCTAAGACGAGCTGGCTGAGAATAACAACTGAACCAATGAGTGGGCACGCCAAGATTTAATTATGACCACCATTCATCGAATATAAACTGCTATTTTTGTGCTAATAAAACGAGGTTGTTCGAAGGCAGAATAGTCCTCTCACAAGATTTAGCGGGATAGTTCATATCAGAGGGTGAGGCCACTTGGAGGCTACCAAATGGAAGTGACTCGCTGCGGAGGCATGATTCGAACTCCGGGCCGGGTTGGGGCATAAGACCACGATGACAGTCTGAAATTCTTCGACCGAAATTGGGTCCAAAATAAAGTCAAAACAAGTGCAGATGCTTTCAAATCAAATCATTTAGGATATTATTAATAAATTACATTCCTGAATAACCGCTTCTGTGGAAGCGATAGTAACCCATAGATCACAATCCAACCTACGTGGGTAAACAACTTACGGCTGTTTGGCTCAGTCTGTGTACTCGCCAATACTAATCACTATGCAATGGACACCCGTTGAGATACACTCTAATGATTCAGAAAACAAACCGTGCAATCTCGTCATACTGTGTCCTCTATTCAGATTCATCTTGAAAATGTAAGATTCATCTAATACACCGCTCAGGTGATTTAAAACAGCACGGTTGGGAATTGTTTTCGTTTTTTGTCGTTGTAGTCTCCGAGGTGACGCTGACCTCATTCGGACGATCAAACGATTCGTTTCCCAGTAAACGGCATATTTTTCACACACTGGAGCGAAGATCTTCCGATGGAAGGATGCGCTCGTTCAATTTGTAAATTCAAAAGTAGGTGGAACATTACGTGAATTTAACCTTCTAGTGAGGGTATCAAGTATCTTTCCACACGTTCACTGGAACTAAAAGATCAAGATAATAACCTACAAAAAGCTCCTGTAGTTAATCGTTCGCTTCTCTTTTCAAATGCTTTTGGACGTGACTTAAATACTGGTTGCACGATCAACTGGTTCCGTGCAGATTAACTGGTTCTCTCCGAAATAGTAGACCGATAATCCACAAGACTTGCCGGGTAGAATGGTCGTTTACTGGAAATCGCTCGTTCGGACGTCGACAAAATAAATCACTTATTACAATAATGCTTATCTGAGTAATAGCTATCCGACCCACTTGAAGACGGTCACTATTCAGTCGGAGGATGCAATCACGTGGTTCACATGCCCTCCTTTACCTTATTGTGTTCTGTCCGTCTGACGTAGTCGCATTTATTGTCAATCCACAATTGTCCATAACCGTGTTTAGAGCAGTCAACTTTTACTTATTCAGTAAGTCTTATGCACACCCACCAAAGTAGGACTAGGTAATTGTTCGGTTCACAGTGCAAAGTCATCATCTCCCATTGAACAGATCGAATATAGAAATCATCATGGAAATAATGACGTCAGTCACTTGTCCAACTTGATGAGCATATTTAGACCAACACAAAATAGTTGTGACCAAATCCAAGTCCGTACTGATCCGTAAGCATGGAATAGAAGTACTTATTCTCATGCAGTCCCCGAATCGAGCCAGATAACTATCGATCCACACACACACACACACACCACACACACACACACACACACACACACACACACACACACACTGTCGATCAGTTTCCCGTCACACTCGACTAGGCTTGCGTTTGTTGTACACACTTACACATATTTTGGCAAACCCAGTTTTACCCTAATGACCGTAGACCACATCTACTTACTCCTGACATGGCTGTGAAAAATAGCAGCGGAATTAGTCGAACAGAAAGCACATGCTACTTGTTTGATGGTGGAATTCCCCACGGTAAGCATCGAAACAAACGTAATTTGCATCAGGAAGGTGTGAGCAAACAGTTGACTGATGCTTTGTGATAGGCATCACTTGGCTCAATTCCAGTAGAGCCTGTGTTACTCTACTTCAGAAGATTTGTTCAGGTCAGCAGTCCAACCTGTTGTAATCAATCAATATTATATATATATATATATATATATATATATATATATATATATATATATATATATATATATATATATATTGATGTGGTTTACGGTCATTAGGGTAAAACTGGGTTTGCCAAAATATGTGTAAGTGTGTACAACAAACGCAAGCCTAGTCGAGTGTGACGGGAAACTGTCTACTTGACTGATCGACAGTGTGTGTGTGTGTGTGTGTGTGTGTGTGTGTGTGTGTTGTTGGCACAAGGAGCCTGAATCGTGTTTTATGGAAAACCCACCTGCATTCTTCACATCGAAAAAGGTTCGCGCCTTATCGATTATTCACCAGCGTTATTCACACCAGACTTCCCTGACCGCGATAGCTCAGGTGGTAGAGCATCTGCCCCGTACAAGGAGGGCCTCCGGTTCGATTCCGGCTCGCGGCTTCCGACTATTCGATGTGAAGGATGCAGGTGGATTTTCCAAAAAACATATATATATGTTTGTGTGGACGCTGACGATCAGATAGTTCTGTACTGCCTCCGAACCATCTCCAATTATTGTTATGAAATGTTTCGTTTATATAAGATATGTGCTGATCGTAGCCAAAACCTTGCATAAAAGCTTATTGGTCTACCGATAGCGAGAACGGTCCGTCTGGCTGGTTTGTGTGGTTGTTCCCGAATAGGTTGATTCAATAATGGTGGCTTCAGACAAATTTAACCGCGGATTGGTCCATTGATCGCTTGACTGGCACCAATCTTGCCAGCTGTTCTGGTCAACCAGCCATGTGCTTCCGGTTTCACTGCCTCCTACCTTGGGCTCGATTCTGGATAGGCGATGGTATGCTGTCTGACCACTGAACCTAGCAGTTCACTGGCAATCTGCTGGGCCCATTCTGTCGCGTAGAACACTTAGCTCTAAAGCATGAAAGACTGATGCCGCCTTTAGTTGTCTTGCCTGCGTCGTTCATCTGTCCTCATTGGTGTGAAAATGCTAATCAGTTACGAGGGCATGTACACCTGGCTCAAGATCATGTTTAGGCTGGTTCATTTTACGGCTGTAGGACTGCATTGACAGAATTCTTGTTCTAACTAGACCTGGACAGTGCACAGAGAAATTAGTGAATATCTGTACCGTAAATTAGCTTTACTCCGAATACCAACTATCAGCACACCAAATCGCGAACGGCAGTTACTGGACAGCAGTACACTTTGGCGACGAAAATCAATCTAGCGGGTCTGTATGTCAGTCGTATCATTCACTTATAAACAAGACGATATAATGGAAACAACCAATCAGAAACTGGTTCTGTGAAGTAGAAAGTATGTGGAATTCACGCAGTCAGCGGTGATGGGCGCTGCCGTTGAGCTAGTCCATGAACATAGAGAATGTGGTCAAAAGAACGCCTGACGGAGTGGGTAAAAGCACTTGGGGAAAAGTACTTCTGTGATCGGTTTGAAGCGTATGAAATCAAGGAAAAATGTGTTGGACGGGAGGCACGACTTCCATCATTCTGCCACACGTGCTGGTAAATCGGTCACTGGATAAGTACGAGACCAGGGGTGGAATGATGATATCTGCTGGTAGCGTAAGACGAACACGATTTTGGGTGAGATTGGTCCTGGCTATCTTGTGCCGATTCTCCCCATCCCTCGTCAAGGCACATCATGTACTGGGATGCAATGTTCAGAAAACCTAATCAAACTACTGTCAGAATGTGCACTTATGATGAGAGTATAGTTATTGGGGTAGGAATGGACAGACTAGACAACTTAGTCAATAACTGGGTCAATATAGTTGGGCATACAGTTAGGTGAATCCAGACATTCATTACCGATCAAAACATGCAAAAATAACTAAAACCAGGGCTGACGGCAAAGGGAAGGGTTGATGAGAGTGAACGTAAGGTCACGTCAGCCATTTATCACAAGCGCAGAGCTTATCTAACCTGTGATGTTCACGTGAATGAATTCCGAAAGGTCACATGCGGGATGGCATTTACACACTGTCTAATGTCTGAAATTCACTTGGGGTCAATTATTAAATTTTTAATAGGAATATTTCTTCACTCTGCAGTTTTATCGATGAATTTTCACAGCTTCCGTAGTCACTTGGACACATGATCGACAGAATGTACTGGGGGAAAGACGATGGAGAATGATGGAGTAAGTATATCAGAATTTCTGTGCACTGCATCATAAAATTTAAAATAGCTGTCTTCAGAAAACAAGTTCACGCAGGGAACATACTTTCAGGCGAGACGACAATCACAAGCAGTCAGCAAATGGGACAGTTTGCATCATTAACACCACACCTCAATACTGTCCACGAGGGATGTCATAAAGAGCCATTCTAGGTGCCTCTTCTTTTATTTCTAGCTCACTATATTGTTGCAAATACAACCTCATTGATTTTGTGCCGTTTGCTCCTATCTAGTCGTAATCCACCACAAGCTACTCACACTGGTCAAGTAGTACTTGATCCGTCAAGCATAATTTTCTGCGAAAACTTTTTGTTGCTGAAAAATGATCTGGTCAGTTCAGCTGGAAGCAAATTAAATTTGGGCATCCTATGATTTGCTTATTAGTTTGATCATTTCGGTTAGTGCCAGAGTCAACAAATATTTTGTGTCAAATGTTTTTTGTGCCTATACCTCAGGCTATCGCATTGTTTCACTGAACAGCCGACACCATAGGCATTGGATAACTCAGAGTTACTCTGAAGTACTCAGAGTTGAGCTTTGTGACCACTGCCGGCTGTAACCTCGATTTTGACAACTATTCTGGCGTGCGCAGTGACACTCATTAGGTCAAGCAACGAACTGTTCTGATAGACAGTACTCCATTTTGTATACTACACCAACCGTAAATGAGCCGATCACAATATTGCGTTAACATACTGCCTCGAAGAGAGAAGGGAATCGGTATTCTCTTTTTGACACCAATTAGTGTGACTGGTTCTTAAGAACCAGCTACCGCTTGACAGGCTTTCTTTCTCAACTTGTCAACCAAATCCATGGGTCTGCTGTCCTGTCTGTCATGATCCTTTTGACTCTAGCCTTGAATTTCATTGTGGACATGAGATACTGCACCTTCTGATGACTCACAGTGGTTACGCCGGGCTGTTTGTGAAGACAAAACGTATACTGGCATTTAATCGGTCAATACTCTAGCGATGAAGTTGTATTTAAAACATATTTTTCGGTGTGTAACGCAGTAAGTGACACCACTGGTAGACAATGCACTCGTCGACTACACATTCCTGTCTAATCCACCGAGGATGATCTACCTGACCAACTGCTTTCAAACGCGTCTGAAACATGAAACTTCAGTGGATGGAGCTGTGATATGTGACATTTGTATCATCACAATCATTCAAGTTATTTTTGCGGAATTTACAAAATAAGATGGTCTATATTTACAGCTGTTCAAAATGTGAACAGCAAAACAGCGATATCTCTGTCTGGATGTGACAAGTGCGACTTTTGGAGGCTCATTACTTTGAAGACATGTTCCAAAGATTCGTGGGAGACTGATCAGTTGTCCGCAAAGCGAAAAAGAGAATCAGTGTGAATCTATCGACAGAACCAACAAACAATCTGATTTGTTAACCTAACAATAGCAGCCGCGTGTCAATTGGACATCGGTTTAATATCAGAGTTCCATCTTTGTCAAGAGTGAGTAGCTTCGCAATTCGATTATAAATGTTTTCTAACAGGGCCACGTGTTTCGCAGATCATACTGGTTATCAGAAGAAAAAAGGTTCGCAAAATATGATTACAAAATTGCATTACGAAACATTAAAAGTAACAGGAGTGAAACGTAAAATTAGTAGCGTCAAAAGATGATAATGATGATGATGGTCCCAGTAGTAATAGTCCTAATAATACTGATAATAGGAGTAATAATAGTTTGAATACTACCTAATGATCTAAATTGAAGAGGCGCGGGGAAAATGAAAACTAGCTGTCAAGTCTTACTAAGCATTGCCGATGCTTATGAGTCACATTTACCTTCTTCGATACAAGAATTTTCCTTTACCGCATCAGTTATACGCTTGTAAACCAAAAACACGCGAATCGATAGAGTTAGTCCAGTATGAACCACAGACATGCACATGTCACATGATATCCGATTTCTCTGACAGCTGACTGTGCGCTATTGTCTGCTTGCTGTAAACAAGTTCCAGAATAACTATATAGATGCGTAAATTTTCATTCTACTGATGGCAATCAATGTATCGAAGTTAACTTTTCGAATCGTGAAGTCACAGAACCGTAGTTACCCCACCGACCAGCCACATTTTTGTGGAACTGTAATTTGACGGTTTCAGCTATTAGTCTCTCTTTTTTGGGCCGGTAGAAAGATGTCAGAAATTACTGAGCCGTCAAAATTTGAAATTGTTTTTATTTCTCAACTTGCCTTAGTTTTCTCTAATACTTAGGTTTCAGGCTCAGGTGGACTATTTCGTATCGTACTTGAGGGACTGTAATCTGTTAGCTACTTCGTTTGATCCTTACCACAGTTTTCCGTCTTCTCAACAAATTAACCCCACCGTTGAAGAAGAATCTTGTTATAACCGTCAGTCCTGGCCTGATTGGCCCAGTCAGAAAGAGAGCACGTGTCTCTGGACCAGAACAGTGTTCTGAAATTTCACTGCCGAGAGGCTTTACAAGGCAGGGCAATGCTCTTGCAAATCGACAAAAACGCTTGATTGGACGACGCATACGACGGCTGGCTAGTCACGAGCGACTCGATGAGCGTGGACGGACATCAGCTACGGTGTGAATCTGTCTTGTTTGCGGTCTCTCTACAAATCTGAAAGATAACAGTTTATTGCACGAACATCTGTGGTGATCGAGGTACTTGAGAATATACTGCTACCCTATGTTGGCAGGGTGATTGCGGGGAAGGAAACATAAGTTTTGCACACTCCGCGCCACACTTCGCCAGACCCCGAGGGATTCTTTGTCCAGTTCATAGCGTCAACATAAGACAGACAGTGCAAAACCGTCAGACCAGGGATTGTGAAGATACATTCAGCCACTACGACAGGCCGGCACTGCGTAGTCTTCTTTCACGAAAGAGCCTTTGTCCCAAAAATTTGAAATTGAGAAATACTTAATCCCATTTTTTTATCGTCGTACGTAACAGAACTTCCAGTCTTATCCTCCAAATACGTGGGATGTATGCCAATGATACAGTATTTCGGTATGAAGTTTGCAGACCTGAAGGTATTCTACCAATCAATCTCGATGTTACTGTGAACTGATATTTGTCTCGATTTCTCCTCCCAAATGCTTCAGAGTTCCACGGTGTATCATCATTTTCATTGATTGTTGGATTACTGTAACCAGCACCTATATGTGGATAATTCCAAATCAGTGTTTTAAACAGTCCAAAAACTCGAGTTCGTGTTATCTTACAATCGATTGTAACTGTCACAGAAACCGAGTCGACCACTGACTACAAACATTCCAACAAGGTGGTGTAACCGAATATTGAACTCTGACGTACAACATTTCACATGATGCGTCGTTTTTCGATAAACTCTTAACTGATTTTAACTCTGACCAATTGGTTTTGACGCTTGACTTTTCTTCGTTCATATTACATGTGATTTAAGTAACTATTTATTTGTATATAATATGATTCATCATGCAGCTTGAACTCTCAACTCACCATTGAAAACCATGGAAGCACTGTACAGCTGTTTCATCCTAGTTGGGAATCATCAGCAGTGCACATACACCGAGCCCCCACGGGGACTCGAACCCCGGGTGTTTCACAGGGACCCTGCAAATGTGGCGCGAAAAGTTAAATTGTGTGATGGCAGGGCTCAAACCGATCATGAGCTACGGTCTCGATCTCAATTGCTTTGTAGATTAAAATGAACTTCTGGACGCAAATAGTCAGTTTTTTTTCATGAAATACCCTGAGATGCCTCCTACCATCCCACATGTGACGCTCGGAAGGTCACCGCTCACAGGCTGTAATTAAATCAGATTAAGTGCATAGGGCTACATGTTCCGCTGCGATCGGTATCGAAATTCAGTTCACCTGTGGCCTACACGTCCGACGGTCACAAGCACCACGGAACAGACAGGTCTTGTTTGAAAACTGAGTGACTGATTGAGTGCATCTGTGTGCACGCGCACGTGTGCATTAACTAGGATCAGTGGCGCAATGCAGCGACGTGGATTATCGATCGCGATGGGGCTACGGATTACGAACACCTCAGTGTGACATCGAAAATCAGCCGTTCTCGATCACAATCATGCTAAGCAAGATTGAGAGAATCTATTTGGTCTGTCTCTTCATCGAGCCTATGTGGAATGCAGAGCATACGGCAAAGATTTTTAATCGGCAGCATCCGGAGAGTAAGTTGATATTTGCACCAACTGTGCGCAGACTAATGAACAAATTCGAAGAAACGGTATCGATGCAGTATAAAATAAGGGGCGGTCGACCGAAAACGACTACAAGCGAAGGTGTCTCGCACTAAAGAAGCATTCGAGACCGCCTACAACAAAGCATCCGAGCACTGGCAAGCTGTTGTCATTAGTCGCGACCGTCCGTGGTCCGGATTATATGAGAAAATAACTTAAATCCATTAAACGAGCTTCATTTGCAAGGGTTATGCTTAGAAGATGCAGATCGTCGCCTTTAGTTTTGCACTTGGTATCTCAGTTGCTACATTGCACTGTGAACTCTGTTTAGCGATGAAGCCATATTTCACGTAGGTAGAATGCGAACCCGCCAATCTTACTGATCACAAGAGAATCCGAATTAGTTTATCGCTGATCGATATCAGTATAACACCAGGTTGAAGGCTTGGGCGTAAGTCTTGAGAGACAGGTTATTAGTCCTAATTTTTCGATGGGAACATCATAGGTATAAACAGATTTCATTTTACTGATTCACAATAGGAAGGTCATATCTGGACATGTTTCGCAATTTTCTAGCCTCTATTGTAGAAGTAATGCTGTTAGCGGCAAAATCTTGTGTAGGATTTCAACAAGATGGTGCACCTGCTTAGTACGCAATATGCGTTCGACAACCTTTTCCAGGGACTTTGGATAGGAAGGGGTGGATTAGTTGAATGACTCCGTAGGACAGCAGATCTGCTAGGATTCTCATAGAATTACCTCTTTGGTCCTAACTGAAGAGGAAGATGTATCAAGGTAGACCGGGAACCTGCGAGGAGTTGAAAGCATGTATTACGTTGCAATACAGGAGACTAACTGAGAGTGTTTTGGAAAATGTGGAGATATCTTGCTTTAAACGGAATATATTGTGCAGACAAAAATCTGGACAATATTTTGAACACCAACTTTGAAATCAACTTTGAACCGGTCCGGGATAGGAGACTTAACTCGTTTGATCATTTCAGCAACAGAGAGCACACAAAACTATCAGCCAGTGCACAACAAATGAAGAAGCCGATATACTTTCAGATATGATCTTGATAATGAAAGTAGCATATCAGGTGACTTTGAAGAATCTTGGACAAGTCAGCAAATCGTATTCTGCTTTACTGTTCCTCCTTAATTTTCGCCGTTTCCTAGTGAAAGACTTTGCCATTTTGCGACAATTCGTTAAAGCTATATCAAGATCCAGTGGTATCCTTAGACCTAAACTAACCAGTTTCCTAACAGACGAGCTCTTTGCTTCGCGAGACAAACCTCACAGTTATAAGACAATTTTACTTAACCGGACAAAACTGAGAAAATACGTAATCAACTTGTGTTAAAAGCGAGGTTTCTGAATGACAAAGTCTATTCGTTTTTAAGTTCGACCATATCCATAACAGTACGGGATACACAAATACATGGAATACGTTTGGTAATACTGACACCGGTCTGGCGTCAAGACAGTTCCGAACAAACAACTGCACACACCCATTCATCTCAATATATACGTGGTAAAGATTAGTATCTGTGCCTATACACCATTAGATCAGCCAGAGACAAAGCTGCTTTAACAGTGAAGTGAGTGAGGAGTTCGATCGCAGATCAGGTGTGACGCAACTGGTACACAGTTTGTTATCTGTTTTGATCATCTATGGTATTACAATCCCAACTGAAATAGCTAACTAGTTCGTGTGTAGCTATTCACTGAGTTGTAGCTGCACATATATGGTCAACACAAGCTACGTCTATGCTGTTCGAAATTCAGAGAGAAAGGCCAAATCATCCTATAGTTGCCATGACATGAACCCCCCTAAAGTCCGTTCTTTGTAGATTCAAGCAAATTTCCGGTTGTTTCACGTAGGCTATGTTGAAGGGTAAACGAAGTTTTAACTTATTTTCGATCAAAAATCACTGCCTATTCTCACCAGTGCTCGAATGCTTTTTTGTGAGTGGCCTCGATTGCTTTCTAAATCATCTTGTGACGCACCTTTGCTTTTGCCTATTTTCTGCCGACCGCCCTTCATTTTGTCTTCAACTGATCCCGTTTATTAGGCTTTGTTTGCTAGCCTGCCATCACCAACCCCATGACGATCGATAATCCACGTCGCTGCATTGCGCCACTGATCCTAGTTAATGCACACGTGCGCGTGCACACAGATGCACTCAATCAGTCACTCAGTTTTCAAACAAGACTTGTCTGTCCGTCAAACGTTTAGGTCACATTGTCTGGAAAATACCCATTGTATATCATAGAAGTCCAATTTGGCGAAACAATTGTTTTTCAGTTATTCATTCTCAAGCCGTTTACAAATTACATGGGAGACGCTAAGCAAGAATCATGCGGATAGACATGGAGTAAACACCAATCATGGGTAGGGGTTTGTCAACAGTCACATTGTCCTTGTCATTTGATTGGTTTATCTAACTTACGCCCTGTGAGTGACAGGACGACAGATTTACTCGGCCTCGATCGATCCTAGGCCATGGAAGTTGAAGTGCCTGGACCAAACGCTTTTGGGCGCAAAGGTCGGGGGTCAGCTTCCTGATTCCGATTGCCTCGGCTATCGCTAGAGTGCGCAACTGCACACCCTTGCATTTGCTTGGGGGGACTCGATACACAACTTTGAAAGCCGTGTTTGGGTTCACCTGATGTCCGGTGTCACAGTTGAACTGAATTTCGATACCGGTCGTAGCGGAACATGTAGCCCTATGCGCTTTATCTGATTTAATTACAGCCTGTGAGCAGTGACCTTTCGAGCGTCGCATATGAGACACACTATGTGCGGTGAACTTTCAAAGTATATTTTTGTCTGCGTCGCCAAAAACGCGTCGGAGTCCGGTTCCAATTTACTGGCACTACCGCATCGGCTAACCTTGCTTTACCATTCTGATAACTGTTGCTTGCTGATTCCACTGCGAAAGACACTGCCGATCCATTTGCATTTTACCTGGAAATCGTATTCACTATTTTGTGATTATTTTTCAATTTAATTTTGTTTGTGGCAAACTCATGTAATCAAACTGGTTCAAAAAGGGAAAGTTCCCTTATCAGATGCTTCAAACTATTCAAGCTGAAACGGGGTTAAGAATATCCATCGCGACTATGAACACTAACAGGAGCAGTCAGTAGAATATCCTCCGCTGCTTAACTAAAAATTATGTTCGAGTCCGAACCGATCGTGTGTTTTCGACTGTGAGATTGAGTGCCAGATTCTGCAGCATCTTTCTGGGTGTATTCATCCACCTGTTCCTGTGGAACCAGGTACTTCGGTGGCACAACCAGGAGCTTATCCGAACGTGTTCATGAACACCACCCGGCTTGGTTGAACACAGGAGCAATTGAGACAAATACCAGTGCTGTGTGTTCACACCTTGTGGAGTCAAACCGTTCAGTACAGGTGATAAAAGCTTTTCGCACTATTTACAAGATCCGGGCAATCAGTCAAGACTTGTCAAGTATCGCATCTCAGTCACAGCCAAAGCCTTGATTATTCGACTCAATGATCCTCTGCTGTGCGCTCAGAAACAGTTTGTGCAAGGACGGGAACAAGAGTTTTCGAACACGCGTGCAACCACTCGAACATTCTTCACAGCAATCAATTTCACACCCACACACGAGTGTGCACGGAGAGGCTTGGATGATAATCGCCCTTTATCGTTTTGAGTCATTTAATGTTATGTATTGGCATGAGTACGAGCAACTGTTTCAATCTGAAAACTAACTATCTATGATGCGATTTGCATAGAATAAGTTAAGTCGGGAGTAGGATCTCAATTTGTTGCTTCAAGAAACTTCACTTAAAAAGATAGACCAATGAGATTACGCGTATTTTATTGTTGACGAAAGTCCCACCTAAACCTCTTATGACTGGAATGAGGTGAAGAAAGATGGGAGGTGATTCGCCCCAAGAATAAACGAAAGAAAGTCACTGATGAACCGGGGAGCTTTAGGATTCAGACTGAATGGACTCTATGATGCATGGTCCACATACACATCTAACCTCAGGACTATTTTATTCCACGAGTTATTGACTCAAACCCGTCGAACATTTCCTTTGATACAGCACAGTAATCCAACCACTCACGACTCAAATTTAACCAGAAATGGGTTGCCGTCACTTGGCTTTGATTTCGTAGCGTAGTCCCGATGTGGAACCCAATCTAGAACCTAGAATCTAGAATCTAGCTCACCAAATATACTAAAGGCCATGATCTCTGCATCACCAAATGAACTGATAACCACAGTGGAACAAGACTGGAGTAAAACTGCTGGTCACAGTGTTATTCATTTTTTCAGGAAAGAATTATCGTGAAGTATCTAAGTTTTCAGCGATTCCTAATAATGCTGTTAAGTCAAATAAAAGATAACTGTTTTCGACCGGGTTTGAAGCAAATGATGGTGGGGTAGGTTGGAGTGGGTGGCAAAATTAATACCCGCCGTGGATGTGTTAAAACACGCAGGGGCAAGCATGTTTCTTTTTATGGTTTTGTTACTATTTAACTAGAGAAGAAAAAAACATTTCTATGATTTTCTCGGCCAAGATGGTGGAAGAGACAAAACATTAATACACATCAAGTGCCCATATAGTCATAGATTCAACAGAAAACATATGATTCGGAAAACTTTCATTTGTAACATACTAGGACCAGTCATCCTCAGTCGACGGGGTTGCACGTGTTCAATCTACAAAAGGACCAAACAAAGAAAAACACCATGATCCGAAGCTCAGTAACTGTATCAACAGACATCAACGCTTACTTTGGTCGAACTACAGTATGGTGGCTTACAGCTTGGTCATTACAGTTGCATGAGGCCAGTGGTTACAGACTAATGCCATGTGTCAATGAATTGCATGTACGACTTTCTGCTTTAAACGGTTAGCTAGAGATAAGCCCATTCAGCGAACTATGAGGTGTGATGCTGCTATCCGAAAATAACTAATTTTATGAGTATGCGAAAATCTTATCCAAGGCCAAGGAGGAGCGAAGAGGGTTCAAGGGGGGGGGTGGTGGGTATTTTGACCCATGATGACACCAAGTCTGACGCGTAACACAAGTAAGAACTAGTTTGTCTGTGTACTTCCTGGTTGCTCCCAGTCTTGGATAAACGAGTGATTTGTGAGTGTTTATGTAAACCAGACTGCAACCGAGCAGTGAACGTGACACACTTATGCACGTATCAGCTGATCGTCTATCCGATCATTGCTTGTTCATTTGACACCAAAGCAGATCGATTGGGGGAATAGAACGTGTTAAGCGCTTGTGAGGTTAAATTCAGTACATGAACCTACCGAGTTAAATATAAACACAAATACTGCAGCAGCGGTAGAACGTGTGATGTGTACGAACGCACATCCGTTTGATCGGTGAAGCATTGTATGTAGGGCGAAATAATAACAGAGTGATCCCGTGATTTCCAAGTGCTTATCGGATTGTACGCGGTAAGATAATTTCAGGCAGGAAAATCACAATGAATTCTGTTGTCGGTGAACAAAATATCTTGGTTTGGAGTACACAAAAAGACCGAACGGGGGAGAACAGCGAAGTGAATCGGTAGAAAAACCTCTTCGTGATTGAAGGTAACTGACATCAGTGCAGAAATTCAGATTAATTTGTAATGACTTGTCATGCCAATACTGAACATTCATCTCACATCATCTACTTGTTAGGAATTATTAGCTGTGGTATGTGAACGCAGAGTCTCTATCAGTACTTAAACCTGGCAAACAAGTGGGATTCTGAGTGCCACACAACTATTTATCGATGCAACTAAACTCTGAACTACTCTCTTCTCATCGATATCACAAACTCTAGGACTCACTCGTCTCGAGCTGCAATTGAATTCGAATAAAAATGAAACAGAGTATCCAGTTTGATGCAAACAGTAATTATAGATGGATGGACAAAGGTTCTCGGAAGCACACCACCGGTTTCGCGATTCTTGTCACCATTAGGTGTGTGCATACTACCATCCCCTGTCCATTCGTCCGTAGACTAGTACGCTTCTTATGTGTTCCTTCACAGCCATCTTGTTTTTGTATGCGGAATGTGAGTGGTCGCCTCTCACGGAAGAAAGCAATGTGGGATTACCCCTGCGTCATCCCTCAATCCATCAGCAGATATTACTTGCACCACATATCTGTGTAGTCTTTCTTGAGGTCACCTACGACTAACCCACATAGAACTATGAGTGAATAACCGTTACGATTCCTCAGTGAACACTTCTGAGAGCAGGGTTCACATTCATACTCCTAACAAACAAATTAGAATGTTATGAAAGAACATCTGGTTATTGTAAGAAATCGAAAATCTTCGATTTGTAAATGTCCATGCACTGTAATGACTGTCAGAATAGTTCGAGAACTAGCTACACGGGGATGATATTTTTTCAGAACCACGGGGAAAACGTGATGTACAATCCCAGATTGTGTGATGAGAAGACAGAAATAAGATTAGCAATGTATCTGAGAGGGGAAAGACAGGATAAGCACTCCGATTAAACCCCAAGCGGGTCAACATAAAGATATGTTTGTTCGGACGGGAAATGTTGACCTGGATAGACTGAAGATCAAGACTGAAATCTATGGTTATCCTGAAGCTGCTCTTAAGCTGTACGTGAACGATGGATCTTCCTGATTCATGACTGTCATTCAGGTCAGCGGGGTTTCCTGTCTTGTTATTTCTCTCTGAGGTGTGACAAATTGCGCTACCTCTCACTTCCGATAATATCAACTCAGATTTCGGAGTGCTCAAGCATAGGGCAAGTGGACCTTAGTATCATAGATTCTCTCGTGTAAACTAATGTATCATTGACATCGTTGCGGATTCTTCCCGCTAAATTTTTCTTAACTCTGTGCTGAGAAGTGAAAAACTGGGCAAATTTTCTTTGAGCCACTATATTGAATAAATAAAAGCCCTGATTTTTACTTATACGTTCAAGCTGCAGAGCAGTTCTGAACACGGTAACAGAGAAACAGGAAGAAACTTGATGAAGCTTTCTGATGAACTCCGAAAGAACGTTTGCGATACCGATCACAGAACCACTGAATATTGCCAAGTGAGAATAAGTGATATTTTTGATCATGGGGGTTCCAAATGACGATCCTACTTAACCGTCGTCTTCGTAATGAAGCTCAAGATATATCGAGGGATTTATCTTTTTGTTTTGGGGTTCGTACTAGAGGGGATCGGTTCGGGAGCCGCATAAAATGGACAGTTATTGTTAGAACGAGTAGGATGAAATACGTAGTGATTGGAAGTTGAGAACGTGAATGACCAGTTATTGGGTCATACTGAACACACCGCTCCTCTCAAACAATGCAAACAAATTTATGAGAGTCTGCCTGATCCAAAACCCGGAACCCCGTGAGGGCTAGTTGGAATGATACCTCCGCGCAGATGATATTACAAACACACCAGGCTGTGGTAAATAAACTACCGTCAGCCATTTGTCCTTTCAGAAAGCGAACAGCATCAACGAGTATCAACGTGGTATCTAGGATAGTCTGCATTGTACCTGCGCGGAAAAAACAAGGACAATTGCCAGACTGATGGGGAAAATGCATTAGATGTTCAAAATGCAATCATCATTTACCTGTCGACCTTTATCACACTCGAAAATGCCAGAGGGTTGCTTTGCGTAAGAGTAAAGCACGAAATTTAACATCTTCCACGTAGTGTGCTACCTGCATCCCGCAAACATGGGCTTTTATTGTGCTAAATTCCGAAGACAAAATAAGTACTACAACTTCCAATGGATTTCAGGCAACACCGTTAAAACTGACAGCACTTACGTGAACGTGTGGTACAGCATGCAGAACAATGTTGAAGAAGTTTTTCTGAAAGTTAGCTACCCCTCAGGTTTGCTAGACGTGCATAACCAAAGTCCTAGTGAAAATGAAGAGATTCGGTTATGCATCTTTTTTGCTGTTTATTACTCAAAAGCCTTACGAAACAGCTTTCCAACCCGCTTTTGGTTTCTCGTGGCGAGTTGAGTACCGACGCTAGTTGATGAGCCACCTCGTAGTTAAGGTCTTCCCCAACTGGAAAGATCTTATACCAATGTGTGCTTAAAAATTCAGTGTCATCCGTGATAACTTTGTGCATAAGTTGAGCATGTTTTCAAATTTTGTTTGATACTTCTCTGATCTTCCATCATGACTAGATCCTTCTGCTGAAAAATTATAATCACCCGTGGTTCGAAACCTCTTGTCCGTCGTGCTATCAACTAGTAGTGCCTCGGCTACTTGTCACTGCCGTTTTGAGCACTTGCTATGTCTGAATGTGAGCGTAGCTGTTGATGAGTTAATCAGTTTGTTAGATCAGATCTCGGTCACTGCTGAGAGATCGGGAGACAACTACATGTGCTAAACATCCAACAGTAACGAAAGCAGCCACATTTGATAACATATAGGTAGATGTGAATGTGAGGCAATTTTCAGCTGAACACTTTTTGGTCTCGGTGTTTTGGTAATTCAGCCTAGCAGTCGATAAATCAACTAACCTAATCACTTTTGACGCCCTAATCGGACAGTCTATTCCGCCTTGGTTCTAAGCCAGGCTAAGACTTTTCAGTAAACATTTTCACCAAGTGCCTTGTTCAAGCATTCGATAACCTCAGTGTTTCGATGTGTAGAATTGAATTAATGCTGAATGTACGGAAACATTACAAGATTATGATTCGAATCACTGGTTGGTTGCCATCACCACGAGGATAATCCAGTCTTACGGGATAGGTTTTCGAAATTTTGACAAATGATATAACATTTCAAAACCGCTTCTACTTATGTCTGTGTATAATAAATAATAAAAAATATTCTTTAGGCTCTTTTATTCATTATATAGTAAAGTGAAATAATTCGGAAAGGGGCTGACGGCCGATAAAAGGTTGCCGAAAGAGGAAGTGTCGGTCGTGGAGGAAATCGAACCCAGGTTAAAAATATCAAAATCACACAGTGCTGACTTTTCCATCACTGCAGCTAAGGCTGCACGCATAGGACCGCTCAATTAACTATATTCTGACTGTCTGCATTTTCCAAAATAGCCCGGGCCTGGGATAACTTAAATCCAGGGCTCAGAAAGACGGAATAGAAAGCGTACTCGACTGTTACGTATGTTGAGAGTACACTCGCCCACATACTGGGTCACGTGCAACATCATTCCTGGACAACGTAATGGCCAATCACCCTGGATGTCGGAACAGCCGGTATCGACCAAGCCTGTGCTTCGATGCTCCACGGTTACCTAAATACGAAGCTTTTTCCATTACACGTGATGCGAATTACAATATAAGGGGTAAACTCTATAAGCAAAGGCTTACTTTGAGTGGGGGCTGGGGGGAACTCACGTAACAACCAGCTGATTGATCTTGTTTTTGAAAGAGAGAGTGATTGTAGGCAAGTAGGAAGACCGAAATAAGAAGTTTCCCACAGTTCAGCAGTACAGAGAAGAGGATTGAAAAATAGAAGTGCTACATCTAGTGATGACTAGTTGCCTGGGCACGTGATGATCAGGAAAGACGTTTGAGAAGACGAACTGCCGAAGCAAGCTCCGGGGAACAAAATCTAAAATAGCACCGGTAGAAGAGGGACAACGAAGCAACCACCCAACGATGGACTAGTGACTACGGATTAGAGGTTAAAGAATGGTGGTCGATTAACCAAATGGTCTTTCGTTGAACCCGTTCAAGAACAAAAAGAAAAGTAGAGCAATCCCCTTTCTACATGTGATTGCAGTATTGAAGTGCGGGGCGGATTCGAGCTTTTTACACCAGAAGATGAGCTCGTGTGATAAAGCTTCTGGTATGAAACAGAAAACCAACTTTGAGCGCAGTACGAGAAGCGAACTGGGATGTGAAAAGAGACCAGTGTAATGTAGTTACCGATAAGCCAAAAAGACAGATAGAATCTGTGGGATGCTGTACAGTTGAATCAAGGGATAAGTGTGGGAAGAATGAGTGAAAGTTTTAGGAAATTGAAAAAATAGGGATTTTGGACGCATTCAGTACAACATAATTGTGGGAGCCTTATGAGGAGATTATTAGAGATCGGAGTTTACAGGTGCACTAATTTCACTGCGCTCACGGCCGATGTTGTTGTTGTCATGGCGGGGAGTAAGGTTAGAAAGGGAAAAAATGAAGGGCGGTGTCATCAGTAAAGGAATGGGTTTTTAGGATTCTTCTCAGCTAAGTCAGAACCTGCTTCCGTACAGAGTCCATAGCCCCTGGTACTCGGTTCGTGACACGTTAATGAATATATTCGCCAGCGCGCAAAAGAGCAGAACTCGAAATGCTGGAGCTGGACCACGTGTGAACTGGAGGTACGCAAAGACGTGCAGAAGGAGTACATACGTGGATCAAGTGGCGCCGCCGAATTCGGTAATTGTTCAGATAAACAAATTTGTTAGTCTCTGTAGTCGTGTGTAGTATAGGTAGCTCTACAGGTTGGACTGGAAGTAGTGAATAGAAGATCAATAATAAAAAAGAAAGGGAATGGGTGCAAGTACCGAGTCTTGGAGAAAGCCAGCACTCACAGGAAGTGGCTGGGACTGAACCCCTTCAACTTGGACGGAGATCGTTTGCTCACTGAGGAGACTTTCTGTCGATTGTACGAAAGCAGAGGAGAACCCGAACGAGGGTAGTTTCACCGGAAGACCTTCAGGGATGTCAAGCAAGACCATGTGTGTTTCTCCGTGTTTGTCGAGTGCAGCCTGCCAGGAGTTTGAGACGAATGCTGGCAGATCATCGATGGAATGGTGAGGTCGGAATCGGTACTGGCGATCACTCAGTAGTGCTTCGCGTCTGGGGAACGTGCGCAGTTGGCCGGAGATGACAGATTCGAATACTTTTGAAATAATAGATATGTGGGAAATTAGACGGTAGTTATTCGAGTCATGAAGTTAGCCGGATTTGGGAGTAGGAAAAACCACGATGTGATTCCAGGGGGTCGGAAAAGTAGAAAGTTGGGGGGAGAGAGAGAGAGACTGAAAAAACAACGTAAGAGAGGGGCCAATTCAGGGGCACACATATTAGGGACGGTGGATGGTGTACCATCCGGACCGGGTGGTTCGCATACGTCCAGATAATGCAGCGCTTGGCGGATCTTCTTAGTGCCAATTTGAGGTAGAAAATGAGGGACAGAGAGATGACAAGGCACCGGAGGAGTAGGATAAGAGGGCACAGTGGAGTGGGAGCAAACCGGGAAGCAAAAACCTCGGCTTTCTCGTTTGGTTCACAGATAAGGTCACTAGAGAAACTACAGATGGTAAAGAAATTGGAAGGGCAAAATATTTGGGAGAATGCTTTGGCAATGCACCAAAATGTTCGCCTATTGGTGGCGGACGAGAGTAATCATTCGGCCCTAAGGCGGGCGAGGCGCGGGCAGACCTAACCCTTAGTCCTCCTCCCATTCTTGTTCGCTCCTATGACTTTTCATCCACTTCGATCTTGTCTAAGTTCCATTGGCTATTTTACTGACTATAAAAAATGAGACTGACTGAAGTATGCACGTGTACAGAAGCGGCCAAATGTCCCAGGATACTCCGTGCAAACCTATGTTTCTGACTTCTCTCCTCAAATGTCAGTGAAGTTGGAAACGAAGGCGGAAACCTCTAAAGTGAAGCAACCATCTTTTCAAGGACAAGAAGCTAGGAATTCGTGAAGGTTGTCCCAGTTCTCTGAGCTGTAGCGCCAAAGAGTGCATCTCAAGATGGGCGGATGATCTGGGTGAGTAAAACTGACAGGGCATGAGGAAATAAATTAGTCTGATGAGCTAAGTGGAGGTGATGTGGAGATTTTTTTGGAAGAGCGAAGGAGAAGAAGTGAGAATAAGATCAAGGGTATGGACACGATCGCCAACTCAGTCGAAGATACGTGTGGGAAGGTCAGCTAGTTGACGAAGCTTGTTGATCACTGCGCGATGTTCGGCTTCACTCCCTAGAGCCGAAGGGTTTGATGAGTGGACAGTAAAATCTTCTAAGACGGTGCTATGGTGGTAGTGATCCGTCAAAAATAAGTGCCCAATGGTCGAAAATAAGAAATCGAAGACAGATGAGTCCGCGATGTTGGTTGAGCGATACACTGTAAAAAAATAGTGATTTAACAAAGGAATTCTGGGCTTCAGCGACATCTACTGAAATTCACGACTGGCAAAGTCAAAATTTCAGAGAGTGAATGTGGCGACTGACTGATGGACAAAGGCGTAGACATCAGCGTTTGGATAAACAAAAGGAGTGAAACGTATAGTTGGGGAACTGAATGTGGGTGGTGTCTGGTGAAGGGGAGATTTGAGTTTCTGTCAAAAATGGGATAGGAAGAGACCAGAGAAATTAGCGTGCAGAATCAATATTACGGCTCAGTCTTCGAATGTTAGTGGGGAGTTGATTAGTTCGCGTTTGTTTGCGAGTGATCAGAGAGAGAGAGAGAGTGAGAGAGCCCGCGTGTGGTTTTGTACTGTCATGATCAATAACGCTAGTAGGAAACCAGAAACCGTGATTCTGAGACAAAGTGGTGAGCCATGAGAAGCTTCGATAGATCAGGCGTGGTAGTGAACAGCGAAGTCACCAGGAGTCAATAGACACTTTCAAGCATCAGATATTGGGTGAATTTTTTCTCTCCACATACTTGACTTACGGTGGAATCAAAAGGAAAACATTATGAGGACTAAATTTTAGAAGCAGGGTGTAGAAACGAACCAAGGTTGCAATTGCTTTTGGAGTGACAAAAAGAAAAGTAATATCATTCATTACTTGATCGCTGTCTGTAGGTGGGCGGACAAGATAAGCGATGAGACTTTTTGATATAAGCAGTATCTACAAGTGGATGGACAAAGTCTCTCGGAAGAACATAACCGGTTTTGCGGTTATTGTTGCTATTCAGATATGCGTATCCCATACTCCTCTTTCCTTCTATTTGTTCTGATATTGGTACAGTTTGTCCAAAAACTTTGGGATCACCTCAGTTTGGTTGATGTACTTTCGAATTCCATTTTACACTACTGATACTACTCTCTCTCTCTCTGTCTCTAAACAACGGTGTCTATTGTATGTTTTTGGCTACTGAGCATAGTGTCAATTGTATAAGCTACGATTCGACGGTATGTCAGAATTTCGTTCGAAATGAGGTGATCCCAATTTTTTTTGAACAGACTGCACCGGCCGCCGGTATTTGATCACAACAATCTAATCTAATCTCAAGGGATGAGCGTACTTTTCTGTATGGATGTGCTTGAATGAAGCTTTCTGAATTTCGGGGTGAGTGGAAGAGTAACAGTGAACTTCAAAGGGTGGGATAAATACAATGATTGGTGTTGGTCAATAGCCTGTTACTGAATTTGTCGCAAGCGTAAAAGTGTTTTTTGATGATGAAATTAGTGAGAATACAAACATTAATTTTGCCCCAAAGAGACGATACTTCCACTGACTTGCTGAAAAGATTAGGAAAATGATCAACATGCAGGGGAACAATAAAGTCTCTGATGAAGAATGCGAGAGGTGATAAATTGAAGCACAAGATTACCCTGAGTTGGAAAGGTAAAAATGGAAGCTTTCTGATTTTAGTGAACACTTTTTTTCGGCATAGCTTGTCTAACAAATGTTGTGAGTTGGAGTAACTCCTGGATGAAGAACGGGAGACGTTTTAGGGACAAGTTGGTTCTCAATGGAGAGATGTAGAATGCGATTAAACACAGTTTATTAGCGTGATTCACATCGAAGACGGAAGGGTACATCAACAAGTTTTGGGAAGTTTAGTGAGAAATAGGGGAAGCGAATCAGTAACAAAGTTCCCTCGGACTGTATTGAAAAAAATGTAAACTTTCCTTTGCGTAATAGGGACATCTAAGTGGAATATCATCGGCATATTTGTAGACAATGGGATTAGTTGAAACGAAGAGAACAAGAAATGGGGACAGTGTTGTGTTCAGTGTTCAGAGAATACAGTGCGCAATAGATCCCTTTATTAACACAGCATACACGCACGTAAGCATACAAGGGAGCAAACACGGGAATCATTCACTGGCAAGCGCAAGCGTAATAGTATGTCACGTGGACAGGAACAAAGAATCAATGTCAATCATACGCGCGCCTAACCGCACGGGATTCGTAAAGCAGAACAAAGCAGAACGTGGGATAGACTGGCATAGCGCACGCCAGTGCAAGGCCAACGGGACCGGAGTGGACCGCGTGCGAAGACCAATGACACGTAGGTTGCCCACAGCACCTCCTCCTTACAGGAGAAAATCCACGCGGCTCAAGGGGTGACGTATTTGTAATGGCACTTGAAGTACTAACAGCAACGGAAGTAGTATTAGTAGCAGTAGTAGCAATGGTCAATGTAATAGTAGTAGTAGCACCAGCATTCGCAGTATTTGTAGTAGTAGTATTACCCGAAGTCTTGGCATCATCAGTATTTTCAGCATCATCAGTAGTAATAGTTGATATAGTGATATGATCCAGAAACTCTCCAACATATAGGTGGTTATACGGAGGCATCGGGAGGATCCGCTCAACTGTCCACTGATAAATTCAGCTGAATTCATTACGTATATGCATATCACATTTAATCTAATTTTTTCGGAATAATAGTAGGATCCCCTTAGGTTCCTCATTAGCAGCGAATTTCATGGTCGAACTAGAAAATGGTGTTTTTCCCGAAAAATCAGTGAAGTGACTACGTGCAGGTGCGATTTAGACATTTTTGTGTGTGTCCCAAATGACCACGGATCAACACAACATTCTGCACAAATTGAACCTAACCCACGAGGATATAAAACAAACACTGGAAACGGAATCCAATCAGTGGTCTGCCATTCTTAGAAGTATTTCTGTCACGCTGCCCAGAGGGCTTACTGTACCGACAGTCTATCACAAGAGAACATGGACAGGTCAATATGCAACCCAAATATCACACTAGTAAGCCAGAAATTGAGCCCCGTCCAGTGTGATGGTGGTCGAGTGGTGTAGCGAGTTTGCCGACCACCTCAGAGGTCAGATGTTTGAATCCCCGCCATCACCGGTTACTTTGGTGGCAGACGGTAATCTACAGTAGCCCGGCTCGTTATCTCACAGGACCCATTAGGGCCTTATGTGATTCACCAACACTACTTTCACTATCTGGTTGCCGGTTATTCTTGAAACTGCCGTGGGCCTCTCTGGCTACGTGGTGTATCCCTTCCACTGCTCTCATGCGCAAGTATGTTATAAAAAAGATTTTCTCTGAAGATGCCATTCTAGATGAAATTCAAAGGAGGATGCAAATTATTTTTTCGAAAGGATATCCTGAATATTTCATCGGTAGTAGTATATAAAGTAGCTGGATCAAATCTATTCAAAGAAAACAAAATATTTTATATGGTAAACAGGGGACTTCAGTTAGCAGTCCGAACCACTTATTTTGCTGATAAACTCGGTTTTTCGTTCACTGCCCGACCAGCTCTCCTTTTTACCGACGAAAGGCGCACTATCTGTGAATTTCGACTCTCATTGTGTGTACCGAGCCGCTCACACCTGGGGACAAATTTCGCAAATCAAACCGAAAGAATGTCCTCTGACCGCATAAGAAAGTATCATGTGAGCTGGTTGAACAAAGGACTGCTGGTGAACGAAAACATGGCCATTCCCACCCATACCATGAAACCGAACCATCCGATCAATGCAACTGAGGTCTTTCGCTCTATCTATCTTGTTCCAGGAAGAATAAGAAGGAATGTCAAATGTCGAATGCTGGCCACTGTCGAGGTGATCGTGATCCGCCTGAACAACCCTTTCCTATGCGCCCCGAAAATACTTATGAGATCGATGAATCTACCCTAGCCGTCGGCACCTGATGCAGTGACGTAATCACCAGCCCCTGCCCGGTGATGGCGGGGATTCGAACCTCCGAGGTGATAATCAAACGCTCTAAGCCACTCGACCACCACCACCGATTTTCTCTAGTCCAAACTGGGTATTTTCATGTATTAAGGTGACTTGACAGTCAAATTCCAGATACGTATTATTAGTCGATTGCTGACCTTGTTGGTGTGTATGAAGCTATAGCGCTCTGTGCCGAACCTCTCTGCACATACGGATGTTCAAATGGCAACACTCACCCGGTCAGCGCATGGTGTAGTTGACGAAGAAGAAATTCACTTCTTTATTTTCTGAATGACCTGATCGTTAGCACACTTGAAGTAGAACTTCACTTTTCCATATTCTGAATCAATTCTCGTAGGTAGTCTTTTATTTCCTGAGAAGAATACGACGCAGCGAAAGACTGAATACGGTTATTCCCTGACGAATTGTGCCCTTGAAAGTAGACATTAAGGTCACCAACTTATTCATCAGAAATACGCGATATTGTGAAGCACCCCGTGATTATAGAAATCGCCGTTTCCGTTGTAGCACTTGTCTAGACTAGTAAAACCAAGACACTCCAAAGGATCAAGTTTTACAAAAATAACTGATTTGAATGTGATTGAGCATAATAATATCAGCGTTGGAGAAAAAGGTCAGTGCACCTCCGCATTGAACCCTGTAGATTTAAATGAGATATATATATATATATATATATATATATATATATATATATATATATATTCAACGGTTACACCTACCGCCAGGAGGATGGAACTGTGATGGGTTCACTGCTTAGTACGTTCCTGGTCGAGGTTTATGGAAAATATTAAAACGGGAATATTGTTAAAACATGCAGTAGAATGCATCCTTTATTAGGATTGCGTGAACGATAACATCTGCATTATGAAAGCTTTAGAGAGTTCAAAAGGACTACGAGACTGATTTTTGCAAGGTTCATGATAATATTCAGTTAACAATCAAATTGTGGTCCAGGCGGACTAGCATCGTATAATGTATTTGCTACTCGCCTTTTTGAAAGATTACTTCAACGTACCATTCACAGAAAGACGACTTGGATGGGACAATGCAGAAATTACCACTTTCTTCTCAATGCAGCGTAAGAATTCGCTAATTCGATGCATAGGCAACCGAATTATGGGGATACGTTAGACGGAAGAAACCTCTTAGGAGATTGGTAAAGTCAGTCAATGTAACAAGTGGATATCCCGACCGGCTTGTTCAAAAGTATGTGGAATCAAGTGAAACGAAACGCGATTTACCCGCGGTGGAAGAGAAGCTGATGTATTCGCCGATTCCATCTTAAAGACAAGTATGGGCTAATATCCTTGGGAAACGGATTTGGAGCAGTAGGAAAATGTTTTCCATGCCGCGGATCTATGTCCTAATTTCGCTTCTAAACCAGCTTTCTCACAGCACATAAAACTGCGTTGATTCCGTTCACATTAGTTTTGTAGTGGCCTGCGAACAGTTAGAATTACGTGTCCTCGGTTACCAAGACAATTTTTTATGAAGCTTGGGAGATAGAACTTATTAAAATGTCAGTTACGAATAGCTAATACAAATCTAAAGATATAGTTCATCACTTTGCATGGTCAAAAGGGAGATCTAGAACGTTCACAAAAATTTTTATTTGTAACAAGAAATTACTAAAGAAATTCATCCTAGTAAGTTGGAGGTTTCAAAACTCATTGCTCCGGGTATGGGTAGCTTTCACTCATAGGCCACCTTGTCCTTCAGATCAGAAAATCATCTAAGAAGCTTATCTTGCCGTGGACACATTCACTTATTTGAGTTATTTATTTTACCGTAACAACAATGCTCTTTTTTATGGTTCATTGTTTAGAATTGTCCCCATACCAGCCAAGATTTTATTGGTAGATAATTTCTCCGCAAAAATCGAATTTGTGTATCAAAAATGTGATCGGAAGCTCCTTTTGGAGAATCCAATGAGGAACCACAAAGGTTCTTTGTGGGTTAGACGCAGCTAACCGGAAGAACCACGACACTGTGGTCACGAGCTGGCACTTCTGATTTAAGTAGTATCTAATCCCAACTCACGTATAACTATCTGCGAACCACCTTTGCGGTTCCTCAGCGGACTCTCCCAATAAGAGCTTCCAGCCACACTTTTGATTCGCAACTTAGATTGTTGGGAAGAAACACCTACGGAGTGTACAAGTATCAGAACAAGTGGATGGAAAGAGTAGTACCGAATACGCATATCTGAATAGCAGCAATAACCACGAAACCGGTTGTGTGCTTCCGAGAAACTTTGCTCACCCGTCCGTAGATACCACTTACATCAGACTGATAATTTATTTTCAGCATTCGAGAAGGAATTTAGGTCACTTTCTCCACATTTTACTTTGAGCTTATGCTAAGAAACTGCCGTGCTTTTCGAATTTTGGTAATTCCCGCAAGCTGGCAAACTATATTGCCTAGAAACTTGAATGTCTTTAAGAATAAGAGCAGACTAGCAGAATAATAGCCGAAAAAGAAGAGTACTTCGAGCAATAATGGTAGAGGCCTGCGCGTAAACAGATATCTCACCATTTATTTTTCTCCCTCATCGAATTGCATCTGCCCATGGTTGTGGGCCGTTGGTGTAAAAAATGATGGATTTAGTGGTTTTCTAACCTCGTTTTATTCGTCTTTGAGAGGGAAGACCAACCGAAACGCAGATGGTCACGCAGAGGTAGGTGTCGACAACATAAAACGATTATACCACCATGCATGCAGCAGAAAGACCAATTCCAAAATGCCATCATATCTCGCTATACTGAACAATTTGACTGTACCGACGTCTTTGGCAATTTACCGCGTTGCTCTATCGCACGATGGCCCCCAAAGTTGTTTCTGGTAAAGTCGCGAAGAAGACCTCGAAAGCAAAAGGAAGAGACACCAGGGAGAGGTCTATGCAATCTATATCTACGAGGTGTTAAGTCAGGTTCATGGCCATCCTGGTATCTCCTCGAAGGCTATATCGATACTGAATTCATTTTTGAACGACATCTCAGAGTATACTGCTGCCGAGTGAAGCCGTCTTACTCACTCAATCAAGCTCCCGATCATCACGAGCAGAAAAATCCAGACTGTAACACGTCTTTTACTGGAGGGGCAGTTGGCAAGAAATGCTGTACTTGAGGGTACCAAGTACCCTAGCACGAAATAAGTCGGCGGTGTCCGTTACCTTGCGGAGAACGCACCAACGGCGCTCTTAAGAGCTACATGACCGGCGGTGCTCAAACAATTATCATCGTGGACTACGGGCAATAACGACTCGAGTTTGATTCCCGCCACTGCCGGTTACTTTCCCATTTGACAGCCTTCCATTGATCGCTGATCCCTCCTGTATTGTTGTACATTGTTGCATAATCAATAAAAAAGGGAGTAAAAAGGGTATTTGTTTTGTATCGGAAGCAAATGCAAACTCGGTCACCGTGCAGTTCTTCAGAATGTCACCGATGGTGGTCGAGCAGTTTAGAGGGTTTGTTTACCACCTGAGGTTCAAGTCGGTCACTTTGGTGGTAGGCTGCAGCTCACTCTCGCCCTGTTCGTAACCACGCTTTTCCCATGAAAGTCCACGACTTCAAGTCCCAGGGTCTGCTTGTCGGGCATACCTAGCAGTGCGAGATCCTTAGAGATTATCGGGTATACCCCTTCCATTGCACTCATGCGCCAGTCCATAATACTAAATGAGAAGAGTCTGTGATAGACGTCTGAAAAACGGAGCATATTCTGAAGGAAAGGAAAAAGGCGGTGATGCATTCCGTGAACTTTGGGCACAAAAACTTAGATACAACTTTTTGATCAGGGCTTTTTTGTTCCCAAGACCATGGGAGGAAAGGTAAGACCAGTTGGATCCAGTTCCTCTTCAAAGTAACGTATAGTCTATCAAAACTTACCTGTGATTGTCGAGTACAGTAAGATTATATCACCGTGGAGGTATGGGATTCGTTTGCCACCCCAAGATGTCACATTGGTGGTGAAAAGCAACCCGTCACCAGACTCCTTACGATGTCTGACCTATTCGGATCCTAAGTGGTTCTCCGCCACTCCAAGTCTCAGGGTCATGTGCACTGGATCTTGCTGATAATACAGCGATCCCTTTCATCTGCACCTGAGCGCAGTTATGGAATACAAAACCCCACTTCGAACCATATTGCTTACGTGAAACTACCACCTATCAACCATAGTAACAAACTATCAAAATTACTCGTATAAATCTAATAAAAATTACTAGAGGACAAGAGAAAATGAACGAAAAAATGTGTCAACAACGGTGCCACCTCTGCATTGCCTGCCATTAATCCACACAACAAAAGTGGAATTCTAGATCCGAGGTGACAAATCAACACGCTGGCAGTTGGGGCTGTTGTTCATAGGTGATCACAATAGTCAGCGAGAATCGTACAGAACTCAGAACCTGATTGCAGAATCGCACTTCGAATAGCAAAGTCAGATAAACTAAGTGCCTTGAGGAGAGGATAAGCCTCGAGGTCTAATCTTTTATTGCCATTTTCGTGCTTAAAATGGGCTGCATCATCCAGTGGGAAATTTTTGAATTGCATCCCGCTAGAAAGAGGGTTCAGGATGAAATCCATAAAAACATTTCATCAATCCTTGAGGGAACAGTTGAAGTGAAGGACCGATTTCAGTTATTCATATTCCAGCCCATGAATTATTAGGGGCACATGAATTGTTACGATAGTCAGTTTCAGATGGGAGCAGCGTAGAACGGAAGTGTTCATCGGTGAAGAAAGGACAAACTTAATTGTCAGTGTCACTGCTTTGTTTTTCTATCGATTACACAGTTCATCGGACCTTTGATTAGGTATACCTCTTCAACCACACAGCTTCCCTTCCTGGAAGACGACTGCGGTGAATTTTTCAAGGCACTGATTTCGAAGACAGTTCCGGTCAAGTTCAGTGCCATCGAAATTGGGATGTTCTACTCATTCTATCCAATTATATAACAAATACCCAAAAACCGATTGGCACTATAAACCGCTCCAATGTGTATTCACCAGTTCACCTGCTTCAGTGGAGCTGGTGGCTTCACTACTCCGCAGTTGATCAACAGGATACGAGAACATCATCCTGCGTGGCGAGAGAAAATAGTGACACGGGCTTTTCGGAGCTCCATTGTAGAACAAATTGACAACACGGTGAATTCGGTGAATATCAATGAGTCGTTCAAGGTCATCTATTGAGCTTCGAACAGCCTTTCGAGCCAGATCAGAATCGTCATTTTGCACACATTCAAGGCAGTCACAATGCGAATACGCCACCCCGACCAGTGCAAACAAAAATGTCCATTCCATAATATAAACTCACTGTAGCCATAAAGTGTGACGCAGTCAGAGGTCCGATCAAAAGCGTCATCGCTATTAAAACAATATACCAACACACCAACAATCAAGTTGTTATTGTGTGATAGGAATCGACACACCACCATGACTACGTGAAGTGGCCAAATCATCTCTGACCGATAAGGTTTTTGAAATAACTCCTCGTGAAATATTGACACTGAACTCACAGTTCAAAACCAGGAATGCACTCAGTGCAGTTATTACAGTCTCATTAAGAATCATCAACAGTACATTTCCACCAAGCGCCATCTGAGGCACGGACCCTGGGATCATAACCGTAACTTATACGTGATAGCATTAAGTTATTCGCGTTAATTTCTCGTAAAATGAAGCATCCACGACCAACGAGGGAGAAAACTGTTTGTCACGTTACCTTCTGAAGGTAGAGTGATGTCTACTACAAAACTGCAAAATATACGTACAAAATATCCTAAACTGGACGCCTGCTATGGTACTCGCCAGCCTCAGGGAGAGTCAAACTGTTGGTTGACTACCAGCGCAATAATTCACAAAACGTGACGGGTAAACAGCTCTCTTGTCGGGAACAAATCGTTTAAACAACAACAAAATCACCGAACCACAACAAAAATGCTCGTTTGCTTCAATGTTATCCGACCCATTTTCAGCCAGTTCCTATTCGGTCGGAGGATACCATCACGTGGTTTGTATGCCTTGCCTTATATTATTGCCTTCAGTCCATGTGAAGTAATCACGTATGTTGTCGCTCCGTTGTCCATATTCGATTTTGAACAGCGAGCTGCATACTACTTGGATGAATAGTACAAATACTGTGCCATAAGGGTATTTTAGATAGATAAATCATGTGACAAAATTGCCCTCAAAATGCATTAAAGAAAATAATGTGTTAGGCTAGGAGAAATCACATCCGACTACTATCTCCGTTGATCTGACACAGCACATACGGTGAAGGAATTTCACCTGCTCTTGTTAGGTGAGTTTGGCGTTTAGGTTAAAAACGTTCCACCGCCAGCAGGGGTGACATCATCAGTGTGCAGTTGGTGAAACATTTGTGACACGAATGCCAAGCTCAAAGTGATCAGCGGTCCAGGAGAATCACGTAACACAATTCAGAATCATCTGGAATGGGGAAGGATAATAAACGAACCCTTGTTCTCGTCATTGTTTGTTGGTCCACAGTGAGCTAACGGACTGACAGACTGCGTGCATCTATCTTCTAAAACAGAACGTCAGTAGTATGTAATTATTACGATCATTCGAGTCCAAAATCAGTTAACGACGACACAAGCAGCACACTCATTCTTTCAATGACTTAAAATGATCCCAATCAGCTTTGTTTTACGCCTTCGATGAATGTGATCATGCAGGGCTCACCAATATGCACCTACCCCGTGTTATCTGAGTACGTGTCGGTACCTGATACACTCAGTCCGAAGTAGTACTAAATACATCTAATTCTATTACATTCATTTCTGTGACAAAGCATTCCGTATGTACAGAAGCACTCAGGTCATATCCCAGATTTCAGATTCGGTCCTTATGCATTTCGTTAATGCAAGAGATAGGAAAAGTGCTTATTCCATTCCGTTTCGCCCATTTTTCTAGTCCGCAATTGCGCATCCGTGTAGGATAAAATAAACGAACTGGTCAAGACCACCAATGCTCTATCAGAGGAAACCACAGCCAGTAGTGGTAGTGAATCATGAGATTCTAATAGACCCGGCGCTGTAGCGAGTCAAGTGACAGCAGAATTCGGATTCGTTTATCGCACATTATTTTGTTCTATTAAGTAATCGGGCTGGGCGAGGGGTCGATGAGTGAGTGGCAAGGGTATAGAGAACATTTGAGAATTGGTACCCACAAAATCATACACAGTGCAATCGACAAAACAACCAAACTCGAAACTCTAGCTCATGATCGATCTGACCCCCTGCCTTCGCCCCAAATTTGTTTCCCATTAACGTTTCACACCACACCTGCTCGTTCGTTGGATCACACTTCGGGCATTGTCCTTACGCCGCCGCTGGCTGGTTTGATTTTCCCCATGACCTTTGAACTATGTTTTCCACAGAAATTTCGTTGACTTGACAGCGTGAACTTCAAGCGATCGTGAACTTGCTTGCATTTAGCCGACTCCAATTCACGGAGCGATTACCGTCGAGGTTTGCACAGCCTCTGTGTCATATTTATGACTGACTTATAAAAAACCGTACTGAACATCACAATTGGACGTTTGGCGTCGTTGGATTGTGTTACACGTATCTAAACGACCACTAGAAGTCCGCTACACAAAGATTACCTTTCCTTTTTCAGTACATACTTGGGCATGAATTTAGTGGAAGGGGTATACCCCACAGTCTCAAAAGCCCACTGTACTATAGGGATCAGCCGGCAGCCAGACTCCGAGAATCGAAGTGGAGGGCCACATCACTTCTCAAAATGTCAGTTGTGGTAACGAGCCGGACGACAGTGGGGATTACTGTGTACCACCAAAAGGACCGGCGGTGGGGGGGAGATTCAAACCTCTGGCCTCCGAGCTGGTAAGCGAACGCTCCAAAGCACTCAACCGTCAAGGACCATCCTGAAGCATGGCAAAGTCAGACAGTAAATTAAGCAAAGCTCAAAGAGCAAACTGACGACGAAGAAAACTATGAGAAAAAAACTTCGTGCAGGCGGAAGAGTCCGAATGCAACTAAGCCACGCTGACCACGTCGTTCAGCGTCTCCATTTCTTGTGAACCTCGTTCTGAAAGCTTACTCAGTCTAACTTCACCGGTTTTCTTTCCGCCATGTCACAGACAGACCAACACGACTAAGTTTCAGCCACTACCAACCTCCGAGAACAATGCACTCGGGAAACAATGGTAAGATGCCCCAACCAGCGCAAAGTGTTCAAAATAATCATTTTGTTCACTGACTGGTAGGAATCTCTTAACCGATCGCGCATAGCCCGGACACTGATGAGACAGTACATCCAACAAATGCTGTCAAGGGTCGAATGTACACTGCACCAGTTATATGCATTCTTTTATTCACCTCAGAGACATGGCCGTCAAAGATAAAATATACGTGCGTACTCCATTCTTCAACACGGGCACAATCAACAACTCGCTTCATAACAGAATACGCTTCTCGTTCCAAATACCATGGAGCAAAATGGCAAATGATTTTATCAAGGCATCTCCACTCAATTTGAAAAGAACTAGCGGAATTTCGTCGGGAAACTTCCCCCAATTCTTCTGAAACTGGGTGTGGGAGATGTTACCGGCTGCGCAGCAAAGTCCGTCTACTTCAGATAGGACTTTTTTCTTTTGTAGCAGCAAAACACATCCCAAAAATTACCATATATTACTTCTATACAGATTAGTGTGCAAATTTCATCGGTCATCACTTAGCTGCATAAGTTCATCGACGTTCTCCAAATCATATAGTTTTCCGTCGTAGCATGCGCTGATACCGTTATCGAAACACGATCAACTCTATGATCATAACAATTGCAAAGGAGTAAGAGAGGGCAATTCTAATGAACACCACTGAACGCGCTGAACTCGATTGAGAAATTATTATGAACATGAACCCAGCCTCAATTCTCCTTTTTATTAGAAGAGATAAATATTTCTATCACATCCATCAACGAGAGGCCGCACCAGCGAACTGTTAAGCAGACTAAGCCGAAGGTTGTTTTCTAGAGAGAAAAAACCGTGGTACGCTACTGGAAGTGATATCGGTATCCTAATACTTGTTGTCTCAGAACCGAGATATACTCGATTCCATTCCGACCGGGTATGACATTTCACACTCGAATGCACAATTTTTTAATACACAATGATTCTTCAGAATCTGGCAGTTCTGGGCAGAATGAATATCAATGAGGAGCTCTACAGAAGCGACCAGAGGAAGCAAACATAGAACCGGCTGTGAACAAAAGCAATGACCTAGCGCAAATGAGGCTGGAAGATGTCAACATGGTAAGAAAACGATGATCTGCCCTATTCCTGCCCGTCAGCTCCAACGCATGAGTTTCACGGGGTCGAAGTGTGTGTGTGTGTGTGTGTGTGTGTGCAACAGGGCTTTCTAGGTAGATGAAAAAACAAGAGGCATGAGATTTGCTCAGACTGCAAACTTGAGCGACAGTAGGACAGAGCGCAGCAGTAACAACAACGGAGGAACTGGAAAATTATCAAGTACAAGATAGAGGATTACTTAAAAACTGGAGCGACAAGCATACAAATGCCGCGAAGCAAGAATACGGTGATAGTACACGGGGCTGGAGGGCATAGCAGCCAATGGGATGAAACAAGAGGGATAGAAAGCATGGAGAAAGCGCATGGTAGGTCAGTGCAGAATCGGGTCCCCATTAATTTGGTTCAAATAGGAGCGAGAGAGGCGTGAGGGCTGGCTTCATCAAGTTTGCAGAAAACATCAGAAGAACGATCGATGAACTGGGACTGTTGTGGACAGACATGAGTTGGTTGTGCCCATTGACATGACAGTCGGGTTTCGCACGGAAGGTTGATACGCACTACGAGCCACCGATCCCACATTAGTGTGATACTGAGAACCGGTAACTAAGCTGAAACCCATTCGTGATCGATCCAAAGTGCGATTAGAGAGTTTGGCATGATGATAGCTGGAGGCAACTCCATATCGAAAACTGTTGCCTAGAGGCATGGCGATCGCCCCGGGGATTTCGTCACTGTCATCCTGAGCATCGTCCTCTTGATTCTCGTCCAGCTGCGCGTTCTCGTCTAGTTCGAAACCAATCTCGTCTGCTATGAGGCCTTCGTCAACCGATTCGGCGTCGGATAGTGTTGGCGTCTTCCGTGAACACGAAAAAAGGGAATGGAGAGAACAAAATAAACGCGAGAACTGATGGGTATCTATTACCACATTAAAAACATTTGAGTAATTATCCAATAGAGGACGAAATGCAGTGATTTTAAGAACCTCCACTCCAAGTTTTAGGGTCCGAATGCCGGTTACCTCTAGTAGTTTAGTGGGCCTTTGTGCCTATGGGGTGTATACCCCCACCATTGCACTCATGCACAAGCATATAGTCAAAAAACGCGATAACTGATGAGGATAGCTCAAAGACACATTTTTCTCAACTACTGAAACTACTCGCGAAAAAAAAACTCCCAGCTTAGTTCGATTAAAACGGGCAAAATCCTGTCCCAGTCGTACTCCACACATCATTCGCGATATGAAGATGAAGTAATATCAAGAATCGTTTTGGCAACCAAATAAAAGGAGGAGGCAGAGGAGAGCCTCGCGAATATAGCCTGGAACTCAGCTGTTCGACTGACAATGGTGCTTCTCTTCGCCCGTTGCATCACTGTTCTGCGTTGACGGTACTTCCTAGCTGTCTGAACTGGACGGTTATCGTCTGTGCGAAACAATGAACCACTATGGTAGTAGTAGTAGTATAGTGGAGTATGCATGCACTACCCGAAAAAGGTGCTTGGTCATAAACAGTAATGGGCCATGGAGCGACAAGGAATGTGACATCATTCTGACGGGGGGAACTTTCTCGGAGTGCAAGACCTTGGAGAGCAAAGCTTGAAGCTCTCTAACAAGCTCCATCTCACTATCCTTATATAGAGCTGAGGAAAAGCCATCGGAGCCCGGCGCTTTGTGACGTCCCAGGGTGTGTGGGGTGTCTGGGAGGAGTAGCACCTCTGAGTTGGTTGACTGTCGTGGCCCTTGGGCATCCTCCGTCTCCTTGGTCTCCATCATTCACTCAGCTCTCACCTGTGGCTCCACCAAGCTGAAGCATGCATCAGCTGCCACACCCCGGCAAACCACTCGACAGGCGGGCTAAACCAGGTTGAGGATTACCGAGGTCTAAAAAAACTTCGGCGAGACCGATTCTCCTGAATGGGCGAACAAGATCTATTGATCCAACGGCTACAAAGGAGAACTGTTCAACTGCCTGATCCGGCATTCCAGAAGAGACGAACGAACCGTGCAGCAAGCCACCGCCTCCTCTGGAAACACCCTGCTGCCTTGCAGTCTACACTTTGGGTGTGCAAGGGAAAGAGGTGCAACCTCGAACAAAAAGGCCGAACGGTGCTGGGGACACCGCTCCGTACCCTACTCCCGCAACTCTCTATGACCATTCACGGAACCTCAAGCGCTCATCATGCTACGGCATCCCTGTGTATGCGACGCGCCTCGTGTCCCGTTGGTCGAGGTGATAAGATAGCAAGCTGGGATTATTCGCTGCAGGAAACCAACACACACAGCCTGTTGGAATGTAAGGACGTTTCTAGACGTCGGCAGTCAGTGCATCACAATGCGGACTCTACATTACAATGACGCAGATATTGCTTGCTTCTCGGAAGTCCGCCTGCCCAACTCAGGTAGCATACAAATAAAGGGAGTGGATGCATCTTATTGGCTCTATCACAGTAGCTAATGATGCGACGATCGCTTGGGAACCAGTCTTATCCAGACTCGCCCTGGCACGCTTTAAATGCTCCCTGCACCACTTGACGGTGATTACGATCTATGCTCGAACCAATTCGGCTGATGACGAAACCAAAGACGAATTCAACAATAATTTGCAGGAGGTGATCAACCGGGTTTCGAGGTGCGACATACTTTTCATCGCAGGAGATGGGAACGCTCGCACAAATACGATCGACGAGTCCACTTGCCATATTCTTGGGAAGTTCGGTCTCAGTCAGCGCTGCGAGAACGGTGGCCAACTGATTGGTTTGGCCGACGTCAACGAAATGGTTGTCTGCAGTACTCGATTTCAACACCCGAAGAAGCACCGACTCGCATGGTACTCCAGTGAGGGTCACACTGCGCGCCAACTCAACCACATCTTGGTGAGATCCCGTGGGGTTTCGTTTGTGGAGGATTGCCGAACGTATAGAAGTGCAAAAACGAGCAATACAAAGGGCACCGACCATGTCCTCCTACGAGCGTGTTTCAAAATTCATCTGTCTAGACACGATAGAGTGTTTGCATCCTCCCGGATAAACGTTTCTGCCCTAGAAAATCCAGGGAAGTGAGAAGCTTTGTCACGAGCAATCACAACTCGACTTACCAACGCAACCAACGCACAAGCAGACGAAGTTTCTGTGAAAGTGCGGTGGACTCGAATGAAGACCACAATCAAGGAAGCTCATTGGACAGTACCAGGGAGAACAAAAAGGCGGACAAGAAATTGGATGTCCGAGAACACGCTGCAGCTGTCAACCAAAGCACATGAAACCCGACTGGCAAGTAGTGATGAAAGCCACAGACTGCAACGAGAGGCCACATGCTCCGCCAAGGCTGATCGCAAAAGACACTGGATAGACAGCTGAAAAAATAGAGACCGCGTCCGGAACTGGGGACTCCGGTAAACTGTCCTGGCTTATTCGCAACGCTTCTGATAGGTTCTGTAAACAAGAATCCCTTCTTCGTGACGCGGCAGGAAACCTAATACCCGAACAGAGTAAGAAAATGGACCGATGGGTCAAACACTTTGGTCAACTGCTTAACCAGCCTACGAACCACCCAACGGACCAACCAATATCAACCCCTCCAGTCCAGTACGAAAGCAACTGTGACCCGCCCAGCACCGCGGAAATCACGGAAATGATAAACAAACTGAAAGGCAGAAACGATGCTGGGGAAGATGGCATCCCTCCGGAAGTGTATAAAGCATGTTCATCGTCATTGATTGACCGGCTGTGTACACATTTTGGCTCCACTTGGTGAGATGGAGCATTTCCACCAGACTGAGGAATGTCCATTCTGTTTCCCATTCCGAAGAAAGATGATAAATCAGCATGTGAGAACTACCGAGGGATCAGCCTGATCGATGTGGCTGCAAAGATCTTTGATGCGTTGTTACTAACCCGTTTCTCTGAGACAAGAGACCGGCGCACTCACCCGAACCAAGGGGGTTTCCGCCGTGGCAGAGGCTGTGTGGATCGAATCTGCACACTGCGCCGAATGCTGCAGCACTGCTATAAGTTCCAGAATCCGACGGTAGCTTGTTTCATCGACTTCCGGGACGCCTTTGATTCGGTGAACCGCGAGTCTCTTTGGACCATAATCCAATCCGATGGGATGCCCAATAAGCTTTTAAGACTGTTGATGGGATACTACTAGATAACTGGTGCTAGGGTTCGTATGTACGGTGAAGAGTCCCGCGAGTTCTCGCTCACTATCGGATTTAGACAGGGCTGTCTCCTTTCACCGGTGCTGTTCAACTACGCCATCGATTGGACAATGCGACAGACATTACACAACTACCCTGGCGTTCAGCTTAGCCAGGAAATATACATCTCGGACCTGGAGTTCGCTGATGATATTGTCGTGCCTGGAGACTCTCCCACTACGCTACAACCAATCCTCGACCGAATCAATTCCTTCATGAGGTCCATCGGACTTGAAGTAAACTCAACCAAAACAAAGGCCTTCACAACCCATTTGGGCCCGACAATTCAACAACTGTCCATCAATAACCAACCAGTCGAATCCGTTCTTTCATTCAAATACCTAGGCTCAACTCTGCTACCGAACGGTCAGGTAAAAGATGAAGTGGTATTCAGATCGACAGCGCCAGAAGAGCCTTCCTTCAGCTAAGACGAACCCTGTGGACTCGCAGTGAATTTCACTAAAGGACTAAATTTTGTGTTTACCGTGCCGCCGTCCGGCTCGTACTCACCTATGGCTGTGAAACCTGGCCAATACGAGCTGAAGATACCAGAAGGCTGGAGGTTTTCGACCACTGGTGCATGCGGCAAATCCTCAAAGTCAAATGGCGCGCCAGGGTGTCTAACGACGAGGTAAGGAGCCGATGCTCTGATATCGATACGCTCTCCGTCCTCCGCTAATATCAACGACTTCAGTGGTTCGGCCATGCCCTTCGGCGACCCGAGTCAGAGATAACCAAGCAGACGCTCTGCCACAGTCCCTGCCCTGGTTGACATTGTCGCCTTGGTGGGCAGCTTAAGAAGTGGACCAGTGCAATAGGGAAACACGTAGAGCCTCTAGGCCTTCGGTCGGTCTATGGAGCCCGGCGATGGAAAAAAAATGGATCAGGATCTGTACGGAGCTCGACTTCGGCCGCCGCGCGTGGTCAGCAATAGTCCGCGATGTCCATGGAACCGACTTATCTCCCCGCAGCAGATAAACGCGTAATCATCATCATCATCATCGTACAGCGTTAAACAGTAGGACAAGCCCCACCGACCACTGCCTTTCTCGCCATCTGGCACGTTGAATTACAAAGTATGAATATACAATATGGACAGGGAGTGGACCAACACAAGTGGGAAAACGAAATGCCCTAGTAGACAACATACAGAATACACAGTCCAACTGTACAAACGCACATCGATCAGTCATTCTGATTCGATGGAAAGTGACAACACAATCACCACTGTTCACGGTTCGCAGCCATTTCCTTCAGTGTCTCGAGCCAACCGGTAGATGGATCCTTTGGACCCCAACCACAAAGACGTGAAGCACCTACTTTTCCTAAGTCTGCTGTGCAGTTTCTCATTCCTCGGTGTCACGTCATCTGTTGATCTCCATGTGGTCTCTTCAACTCCCAAGGAGGGGCGGAGAATAGGACACGGTACGGCAGACGTGTGTTTGACATACGTAACACGTGTCCCAACCAACGAAGTCTACTAAGTTGGATACGCTGTGACAAAACGTTCTCCGAATTACTACCCAATACTCGCTTTCTGACCTCATCATTAATCACTCGGCTATTCCACCCAATCTTACCGATACTACACAAACATCGGTGGTCGAGAACCTCAAGACGACGAATATCTTCAGCACGCACACTACAAGTCTCGCAAACATACAACAAAAATGAACGCACTGCGGCACAGTATACACGAACTTCCAACTTCAGTGAAATATCAGATCGACGCCACAAGTGCTTCAGTCCAGTGTACGCCGCTCGAGCCTTGGATATCCGCGTGCTCACCTCTACTACTGTGCTCCCATCCATAGTCACGCTGCTGCCGAGGTAGATCAAGTGGTTGACAACTGACAGCACCTCCCCATCGAGCATCAACCTAGGAATCGTTGACGTTCAGTCTTATAACATCACCTTACACTTTGAAGGTGCAAAGCACGTGCCAAATGGAGCTACAGCTCTCCCAAGTCTATCTAGTGCACGTTGAGCATGTTCCGTGCATTCGAACAAACAGACAACATGGTCCGCGTACTCTAGGTCACATAACTTTTCACTATTTCCTAGTTCGAAGCCTACATCCTGAAGATATTGCAGCGCCCTCTCCATTATCTCTCCATGACGAAGTTCAACAGGAATGGAGACAAAAGGCATCCCTGTCAAACACCACTGGTCGTTTCGAACTGACCGAATAAGTCACCGTAAACTCTTACGCGGCCAGAACTATGAGAATACAATGATCTCAGTAGGTTCACGAACTTCTGGGACATACCTTTTCGATAAAGAGCACTGAAAAGCGATGTTCGATCAACTGAATCGAAAGTGCCTTTCAGGTCTAAGAAAACCATGATTGTCGGTCGACGATGCGTGTGACGCGTTTCAAGTAGTCAATGAAGAGTAAAAATCTAGTCGATGCATCCTCGACCTGAGCGGAATCCAGCCTGCTGTTCGCGGACATTCCTCTCGCGAGTGGGCTGAAGACGGTGCAGCAGAATCGATACTCACACTTTGGTGACTATCGGAATAAGGCTAATCCCACGATGATTATCACAGTCATTGCGTATTCCCTTCTTGAAGATGGGAACAATCAATGACTCACTTCATATTAACGGAATACGCTCCTCGTTCCAAATGTCACGGAGCAAGGCGGTAAGTGACTTTATCAACGCCTCACCACCCAGTTTGAAAAGAACTGGAGGAAGTTCGTCGGGACCTGCAGCTTTCCCTCGCTTCAGTAATCGAATGCATGGCTCTACTCCTTTGTATCGTGTCTAATGTGATCTGCGTTTTGTGTGTGGCGTGTTAAATCCGGTACAACTTGCGTCCACTTATTCTCAGTGAATGGAAACGGCCAGTGTCGATTGTCTGTGACCCGGTATTGCAACTACTCTGGCCCGTCCCACTAGCTCTAGTAAGAAAAATCTTCTGCCCTCAAACCATCGCAGTTCATAAGCTTGGAACAGGATGTTCACTATCATCAATCGTAAGACCAAAAGCTAATTGGTTTGAACTGGCACTGGGTAGCGTATCTCCTGGTTGGTTGATCAAAAAGTCAACCACTGTTTGACGTGAACCCTCTCTCGTCTTATCGATCCGCACCTTCGACCCACTGCCCTGGAGTTCGCGACTCCGTCGGCTCATATCTGGATTCTGGACAGGCGGTAGCGTGCTGTCTGCTAACGAGACTACGCCATATATCGAAGAAGTATCAGCTCGTACCTTCACAGCCACATGAAGCTTGTTTCATTTTATAGAAATTCTCCCTGGAACTATGAGTCCACACCAAACATTTCAGAATTTTGGCAAACGGGTCATATTTTGCTTATCCAAATTACACTGGTATATGACATTCATTAGTGAACCAATTTTTATTTTAACTGCCTACAGCAGAATTCCCCTACGAATCAAGCACTGTCCATCAGTTGAATACACGGCCAAGCTTGGTTATAAAATATCATACCAAAGCGTGGGTGGCGTCCATGCGTGATTTCTCCTTGGACTTGAAGAACATTCAGAAGATGTCAGTACCTGAACACGTAACAGACAGAATCGACAGGGAATTAGGTGAACATGAAGAGAATGCATCGCTGCTTAGAATAGTGCTTCCAGTGAAATGCGTACGTGTTTTATTTGAGGCTAGGTTTTCGAAAGCCACTTGCTGAAACCAGATAAGTGATATTACGCATTACCGCATGCGGTTATGTTGAAGGAGTTAAACTCACCTTACGAAAACAAGTCGATTCGTCATTCGGTGGCGTATCGGCCGGGTCAGGTATAGAGACCGGATCCTCGAAAGACGGTTCTGCAGCAACAGACAATATTCCGTCATGGCCTCCGGATGAAAAACGCGTTGAGTGGTTTGAGGTACGACTGACCGGGTCACTATCGGAAGAATAATCTGGAACGATGGCAGATAATCGGACATACAATAGTTGCCACAACGGATATGAACCGTGGGCAGACAGGTGATCTTGAGAGGAACAAAACATACGGGCGCGGGAAAACGCTAATTTCCGCGGGCCTTTAAAACAAGCGCGATAACTGACACCTAATTTGAGGAATTATGCAGTCTACGGTAACCTCGAGATACACATTAGTAACAAACACGAGATTCATATACTTCCACCAAACTAAATTTGTAATTCTGTAAACCATATAACTAAGGTTCGCTTGATGAGTGTAATCGATGTGCCGACTTGAAGCATTCCCACAGAAATTTGAGTTTTAGCTCAAGTGAAGTGGGCGTCAATAAATTGACTTAATTGATTTATATGCTGATCAAGTACACCACGCGGTGGGTTCAACACGTTTAAATCACAGCTCCCTTAACAGTCTTGATTTTTGGCTGCTGTTGGTGCATCGTTATTAAGTTGAAGTGAATAATATACATGAAGATAGACACCACATATAGTAGCCTTTCACCAGCGCCCAATAACGCGCTAACCCAGATAAATCTCACAGCCACCCTAAAAATGATGGCTTGTGGAACGGGCAACGGGCCAGGATGTAAACCGCAGCTGGGGTCAACAGCGGACAGCAGGCACAACCTTGACCAGCGTTCCTATATACTGTAGTGGTCAGGATCGGTTAGAACCAATTGGCATACAGTCAAACCACGTCAATCTCATTATCCACGGACACAATGTGTTCAGTCTCAACAGTCATTCAAACGTCAGTCGGAGAACATCTAAGACGGCATATTCAGCCACCATCATGTGCCCTAGCAGCATTCAAACTGAAATCAGTGCAACAAAAGAATAAGGAAACGAAATCCAAAAAACTAAAGGAAATAATACACAGCCTCGTCGTTTACACATGATCAAAGCGAGCATACAGCAATTCCACTGCACGCACCCATGATGGCTGGAGAAGTGACCAGTCAATCTTATTCGAAGTTTTGTTTAGTTTTTTCAGCAGCAAGCCTGACAGTCGGGTTCTCTGAGACGCTGGTATATCACGATACGTCCAGGTCCGAGAATACATAATATGAAGCAAATAAAAAGCGAAAGGAAATACACGGTCAAGGTTTTTATGCCTTTCTACCATGTGACGGGCTGATCAATCCAACCTGTCCTCCACTCGGTATATGCTTCGGAGAACAATGCACACCGTAACCTGATCTGTCTAGCCGCTCGATTCAGTGACTGACCTCTGGTCCCTAACATCCTAAGACTAACCTCGGCATTGCTGACAGGGTAGTCCTAACAAGTATGAGCATTATTTCGAAGACAATCTACGTTTGCCACATGGTCATAACGGTCAGGTTTTAACACCATAGCGAAGAAACAAAACTACCTGACTCATCGTTACCAATATCGGAAGGCCTACTGTAAAGTCGGGCCAATCGAACCATTCCGTAAAGAGCGCCGTCCCACACTCCAAACGACACGATCGAGAGTGAATCAGTAAGCCCATGGATTCCTTGAATACTCCATATAAATCTGGTTTCCGCGGACTTCTGAACACACCGGAAAGACTGTGGCTTTCGACATTTACCACGAAGTCCTGTATTTCTTCACATCTAATAACTTTTCACCGATCGCAATCATTTCCCGAGCGTATCTCAAAAGCCAGACTAGCTTTTCCGAACCTCAACCATCTTTGGCGCCGACGGGACACCAGCCTATCCATGTATACAGCGCCCTATGCCGCTGTATGGTTGTGAAATATGGCCCCTAAGAGTTCAAGATATCCGCCGCTTGGTTGTGTTCGATACCTGCTGCTTACGTAGCATTGCCCGTGTTTGTTGGGAACAACGCATCAGCAACGATCAAGTGCGCAGACGAGTGTTTGGTACAACCGGAGCTCCCCTAGAAAAGACCCTATTGCAGTATCGTCTCCGATGGTTAGGACATTTATTAGGGATGTCTGCCGCTTCGCACATTGTTCGTCCTCTCTGGGTCTGACTGGAAGAAAGAGCGTGCTGGACAAAGGATGACTTGGCGCAGAGGAATCGAGAAACTGACGGGATGTCTATCACGTGTAGGGCCGTCTCGGTTGCACGGCTCGAACGGCAGAAATCACGGGGAACGCTGGCTTGTCTCAGTAATGGGCATGACTCGAAACCGAAGTCAGTGGCAGGAGTGCATTCGATTTTTCACAAATATCAAACATGACAAAAAAATACAAGACGTGCACACAACAATGTACTACATTTTGTTTGGTATACAGCCTGAAATTAGACAACTGTATATATATTCCGAGCCCTCAGATAGCTAAAGCTTAAAGAATTTGCAGATTACCGGTGAGTATTGAGAAAATGTTAAAGCGGATAAATGTCATTCAGATTGTTGCAACCCAGAAGACGAAGCGTAAACGAAAACCATCAAGTTCAAAGGCGTGTTTAGAGCCCACACGTGTAGAATAGAATGAACGACAACCAACGACCAACGAACGCACTCAGTTCCGAAACCGACACAACGAAGAAAGGAAAATTCGAATGCTTGGGCCTTTTTTGGGGAATAAGCAAGTATGCAATGATCAGTAACACAACACTGCTGGAAGTACTCGTAATCAACATTTATCGCGGATAATCTTTCTGAAGACAGGTTTACAACTGGAAAACTTCCGACAACACTGTGCTATTGAATATAAAAAGAGTAATAAATTATATCGTGAGACGCATCGCATTGTGACACACTCTGAACCACCTTCGATTTGAATTCGCTAAATTCTTTCGGGACCCCACAAACACAGCCTTCAAGCGAATAGTATGACCCACAAGTCAGTACTTCTTCTCAGATTCAGTCCCCATCTCCATGCGCCTAATGCAGCAAGTGGAATGTGCACGGGGCAACAGCCTTCGGGCTGGGAATTGTTCGACTCTGGTAGGTGCCAACTGTTCCATGAAGTACGACGGCTTCTCCCACTGCCGAGAAAGAGTTCAGATACCTTACTGTCACGTTCACATGATAGAAGTTCGTCGAGCGTAAAACTGCTTCATAAAAACGCGTGTAACAGGAAGAAATTTATTTTCGACATATCACTTCAGGTATTTACATGTATAGTACTGGGTAAATGAGAGGATATGTGCAGCTATAGATAGCAGTAGGTGAGTAAGTGTGCAACAAATCCGGTAACTTGGCAACGCCCTTGAACTTAACGAACCGTATCCGTGATGTGAACGACAGAAGAGAAATTTCTCCTGGCTTCACGTTTTCTTCGTTGCTTCATCGGAAACATTCATTCGAGAGGCAAGGTGATTGGTCCTACAGAATCAGGAACCAGTTCTGTTGATCTATCAAGTTTTATCGCACCTCCGAATCCTCAGTGTGACCGATTTGACTTTAAAAACCCACTGACACTTGTTTCCCGTATTCGGTAGCACTTGTCAATATGTGGCGAATATTCCCGCCTTCATTACACGTTTACCTATGAAATATCCCCTACAGCTACCCAACGCTTCAATCAACCGTGTTTTTTCCCAGTTTGGGATGTTATCGTATGCTCATCCCAACCGCCTGTCCAACGAAGTACGTAAATTTATTATTGACAAGGGAATCCAAAATAGCAAAACAAACACATAACGCATGCTGTCATAGTCGGGTGGAGTGACTGGATAATCCATTGTGGGAAGTCACAACATTCACCCTAAAATCTCAAATAGACAGCAATCAATTCGCTCTTTACGACGACCGAACCTCCCCTCAGGAGACTTTTAAACATGAACCGGAATACCAACACCGGAACACTCCGTTCTACGCCTCTATTGGCTCCGCACTCTCCTCTCTCTCATGGGCAAGGGCGTAAAAGAAAAAATTTACCGCTAGAATAATAGGATCTCATAAAATACAAGCCCATCCTTTACCACAGATTGCTGCTCATTCAGCAGAGCCTAAAGTTACGCAAACCCGTCAAATCTAACAGCTACTCAATATGGGTGATTCGATGGGAGATTTATCCTGCAAATACCGGATCGTCATATGAAAGACAAAGTTACGTTCAGGATCGTTTGTGCTTGGAACAATGATTGATTACACTCCCGTTGCGACGATTGTAGTTTTCGTCTCTCAGCAAGAATCCCACTGGCAATCTTCGGATTGATAAAAGATAATTCTGGAAATGAACAGATGACTGCACAGAACAGACTATATGTGTTTCTAGAAACTCCTTTGAGTGTTCCGTTCTGATCCAGACCAAAAACGTTCAAGTTTTCGAAGTTGAATTTGTGACCATCCTGGTTTTTGTCAACCGGTAACAGGGAAATCGCATTGCGCTTTTCTGAGGCCAACTAGTGTTCACGGAGACGTGGTAGCAAGTTCGTTTCCAAGTTGTTTGAAGAACTACTTCTTGGAATCTTTGCAATCAATCTGATTTGTTGTTTTTAGTTCCTGATCGAATATTTCGTCTGGCTGTGAGCTAGCTCGATCACGTGCGGATTAAACAAACTTACCATCATCCAGAAAATATTCCTGACAGTCACTTCTTGTTCGTTCGTCAGCTATCATTTTCTGAGTGTAACTTCGTCTGACGAAGTCTCGAGTGTAGCTGTTGCGTAGGTGAATTTGAATCAGGCATTGTTCCTCTGGCTGTCTTCGTTCTTCGGTGCTACAGTGAGGCTGTGTTCATTTGAAAAAAATTCCCATGCAACTCTTTTTTTTGATATACTGGGTGGTTGCTTCAGCATTCTAGGATTCAGTCTCGGGAATACTGTTGTGATATGCAAATATCGTCAAAGTGTCTGAGGTTTTTCCTGTGACTAAAATGTAGGGGACCGGCAGATTGTTGTGGTGTTCTGTCTCTATGATGAATTAGACCTTCGTGGCGGTGAAGTTTCTTTACACATCTGACCAACAGATTATTACGAACGTGTAACTGACAATCCGTAACCAGAGTCTAAGCTGGATGTGTGGTAGTTTCGTTTCCGCATTGCGGCTCCAGCGATGAACCGGATATTGGTGACTTCGCTGGTTCCCTACCACTTGGTCATATGACTTGTATTCACACCGGAGGCAGTTGACTCTTACCCCGCAGGGGCACGGAGTCCAAGCCCGCCACCGTCGGTAAGTTTTCGTGGCGGACAGTAATTCACTATGGCCTGCATCACTAACGGGCCTGGCCTACCGAATACCTCAAGTCTCAAGCTCATGGCTTTCAGTTTGACTGTAAACTGAGCCCTGGTGTCTATGATGTGTGCTTTCCTAAGTTTTCTCCCTATAGTAGTACCATCATAACAAACCTACATGTAGCTCCGTTCTGCACACAGAACGCTATATCATCTTCCCGCGACTCTTGTTTACCTTGTTCTTTTTGTTAGATAACTATTTGCACATCATAGTAGGCGATTTCAATCATGGTTCAACCTAACCCTTCACTGCGTTTGATCTGATTGATTTTTGTTTCTCCAACCAGAGACAACTCTGCTCTAGACAGGATTATCACCAATCGTCCTGCATTATTTTCCTTCAAGTTGTGTGCACCTGTCTCAGCCAGTGACAACTGTCCGCTTCTGTTGAGGCCTGATACGTACTTCCAGTCTGCTTTTAACTCTTTCAGGCAAACCAGACAAATCAAAATCCGTTTCCGAAATTTTTTTACGCGATAACATTCCTCTACAAAAGTCCCTTCACAATGCATCTTCCTGGTTTTCTTTCAAATAGTCACTAAGTAACAAAGTTTAACTGTTCGTAGAGACGGTCAATTTATTTTTTGACATATGCTGCCCCTTAGAAACCCTTTCGCCGCAACTGCCGCGCAACTTATGCTAAAATCCTTAAGAAGACGGAAGGAATACTTCTACAGACCCCGCAGTATTTCGAAAGTAAGATACAATTCTCTTTTATTAAAGAAAAAGAAATTAAACGCACTGGTTGGCTGTATGCTAGTCAACTTCCATGCAACCACAACAGTAAACGACTATGGCAAGGCATTCGGCTTGTGTGTGTGTGTGTGGAGTGAAAACTGAACACGTGAAAGTTTCTACGGACGGTGACATTAATAACAGTGCGTTCATCCACCCATCAAAATGACTCTACAAATGTATCCAACCCAGAAAATGGCGTGCACATTACCCCGTTTTCTGCGGAAGAAGTACTTAGGCTTATTTGTACTTCGAAAATAACCTCAGGTATTGGTCCTGATGGTGTATCGTCATCACTTTTCAGACACGGAGCTGCTCCTCTGACCGAATATTTCCTCTCTTAAACAAATCTTTGTGCTCGTTTTTTTTATCCCAACTGCTGGAGACAAGCCACTACTATCCCTATAGCCATGCATGGTAATTCTGGTGTCATTCTTAAAAGCTTTCGTTCCACTGCTCTGCTTAGTGTGCGTCGGTGATCGTACCGATTAAAAAGAAAGGCCACAGGTCCTCCTATGAAAAACACAAGGGAATAAGTCTGGTTTGCATCGTATCCAAACTGCTCGCTGGTATTATTCTCCACTCCTTATTTAATGCTCGCGAACAGTGCTTGCGCGAGAATCAAGCTGGGTTTAGATCTCGTCGAGGTTGTATTGATCACATGTTCACTCTTCGATAAATTTTAGAACATAGACACATCTTCCGTAGGCCCATTATCTCCCATTTTCATGATCTTAAAACGGCCTTCGACTCAGTTGACCGCACAGTTCTCCGGCGCTGTCTCTTGTTGAAGAGTGTACCAGAGAACTTAGTTTCCATCGTAAAATCCCTTTACATTATTAGCCGAAGCCGAGTTTGTGCTTACGGTGATCTTTCATCCGAGTTCACCACGAGAGGTGGTGTACGTTAGGATTGCCCCTCTCCTTTTCTCCTTAACTTTGTGATTGATATGGTCTTAAAGACCACACATTTTTCAAGTGAGGATAGTCGCATTGAACTTTACCCGGGTGGAAAGGTATCAGACCTTGAGTATGCGGACGACATAGTTCTTCTAAGTGAAGATCCACGTAAGTTGCAAGCTTTTCTGGACAGCTTGACAGGATTGCGTAGCGATGTTCAATATGCGTTTTGCGCCTTCAAAGTGCAAGATTCTCTTGCGGGACTGGTTTGGTCAACATCTGGGGAGACTACAGACGTGGCAGACAGGTTATGTTACCTGGGGAGCTGCATTTCGCCCGGAGGCCGGATATCGAATGAGGTGTCTCTGCGTATTCAGAAGGCCTTTTTGGCATCTTCTAATGTGAGTCATTTGTGGTGTCGACATGACATCTATTTACCTATCAAGGACCGACTGTACGCTGCAGCAGTCAAACCAGTGCTTCTGTATGGTTCGGAGACACGGCCACTGCATGTGGAGAATATAAGATTTTCGGCACCTGAACACCGATGTCTTCGTAGTACTGCTCGAATCTGGTGGGAACACCGTATGAGCAACGATGAGGTTCAGCGGAAAGTCTTAAGTTCAAGGATCAAATCATTAGATGAAACATTTAAACTCACTAGGCTAAGATGGTCGGAACATGTGTTACGCATGTCCCTGAGAGGATTGTTTGGCGTGCAATGTTTGCTGAGGTAGGTACCGGTTGGAAGATGAGTAAAGGTGGTCAGTCCATGACATGGAAGAAAGGTATTAGAAGGTCAACTAGTAGACTTGCCGATGTAGCTCGTGCGAGACTTCCTGGATGGGGTCCAAGAGACCCTCCCACTCAATGGTTGGATACGTTGGGGGATATGGCTAGATGCCGCGACCAGTGGCGCTCTTCCATCCACAAAGTTTCTTCATCAACTTGATTCCATTATTGCAGTTCTCCTACTCCTTTCATACTCCTTCTCCCTTCATTATTTCTTTTTGAGATTGCCACTAGGAGATAGCAACCAAAACCACCGCACCCAGTGCATGGTTAATGGTTGTCTGAACAGAACAGAACAGAAATGCTCTAACTTCACCTGGTTCTAAACTTACAGAGGGTGTCATTCTTAAACGTTTGAATTCTTCTATAAACTCTACCGATGACGCCTTACAATTTGCTTATAAACCGAAGAGGTCCACTGTGGATGCTACTGCTAAGTTAGTCCACCATATAACCAAATTCTTGAATGGATCAGTGAAGTCTGTGCGATGTGCTTTTCTAGACTACTCATCCGCATCATACCTCGTAAACGGAAAGCTCTCGGCTGTCCAAAATGTATATCTCATTACTTAACCAACAAACTTTAGTGCACACGACTAGGTTTCAAAATAACCAAACCTTTGGTGAACAATTCAGGTGTGCTTAAGGGAGCAGTCTTTCCCTCGACTTATTTTTTACCTACGTTAGTGACCTTTCATCCAGTTATCCGGCGCATTTGTTTAGGTATGAGGATGATGCGGCTCTTTGTCGAGCTGTTTCTGTAACCCAGAATTGCAATAAATTCTCCAGTAATCTGTCGTATATTTATGATTTCTCTGTTCGATCTAGTTTACCTGTAAATTTGTCGAAATGCTTCAAATGCATATTTACCCTTTCTCGATCGGTTTGATCTTGTAACGCATCTATTATTTCCATGGAACCGCAAGCTAGAGTGGGTTGTGTCAAATGCTAAATAATCACTATCGATGCAAATCTGACGTGGTCACCTCACATTTCAAACTGTGCAAAGAAACCACGCCGGCTATCTTACCACAGTCGAAAGCCTAGGCATTTTGATGTTAAACAGAGCGCTATCTCTCTTTTCGTTCATCAATGCGTTTTTCCTGTTTTTCTCTACTGTTCCCCAGTTATTTTTTCTGATCTATTGAATAAAGATTTTGAAATTCTTCATCCAGGTCTATCTACTATTAGCCGGGTATCTTTCATACCCTTAAAAGAGCGATCTGCTAAGTTGTGCGAATTACACCTGGCCGCATGTGAGAAGTTCGCTTACAAAATCTTTGCAGACAGTACTCACTATTTATACAGTGTTCTATCAAGGTGTAGCTCACTCGCTTCTAATCGTTCCTCCTTTCGATTCATATCATCTCGCATTACCTTATAGAAAAACTCTATTGTTCTTTATCTGACCAGAGCCCTTACAAACCGCGCGCTGGTATCAGCGGAAGTTCTGCTCACCTTGGTTCGATGAGTTGCCAAGTGTGAATGTTTCTTGAATGAAATGCGGATGTCTGTTTACGTAAAAGTCTGATCAAATACAAATGCAATACTTATCTCGGAGATCAATGTACACCGATGAAGCCTGTTTGGGGGCATGCGTAACAGATGTCCCAACCAGCTTAACCTGCTCAAATTGAGCCCTTGCTTCAGAAACTAAACTGTGGTTCCTACACATAACCTGGCCATTGCGGATATGATGGTGATTCAATTAATCCCTGTAACTCTAGATTGGTTGTTTTTTCCCACCAATATTGTCCACTGCCAAGTACGAGTTTCGTCGTCACATCGAAGCGCGTTTGTCTGACACTATATTTTCATGGAATGTGTTGATCCATGGACGTATGAGGTGAATTACTGTACCGCTTGAAGAGCAAGCCAGTAAAAGTCACGCGCCATGGGAACAACGAACGAAGAACGAAAAGAAGCTCCCTCTTTCTCTCCCTCTCTCTCTCTCTCTCCCTTCCTCGCGCCTTTAGGATCGAACCGCCAATTCGATCAGACCCGGTCAAGCAAATAAATTCAAACCACCACTACTGAGGTACAACTCTCGGCGAATCAACGGCGGACCGATGAGGTGCCTTCCCCCCCCTCCGCCCCCCCTGCCCCTCGAATGTCACACTCAGCGTTTGGTAAAGAAATACGTTCGTAAACAAGCTGCATAATCCGAATTCCAGGAAATGATAGTACACGGGACCAGAACAAAACCGCGTGTGTTTGTGAAGTTTTTATTCTTTTAGTTGGTATATAACTGGCGTACGAACAGTCAACCGAGCACATCTGTGGTAGAACATTCTATCCACAAACAAGGCCAGTAGCCAGTGGCAAACATCTGACTGGCTAGTGCAGTCGAATTGTCAAAAAATTGTCCACCGAGAGTTTTCGTCATGCTAACGTGTTACGTGTCACGTGATCTATAACTTTTTTTAATCGGTACGGCCTATTAACTATTTTTGCCTCCCTGAAACGACACCAACCCAGAGCAGGTTGCTGCACATGGATTGAAATTTTATATACACATGCACCTGATTTCGGACTGTGTGCCAAACAAAATGTGGTACAATCAGGAAAGAAGAGGTAAATAAAGTCCGATTCCGTGATTTGTTTGCGGACGCAATACTGTCAAGGTGCTTCCCTTAGGAATCCACAACCGGAGCCTTTAGCTATCCAACGCTTAACCCGCAAGGCAGCCAGACGAAGTGTGGGGTCTGTAGCTCACTGGGGACCGGTGACTGATTGCTTGGTTCATACGCACCTCGGATGAGGCCAAACATCCTGGGTGCCCAGTACGCCCTCCGCCACAGATTCCGGTGTGAATAGTGATGCACGCTCCGTACGCCGTCTGTGGTTGGTTTGGAATAAGGGTTCAGCCACCTCCTCTGAACTGAAAATCAGTCAACCCGGTGTAGAGCGCCGGGAGTTGGCCTTTGTCCGCAATTTTGCTGAAAACACCTCCGCAAAACAAAGTAACGTTTGTTACACTACTGACTTTTACTCACAGGACTGCGTGTTTGTGACAGTTTACCCTTGCGTGGGGAGACTCGTTGATTTTTTGTTCGGAAACAATTGAGTGATACAGTCATACTGCAACTGTTCGTAGCAATATTCATCGTACTTTACCTGGCACTGCACGTAACATCTCTTGACAATTCGCAGAGCGTTAATATGGGTGCGAAGAAAAGATTGTAACATTTCAACAGCGCGGAAGATATACGGAGGATAATCGAATTTGCACAAACATGAGATGATTTGAAGGACGTTGACAAACACTTCGGCATCAAGGTCAAAATATACCGTGTTACTGCAGCTACGGATCGGGAAACACCATTCACACCTGGGTCCTACAAGACGAAGCAGAACGAACATTTTCTTAGGCATCTGTGTGAGGTGGCGGACAAAAATCCGGCATGCACATTCAGACAAATGGACAAGAGGATGGAGAAGGATTTTCCAAACACAACGGTCTGTAAGTTGTCAAATGATCGACTGCTGGATGGGCATCACTACTCGGTTAAGAATCTGGCTATTCAGTCAGTGGAAAGAAACTCCGACATAGTCAAATCGAAACGAGCAGAACATGCCGATTGCCTGCAATGATCAGGTACTGCAACTATGAGGTTATATATTCATGAAATCAAATAAAACATAGTATTGTCTTAGCTATGGGCACTCGAAAGTAGGTAGTAAAGCCATCCGAAGTCTACCGTCAAGTAAAAGACCTAGCTTGAACATATTAGCATGTTCATCTGTCACCGATGTCTGGAAGTATGAATGCAATAGAAAGATTACATGGCATATTTTCATTGAGTTTCTTTCATGCTTATCAGTATCTATTGCCACTTAGCAACCTGGTGTTCTATTAGTATTAGTATTTATCTTTACCAATTTGCCCGTTCGTCGGACAGCCATGGATGTACAAGTACACACCAATCATCGGTTGCGTTTTATCCCACCGTACAGTTGGTTTTTCAACCCGCTGGAAGAGGCATTCAGTAAATTAGAATAAGCAAGATTTTTCCCAATTTAATTCGTTCAGAATTTTTAGAAAATTGAAAATGGTTCGTTGAATATACGGCAGTCATAAGGGGTGTGCCACATGGTTCGATGTTACGGAAGTATCTTTAAAACCTTCTCCAATCCACCTGTGGTGCAGCGTTTGATACCATTACCACGACCAACTGCGCAGCATATATATATATATATATATATATATATATATATATATCATCACATCATCATCGTACAGCGTTAAACAGTAGGGCAAGCCCCATCGACCACTGCCTTTCTCGCCATCTGGCACGTTGAATTACAAAGTATGAATATACAAGATGAACAGGGAGTGGACCTACACAAGTGGGAAAAGGAAAGAATGCCCTAGTAGACAACACACAGAATACACAGTCCAACTGTACGAACGCACATCGATCAGTCATTCTGATTCGATAGAAAGTGACAACACGATCGCCACTGCTCGCGGTTCGCAGCCATATCCTTCAGTGTCTCGAGCCAACCGGTAGATGGATCTTTTGAACCCCAACCACAAAGACGTGAAGCACCTACTTTTCCTAAGTCTGCTGTGCAGTTTCTCATTCCTCGGTGTCACGTCATCTGTTGATCTCCATGTGGTCTCTTCAACTCCCAAGGAGGGGCGGAGAATAGGACACGGTACGGCAGACGTGTGTTTGACATACGTAACACGTGTCCCAACCAACGAAGTCTACTAAGTTGGATACGCTGTGACAAAACGTTCTCCGAATTACTACCCAATACTCGCTTTCTGACCTCATCATTAATCACTCGGCTATTCCACCCAATCTTACCGATACTACACAAACATCGGTGGTCGAGAACCTCAAGACGACGAATATCTTCAGCACGCACACTACAAGTCTCGCAAACATACAACAAAAATGAACGCACTGCAGCACAGTATACACGAACTTCCAACTTCAGTGAAATATCAGATCGACGCCACAAGTGCTTCAGTCCAGTGTACGCCGCTCGAGCCTTGGATATCCTCGTACTCACCTCTACTACTGTGCTCCCATCCATAGTCACGCTGCTGCCGAGGTAGATCAAGTGGTTGACAACTGACAGCACCTCCCCATCGAGCATCAACCTCGGAATCGTTGACGTTCAGTCTTGTAACATCACCTTACACGTTGAAGGTGCAAAGCACATGCCAAATGAAGCTACAGCTCTTGCAAAAATTATTTAGTGCACGCTGAGCATGTTCCGTGCATTCGAACAAACAGACAACGTCGTCTGCGTAATCTAGGTCACATAACTTTCCACTATTTCCTAGTTCGACGCCTACATCCTGAAGATTTTGCAGTGCACGCTCCATTATCTCTCCATGACGAAGTTCAACAGGAATGAAGACATGGGACATCACTGTCAAACACCACTGGTCGTTTCGAACTGACCGGATAAGTCACCGTGAACTCTTAGGCGGCCAGAACTATGAGAATACAATGATCTCAGTAGGTTCACGAATTTCTGGGACATACCTTTTCGATGAAGAACACTGAAAAGCGATGTTCGATCAACTGAATAGAAGGCGCCTTTCAGGTCTAAGAAAACCATGATTGTCGGTCGACGATGCGTGTGACGCGTTTCAAGTAGTCGGTGAAGAGTAAAAATCTAGTCGATGCATCCTCGAACCGGGCGGAATCCAGCCTGCTGTTCGCGGACATTCCTCTCGCGAGCCGGTGTAAGACGGTGCAGCAGAATCGATACTAACACTTCGGTGACTATCGGAATAAGGCTAATCCCACGATGATTACTACAGTCATTGTGTATTCCCTTCTTGAAGATGGGAACAATCAATGACTCACTCCTTATTAACGGAATACGCTCCTCGTTCCAAATGTCACGGAGCAAGGCGGTAAGTGACTTTATCAACGCCTCACCACCCAGTTTGAAAAGAACTGGAGGAAGTTCGTCGGGCCTGCCGCTTTCCCTCGCTTTAGTGATCGAATGCATGACTCTACTTCCACTTCCGATGGGGGCTCAAGTGATACTCCCCAAGGAGTCGCAGGTGTTGACACGGGAGTAACTACACTAGCGTGCGGCCAGCTAAACTGTTTTTTGAAGTATTCGGCCCAACGGTCAAGCCTTTGCTCTTTGTCATAAGTAGGCTCTTCATTTCTTTTGCATATCGTTTCACTGACACGGCTTCGCCGTCCAACAGTGTCACGAATAAGTTTGAACAGTCTTTGACTGTTACCTGAAGCAGCTGCTATTTACATTTCTTCGACTACCTTGGCCATCATCATCATCATCGTACAGCGTTAAACAGTAGGGCAAGCCCCACTGACCACTGCCTTTCTCACCATGTTGCACGTTGAATTAAAAAGTATGAATATACAAGATGGACAGGTAGTGGACCTATATGGGTGGGAAAAGAAAAGAATGCCCTAGTAGCTAACACACGGAATACACAGTCTAACAGTACAAACGTACACCGATCAAACATTCTGATTCGATAGAAAGTGACAACACGATCTCCACTGTTCACGGTTCGCAGCCATATCCTTCAGTGTCTCCAGCCAACTGGTAGACAGATCTTTTGGACCCCAACCACGAAGACGTGAAGCACCTACTTTTCCTAAGTCTGCTGTACATTTTCTCATCCCTCGCTGCCACGTCATCTGTTGACCTCCACGTGGTCTCTTCCACTCCCTGGGAGGGGCGGAGAATAGGACACGGTACGGCAGACGTGTGATTGCCATACGTAACACGTGTCCCAACCAACGAAGTCTACTAAGTTGGACACGCTGTGACAAAACGTTCTCTGAATTAGCACCTTGACCCACCAATGCTCGTTGTCATTCTTAAGGCTTTTTGTAACTTACCTCTGCAGCTTTCGCCGCATCTTATTCATCTCCTTACAGTTCGAGAGCTGACCTTTTTTCTCTTTTAGCCTGACTGATTCTTGCGAAATCCAGTGTCTTTGATGGACAACGGATCTAGGACCACAGGCAAAACCTGCTGCAAAGTGCATTGCCTGTTTGATAATGAGCCCAATGCTCATCTACATTACTGTTCGTCGTAGATCCTAGCTCATGTGCTAACTTCTGTTTATAACGGGTGCCAACTTCTGGATCATACAAACGCTGCACGGATAACCCGGTTCGCGGTTGACGACGATTACCATGGAGTTGGAGAGATAATCGCATTAAAACTAATGCATAGTCCGACTCTACGTACGTGAACCAGTAGGATCTACAGTTCTGAACAGAACTGCGATGCGAGTTGTGTCGGAAATTGGTGCTAGACAAGAACAATCATTTGTCTGCACAAAACTGGAGAAGTCTATCCCCGTTATATGTACGCTCGATGGGTAAAGCACAACGCTCACCTAAACAAGCTTCTGACACACTAAGTTTGCCAACTTGTGCACTGAAGTCACCAGCCAGCACTACAATGTCAGAACCTTCACTGCTGTGAACGAGGGTGGTGAGTTCATCATAGAATTAATCTTTCTGCAAGTCTGAGCTGCAGTCCGTTGGGGCCTACGCCGAGATCACAAACAAATTGCGCTTAACACAACTATGCTTTCGAACGCCGACTGACCCTTGGAGTCTTACAGCACATACACGACTGTTAACAGGGATCCAATCCAAAAGGGCAGCCTCGGCCTTGTCACTCAAGACTATTCCTACACCACGGTGACCCGCAGCTCCAGCTACTTCGTCTCCTCAAGTGTGCAAAAAATAACTCGATGAGATACTGGGAGCAAGTAGTTGAATTACACTGCTCTAATCCTGGATACGCGTTTGGAAAATAGGGGAAGGGGCATATAATACAGTAAAACAAACTGAGTGAGAAAGAAAAAAAATGCTGATTTTTTGGGGCTTTTCACTGCACACTTTTTTGATGTTTCTTCAATTTGTTTGTTGGGATGATATTTTTGTGGTTACGGGGCACGAGAATTCGACAGAGAGACCGCACAGCATTCGCGTCACTGCTACTGTGAGCCATATCGCTCAACGTCTCTAACCAACAACAATCCTCATCCCTTGGGCCCCGATCGGGAAGGCGGGAACTACCAACCGAAGCCAATGCTGATGATAACTTGTTCATACGTCTACACCAAGTCGTGGCCTGATGGCCGCGTCGCTTCTTCAGCCTTGTCCAGCACATGCGAATAGAGCACGGAAAGGTAGACGATGGGCAGGTATTCGTAAAACATGGCCGAGCCATCGGAGGCGGTGTAGAGCGGTCACTTCGTTAAAAGGGCGGCTATCCGTGCCCAACACATGACGGTGCGCCCCATCATTACTCATTCGACATTCCCACCAGACACGTGCAATGCTTCGGAGACATCGGTTGTCAAACACGGAAAGATGTCGAGCATCCTCAACGCGAAGCGGCATACGATCGTCACAGTCAGCTTTGCAACACCAATCTTTTTGGTAGAAAAATGATAATAAACTGTTCCAACATTTTTTGATGTCATAATATCCCGATACTGTTGATTTGACTGGCTTGCAGCGGCATGGCTTAAGGTTGGATGTAAAGGTTGTGGGTCATGGCTGAAGAATGGTGGGCCGTTGCTAAAAGAATGTGGGTCGCAGCTATAGAATTGCTGGTTTTGGCCAAAGCTTGATGAGAAAGGATATAATATCTAGCAAACGCGAGATACGGTTTAAAAAGACTAATAATCGCACCACGACGACGAGCTAAGCGGATTGATGGTCTACCTACCTGTGGCAAATCCTTTGAACAGGTTTGATTCACGGTCGCTGACGGCAGTGCCGTTCAACTGATCGGACACCCCATTCACGGATGCATCGGCCTCGTTGCCCGGCCGCTCTGAACCACGGGTTGAATCGTCTGGGTCATCGTACGGGTAAAAACCGGAACCAGACAGAGTTCTGTACGAGTCCAGTGCATTGTGAATGGCCTGCATGTCTTCCTGAGAGACAGACAGATAGATAGAGAGACGCGTAATACAAAATGAATTTTACGTCTTACTAGTGATTCCAATAAAGCCAACTTTATCACTCTGTCTACCCGAATTCTTAAAGTTTGGAATTTTGATGCCTCCCGTTTCGCAGACCAACTCTACTTCAGATATTCAAGCGTGAAAAATCGACAAATCATTCGTATCAGCATTCGGACGTTTAGGAGTTTTCATCCCGTTGTTATTTAGCAAATTATGTCCCTGAAATGTTGAATTTGGTTGATTCTTGGTTGACCACTTCAGGATCTTTGCATCCTTCTCTGTTGTTGTTTTATTACATATTTTATCAAAATATGCTATTTAAGTTGTGTGATTTCTATGCAAATGATTGCGTTTGTTTCTCATCGATAATTTTTAGCCCTAATCCTAATTAGTGTCATCACCCGGGAGAAGCATGACTAAATGTGAGTTTTCGTTCCTGCACATCCTGAAGTGTTTGCAGAGTCCTTATAGCGGTGGTTTCGGTTGTCTGTTCGATGGTCACCGTTTGAACCTGACAACGAGTGATGTGAAAAGACCGCGATTCGGTTATTTGCTCTCAGGTAGACTTCATTTTTTAACATAACTTCGTTTTGGCTTTTGTCATTCTAACGACTGCACAACGAGAAAATTTCCTGTTATCCGTTACCCTTATTCATTCCACATGAGATCAAGTAGATCAGGTGTGATAACCAGCCGGACGACAGTGGCTCAATAGGACGCCATTATTTGTAAATTAGGTTCGTACTGAATGGGTGAGGACACGCCGATGCCACTATAAGGGACGGTCGCGGTATATTTACCAAACCTACTCGACTTGTGGACATAGTCTGTATAACATCCGGACCAATGGAAGGTTTTGAGTATAATACTCATTCTGGATATTCGATTTACAGTAACGTGTTTGTAGTACGGTTAACCTCAGCTTTTCTCCTGATTCGTTCAAGAAATGCTGTTCATTAGGAACCAGAAGCCCAGTAAAATATAGAATAACCGGGTTATATATATATATATATATATATATATATATATATATATATATATATATATATATATATATATATATATATATATATAATGTAAACGCTTCATCCTGGTCAATTTTTCCACGATAGCTGGTAAAATAGGCTGTGAGCAACAAATTGTACACGATGGATCAATTTAGGATTTGATGAGATAAGTACATCAAGATATTTATCGCACTGGACTCGTCCAACGTTTCAGTGTTAGACAAGTTGGACAGTGTTGGGCAATTTACCTGTGATTTATTTTATTACATGCTTTTGCATGGTCGCAGTGGAAGGGGTAGACCCCACAGCCCCAAAGGTCCACTGCATTGTTAGGGATAACCTGCAGCGAAACCCTGAAACTTGGAGTGGAGAACCACAAAAGATTCCAATAGGTCAGGTGTGGCAACGATCCGGACGACAGTGGATTATTGTCTACAATCAAAGTAATCGGTGATGGAGCGGATTCGAACCTCGGAGATGGTAATCAAACGACCTAAATCACTCTACCATCACCGGTGATGTGGTGTTACGATCAACTGAAACAGTAATTTTACACCTTAATTGGGACTATGTGCAAATCAGATGGTGTTGGACCACCGCGTGATCATAGAGATAGGCTGTTGTATTGGATCGACATTAACCCTGTTCCGGGATTCAGAACCAATCGCATGTTCGACGTAGTTGAGTAGAGGATGACGCAATAGAGGAGAGGTCATACGTATAGCAAGCAAACAAAAACCTTGATGAGATAGCACCTTGGAAAACAACGATGCGAAGCGGCGGGGTCAGTGAAAATGGCCGTGTTATTCTGTGCTCTTGATACTGATTTCCCATATTTTCATCATTGTACCACCACCACTGTGTTCACTCACACGTCAACGTTGTGTCTTCGATGTCTGAGTACACCGCGCACATTTTGGTTTTCGTAGCAGATACTACTGCGTCTTGAAAAACGCGGAATAATGCGATTCTCCTCATCCTGTGAGGAATAAACGGAAAATAATGAAACAACCTGTAGCCGGAATCGTCGAGCTGGATGGAAAATTGCTTTCATGAGGAGAAATATCCAATCAACGTGCGCCCCGCTAGTTCTATCGTTCAATATCCCTTCAGTCATGTCAAAAATGTCTCATATGCAGCTACTCACTGAAGTCATGGAAATATGCACGCTGTGGACTAGTTTTCACTTCAGGAATCTCGGCTTCATTCGGCGATATATGGTGAATTATGGTAGCCAGATAGAGAACCAAGCGGAAGATCTAATGGTTTCTGTACTTACATACATCATCATTAGTGTCGATGATCCTCGTGCATTTTTACATAGATCACGCAGTGTTAGCTGTCATACCATTTAAGGTAGGACATACTTTATCACCAGATGCTCTGCCATTGTTATATCTAATCCGTGTATAACCACGTGATTCCACGGAACTAACCAGTTTTGTGGGTTGATTCTATTTGACATTAATAGAGTGGATTGAAATCTCAATTTCTATTTCGGATAGCGACTTTAACTGCTCCAATTTCACTTACCGCAGTAAAATATTTCTTCATAACATTGTAAATTTTCCCACCAGAGATAGTGCTTATCCGTAGATAAGCTATCTTTCGTTCATGATTTTAGGCATGTCCACGTAGGAAATTTCGATCGCTGTGTTGTTAAAGCTCCCCCACAAAAACAGTGAATATAATCACCAAATCCTAATGAAGCGCCCAGGCCACAAGGTGCCTTTAGGGTAGCGCGACGCACTCAATTTTCATTCAATCAAAGGTTCCGTGGCTTCTCTCGACTTGCACTTATTTAACGATTCTGACGTATCTAAACATTGAGTTGTTTAAAGTTCAGTTACGCAGGACGCGTCATGAACAATGGGTAGAGGCCGGACAAAGTCAAATCTCACTGAACCAACTAATGGGTAACATACGGTTTGGTTCAACCGGCCGCTGTGTACCAGTAGAGGACACGGCAGCGAATCAGCACGGAAAGAAAGTCTACTCAATATAGAATACTGAGGTATGGTGCAACACAATAAATGGGCCAAAGAATAAATTTGAAGAAAGTGTGAAAGGTCCCTCCGGAGGTAGAATACAAACTTTAGCAGCGCACCCTCCACTGACTACGGCCCTGAGATATACCGGGGCAGGGGTTTCAGTCAAGTGTGTTGTGGATCTTGAAGTGCTCAACTATGCAAGCGTGCAAAACCCACGGAGGAAAGCCTCCACGTGAATATTTCCACCGATCGGGGACACATCATGACTTGACCTCCAAAACGCTTACTAGAAGGATATAGAAGTGAAGTGCCGGGAATTTTTCTGAACAACGGGAAAATGATCGTACTTGACTAGGCAGAAACCGTCCACAAATTCTGGACAGCTCCCGGATCTAAAGATTCAACCTCGTCCACGTTCCACTTGTTCCATTGAATGCACTGGGCTAAGAAGTGAATCCGAAAAGCGAATCGACAATTTATGAACTGGCGAACACAGAACAGAAAACAAACAAACAGGTCTGGCGTGACACAAGACAGGAAGCTTTCACACGAATACTTCGGTCACATTTCCGTGCCGCGTTAACGTTCTACGGCTTTGTGAGTAACACCGTTGAGTAGAGCAACAACTCATAAATTCTAATTGGAGTTTCACTACCGTTAAAACACTGGTTAGGGTAACAAGAAAACAAGTTGAGCATTGCGGATAGCCACGAAGTATTATTCATCCGATTCCGTAAGAAGACTTTTGAATTTAATTTTTTTTAAATCCAGGATCGGCACAGGTTATCACGATATGAGTCTGATTACCGGGTTGAGGTACGAAGTCTGAGCGTGGCTTGTTGGGTATTTATGTGGCTCTACCTCTAAACTTAGCGTTAGACCTATCGGTTATCCCTAACTGCACAGCGGTTCTCTGTGTTCACAGGCTATGTCCTTCTTACTGCATTCATGACGCTTAGTTCCTAGACTATTTCATGTCCCACCAGTCGAGGTGACAGCATTAATACTCAGGAATTCATGAGAACCATCAATCTGAACTGCCAATACAGCCATCATTTAAAGCCATAGGGAAGAGGGATTTCAGTAAAAAGGCGATAGAACCCGATAGTTCGAAGACAGAGTCAGGGACTCACAAACGACGGAGAACATTCATGTCAGGACCAGTTCAATGATATTGCTTCGAAAAAGGAAGAGAAAAACAAGAAAGATTTTAGACGACTTGACAATGCTCAGGTTCGACGGAATCACCCCCGATTTCTTGATATATAACGCATTCTGATAAGTGTATTGAGTAGAAGATGGCGGTATAGATTATCCAGTACATGCAACTGGTCTTGCATAACGCGTTGGACGTTCTGGCTGGAGATGCTAGGTGACTAATGTCTGGGCGCGGTGGTAAGTAATGTAATCAAACTCTTCTGTAAAGTTACCCGCTAGTCGATGGCCTTCACGACTCATCTTGCTTTCCTTTGTTACTTTATTTTTTGTTACATGCTTGCGTATGAGTGCAGTCGAAGGGGTACATACCCATCAGCCTCAAAGGTACACTGTATTCTTAGAGATAACCGATGACCTAACTCCGAGAGCGCAGAATCATATGAGGATCTAACAGGTAAGTAGGTCAAGCGTGGTTACGAGTTGCGCGACAGTGGGTTACTGTCTTCGACCGAGTTCAGTCCAGTTCATTCAACCATCAACCGCGCACTTCTGTGCTCTGGTTATGGTTGCTACCTTCCAGCATCATCGAGTCAAGGGAAAAAAGAATAGAGGCATAAAGTAAATAGGGCTGGTGACAAAGTAATGAACAGGAATCACGAAGAGATTAAATGCAGTTACGTCACTGGCCACGACAAAGCCATAACACTTAAAGTCCCCAGCCACCTGGTAGCCGGGTCTCGTGGACGTCAACCTGGAAGTCTAACAGACTCTACATGGACAAGCCCATTGGTCAAGGTTCGCATCCCTTTCTGCCATGTCATGGATTGACCATCTCAACTTACTATCCAATCACTACATGCCTCGGAGAGCAGCGTACGCCGAGGAAGTCTATCGGTGGGCATGAATACCACATGTCCCAACCACCTCAACGTGTTTATATTCAGTACTCGTTCCAGTGTCTCACTACTGGATCCTAACACCCTACCTCCAGCCTCAGCATTGCTGATACGATGTTCTCACGGTAATCCAGCGATTCCTCTACTTCGGTCTGGGTAACCGGGTTGTATTCAGCCCACATGCTTGCTTGAAATGGAAATGGCAACGTGGAAGCCAAGCCAAGACAAGGCACCGTGTCTGTCAAAGTGCCAGCTCGAAGCCGTGCTCTGTGATGGTTATGTTGTGGCAAATTGTCCTCTAACTTCAGAGAGATTTCTCCTGAGAATTCACGCATATTTTTTTCATGTTTTTGCGTGGCACCACGACTCTGTAATTTGTACTGGGTTATCAATGAATATATATATATATATATATATATATATATATATATATATATATATATATATATATATATATCACTAGTCACCCTTCGGCTTCCATTCAAAGGTGATGATGTCAATTGCTTGCTCAAACGACAACTTGGATCAGCGATTGCTCGAACACATTATGCAGCTGACCTCAGAATCGTTCATCGAACGATTGGGATCCCCACACCCTCGGTGAAATAACGTCTACCGCTGTACACCAAATCCAATATAATTTACCAATTTCAGTGTAGTTGCGGAGCACCCTACGTGGATCGAACAGAGCGGCAGTTGCGTAACCGAGTGATTGAACATATTCTAAATTGGGTACAATGTTTTTTGATGCAATCAGGGTCAGATCAAACGCATAATGACAACGTTCAAAACCATAAGATCTCGTCGTCGGCCGTCGCTCATTGTCTTCTGATGACGCAACATCCAGCTGACCGAAGCACTGCGTTTCGGGTCATATACACGGCAAGGAATACCAGGCTATTGAGGTTTGTCCAAGCTATTTGCATACATCGATGGAAACCCATTTTGTGTCAGCAGAAACAGCTCTTTGTTGATGCGTCTTTACCATGGTGACGTAACTTGACTATTGTAATTTTCCCTGCATTTGTAGGACATTGTTGCTTTACATGAACTTATGTGAAAGGTATCGCTCTGCAGCATGCACCGTCCCGGACATAAGTCGTGCTATGTTGCAACTCTGGCTTTTTTCAAAACAATCTATGTCCCGCCGCCACCGTAGATGGTTCAGGCTGGTAAAAGTCAATCCCGCAATGACACTTTATCCGATATCTGACCACCCAGCGAGATTTAAGTACCCAGGTAGCAAAACGTATCTACTTCAGCCAGAGCTTCCCCGCCAAACAAGGCTTGGTGTAAAGTCAACCCAGTCTTGGGGCAGCACTTTACTTTAAAGGTGCAAAACGCATCCCAAAAATCCTTATATTGTTTATACTATATAAGGTTTTAAAATTACTTGGATCTTCACTCAGAAGAACAATACCATCCGCGTATTCAAAGTCGGACAGTTCAGTCCCTGAGCAAAGACCGATGCCGTTATTCTCACACGAGGACAGGGCCATTCAAGGCACTATTTCATTTACAAATTTGATAAGGAAGGGCGAAAGAAAGGCAACTCTGATGAACACCACTCTCCGTGGTGAGCTCGGGTGAAAGATCGCCGCAGGCACGAACTCGGCTTTGACTGATCGCATACAAGCATTGCAAAAGAGAAATAAATTTCTCCGGCACACCCCTCAACGGGAGGCAGTGCCCGAGGACTGTGCGGTCGACCGAGTCGAACGCCGCTTTCAAGCCAGGGAAGGCAGAGACCGTCGGTTTCGGGGCTCGAACCTCTGACCTCCGATGTGGTAACCGAACGCTTTAAACCACTCGACCGCCACCAGTCACTCGGCGGGGGTCGGTTATGTTGAGAGGAAGTAGCAATCATCAGACCATTTGTGTGAAGTTGCTGGTTTCAAAAGTGGTTCGAATTGAACACCTTGTAAGAAAAGTGTGCTACTGGTTGTGACAAGAATAGAACAAGATCTGCCTTTGACACGCGAAGAAAACATCGAAGTACATCAACGGATACAAGAATTTAATTAACCTAAACACGTGACTAAATCGCACGTGATCGGAGTATCAAGCACAATCGTTTGAGGTTGTGAACTACAAGCTGAGCATTTGTAAACAGCACGGTTAGTCAATGATACTCGTGCAAAAGGAGGTGATAATCGCATGATGTCATTTGGTTTGTACTGCGTAATGTGTAAGGATCGCAACAATATAAGAGCAATACAGTAGTCATTCGGAAATTTTATCTGCGTGAACAGTTGTTGTTGTTGTCGTTGATGTTCCGTTTTGTTTACGCACCATAGTTTCACAGGTCACAACACGGTATCCGGATTACCGATCAGATTGCCGAACAAAGTGCGCACGCGTGTGTTTGTGCACTAGAATGATACGACACTCACGGACCAGGACTAGTTTTGAGTTTCTTACACAGCATGCAACTCGATGGAATCCGCCTATTCATAACATTTGATCCAACAGAGATATCTAAGATAATTTCGAAGTCACCTAGATTTCGTTTCACTATAGCCAGAATCGGTATTCTTTGACGAGGTTATTGAATGGCCGAACTGAACTAGAAGCAGATGGAGTCTTTTCCAGTTTTGTTCAGTTCAATACGAAGTACCCATAATCTGACACGAGAATTTAATTTGGGATTCCACTAGAAAATGCAACATTTTTTAATACACACTTGCGCATGACTTCAGTGGAAGGGGTATACTCTACTGCCCATTGCATTACTAGGGTCATCCAGAAGGCAGACCCTGAGATTTGAAGTGGAGAACCATATAAGGTCCCAATAGGTCAGGTGTGGTAACGACTAGTCTACCACCAAAGTAACTGGCATCGCAAACGGGATTCGAACCTCTCTGGACCCCGAGGTAGTAAGCAAACGCACTAAACCACTCGACGACCACCGGTCAAACAAGCCCAATACGGGCAAGTCCATTGACCGTACATTTCTGGAGCAAAATCCTCCCTCCCCCCTTCTATCCTCACCTCTTAGGTGAACAAGAAACGCATGCGAAATAAAAATAAACAACAGACTGTCCTGTCCAGTACCTGGTCGCTCAAATCCATGTTTTCATTATTCTGTTGCAAAAAAAGTAATTCCGTACAACAACAAAAAATGGGTAAATTTTTCATTTATCACGCCAACGACGGACGGATTGAGCATAACTGGTAACGGGGCGTATGGTGAATCACAATGATCAGGTCAAGTGAAAGTGAGCGCACTTACGTCAAGACGTGACCATTGACCAAATTTTTCCACCATTCGCGTATGCTCGGTGTCCATCGTGATTGGTTGTTGGTTAGGAAGTCTTGACATCTCCGGAGTGGTGGACAGTTTTTGACTGTGACGCCCCGGAGAACGTGAGAAAATCGCGTCGGCGTAGAGGCCTCCAGCAGCTGCACTCTCAAATCGTTCCAATTGACCTTGTAACGAGGCGACTGGATTGGCCGCGTGACGAAGTCCCTGAATAACGCCCAAAGCGGATCGGCTGTCTAAACGATAGACTGACATCAAATAGACCGCGACTATGGCAACGCTGGCTGACATGCCAGAATCACTGTATGGGAGAATAGCAAATGACGGGCTCTTTTTTACCAACTACCTTGTCATAATTAACTCAAAATATTAAACTCACAGAAACGGGGATAACTGAGAAAGACGAAACGTGAACCAAGTCCTAATTACCAACAGTCCAGTAATGCAGTTGCAAATTCCAGTCTGAAAACTCGGGTTTTGGCCATAAATCTAGCAAATCATCACTAGACGTAAATCTTACAACACTACCGATTATATGTTATGGTCAGCGAAACCCTGGCACGACATAATGACTCGGTCTACAATAAACCCCGTTTGAAATATGCTTTTCGGAAGTGAGTTTCAAAAAGGAGAATACTAATTACACGACATAGATTCCGAAACACTTTGCTGCATTTTAACTGTAAAATATTTGTACAGAATATATGGACAACGACAAGTTCAAATACAATAACGAAAGAAGGGTCGCCACCTGTCATCGCCTCCATAGACTCCGACAAGGGTGACCTCAAATCAGTGTAACGTATTTGGAATGAATTGTTGCCATCGGCCTTGTGGTTCGCTGCTAACACATGCCTCATAATCGATGGATACAGACGTAACTACTATTATTGGGCGGCAAAACGTGTGAAGCCCCAGGATGACATCGGAGATGCTTTCGAGCCCAGGTAGGAAACGCGATCCCAAGAAACTGACAACGGAAGAAGCTGAAGCGGTTCAAACGTTAACACCTCTTCATTCAGACCAGGACATGGACGTCACTCAAGCCTTAGTACCGCGAGCGCGCTAAGCTACGAGACCACCGAGGGCGTCGAATATGACGAAACCAAATTACGGGGGTAATAGTGTTATACGGCAAATTGCCAGGTGACATTATCCTCAACGGAGCGTAGGACAGTCAACTAAACCTCCGCTTGGACTAATTTTAGTGTCGATTACACTGAACTGAATCACCTCCCGCTCACTTCTGACCGGAAAAGTAGTACTGCTTCTCTGGATGATGTCGCGAGGATGAGGGTGGAATCTAATGTGAGCACGAATAAAACTAACGGTTGTTACGGGAGCACACAGTCAGTAGTCACGCGATTTACGCCTCAAAACTGCAAGGTGGTAGTCCCCAACCGATTTTATAAGTGATATGTAAAAATAAGATACGTTCGGCATCTAGACCGATTTAAATTTACGGGCAACATCAAATAAGAAACCAACCACAATGGGGGATTTAATTAAGGTGAGGCACACGTAAATGAAAAGGTAAAAGACTGTCACATACAAACCTCAATTTGTAGCGTCCTTCAACAAGATCTCAAACACTAAACAACAACAGTGGAGTCGAAAAAGGGAAGCCCACTGGGCAACGGCAATCGGGGGACAAAAGGTCAACAGATTACAGCACCATTAGCCTAACAAACTTAAACGACGAACAGAGGGACAAAAACCAAGAAAGAACAGTGACAATGCAGGCTACCGTCAACGGAGGTTGTGGGAATGAAGGGTAGAAATCCCGACTCAGCGTAGGCAGCCAATGGACACATGGGTGCAAACCTGGGTTCATGTAAGTTACATCACATCATCACTGTACAACGTTGAACACTAGGGCAAGCCCCACCGACCACTGCCTTTCTCGCCATCTGGCACGTTGAATTACAAACTATGAATATACAAGATGAACAGGGAGTGGACCTACACAAGTGGGAAAAGGAAAGAACGCCCTAGTAGACAACACACAGAATACACAGTCCAACTGTACGAACGCACATCGATCAGTCATTCTGATTCGATAGAAAGTGACAACACGATCGCCACTGCTCGCGGTTCGCAGCCATATCCTTCAGTGTCTCGAGCCAACCGGTAGATGGATCTTTTGAACCCCAACCACAAAGACGTGAAGCACCTACTTTTCCTAAGTCTGCTGTACATTTTCTCATTCCTCGCTGCCACGTCATCTGTTAACCTCCACGTGGTTTCTTCCATTCCCGAGGAGGAACGGAGAATAAGACGTGCGTTTGCCATACGTAACACGTGCCCCAACTAACGAAGTCTACTAAGTTGGATACGCTGTGATAGAGAACTCCCTGAACTGGTACTCAATACTCGATTTCTGACTTCGGCATTGTTCACTCGGTCATTCCATCCAATCTTAGCGATACCACGCAAACAGTGATGGTCGAAAACTTCAAAGCGACGAATACCCACTATACGCAGACTCCAAGTCTCGCAAACACAACAAAACTGAACGCATCGCAGCACAGTACACATGACCTTTCAACTTCAGTGAAATATCAGGTCGGCGCCACAAGTGCTTCAGTCCGATGCACGTCTCTCAAGCCTTGGATATACGCATGTTCATCTCCTCTATTGTGGTCTCATCCATCGTCACGCTGCTGCCGAGGTAACGAAAGCGGTCAACAATTGTTAGTTCCTCCCTATTGAGCGCAAACCTTGGAATCGTTCACGTCCAATCTTGCAACATCACTTTACACTTTGAAGGTGCAAAGCGCATGCCAAATGAAGCTACAGCTCTTGCGAGATTATCTAGTGCACGTTGAGCATGTTCCGTGCATTCGAACAAACAGACAACGTCGTCTGCATAATCTAGGTCACATAGCTTTTCACTATTTCCTTGTTCGACGCCTACATCCTGAAGATTTTGCAGTGCACTCTCCATTATTTTGTCCATGACGAAGTTGAACAGGAGCGGAGACATGGGACATCCCTGTCGAACACCGCTGGTCGTTTCGAACTGACCGGATAAGTCACCGTAAACCCTAACGCGGCCAAAAGTATGAGAATACAATGATCTCAGTAGATCCTTGAACTTCTTGGGCGTATCTTTCCTGTGAAGAGCATTGAATAGCACCGCCTGGTCAACTGAATCGAAGGCGCCTTTCAAGTGAAGGAAAACTATTAATGTCGGCCGACGGAGTGTGTGAGGAGTTTCAAGTAATTGGCGAGGAGTAACAATTGGGTCGATGAATCCATAACGTGAGTGGAGTCCGGTTTGCTGTCCGCGGGCATTCCTCTCGCCACCTGGATTAAGCCGACGCAACAAAATCCAGGATGATACATTAGTGACTATCGGAACTGAGCTAATCCCATGATGATTGCCACAGTCATTGCGTATTCCCTTTTTGAAGATGAGAACAATCAATGACCCGCCTCGTAACAACGGAATACGTTTCTCATTCTAAACACCACGGAGTAAGGTGGTATGTGATTTTATCAATGCACCACCACCCATTTTGAAAAGAACTGGAAAGAGTCCGTCAGGACCGGCCGCTTTCCCACGCTTCAGTAATGGAATGTATGACTCTACTTCCACTTCCGATGGGGGCTCAAGTGATACTCCCCAAGGAATCGCAGATGTTGACTTCGGAATTACTACATTACCGCGCGGCCAGCTAAATTGCTCCCTGAAGTATTCGGCTCAACGGTCAAGCTTTTGCTCTCTGTCATAAATAGGCTCTTCATTTCTATTGCATATCGTTTCACTGACACGGCTTCGCCGTCCAACGGTCTCACGAATAAGTTTGAACAGTCTTTGACTGTTTCCTGAAGCAGCTGCTATTTACATTTATTCGACTACCTTGACCCACCAATGCTCGTTGTCATTCTTAAGGCTTTTTGTAACTTACCTCTGCAGCTTTCGCCGCATCTTATTCATCTCCTTACAGTTCGAGAGCTGACCTTTTTTCTCTTTTAGCCTGACTGATTCTTGCGAAATCCAGTGTCTTTGATGGACAACGGATCTAGGACCACAGGCAAAACCTGCTGCAAAGTGCATTGCCTGTTTGATAATGAGCCCAATGCTCATCTACATTACTGTTCGTCGTAGATCCTAGCTCATGTGCTAACTTCTGTCTATAACGGGTGCCAACTTCTGGATCATACAAACGCTGCACGGATAACCCGGTTCGCGGTTGACGACGATTACCATGGAGTTGGAGAGATAATCGCATTAAAACTAATGCATAGTCCGACTCTACGTACGTGGACCAGTAAGATCTACAGTTCTGAGCAGAACTGCGCCACGGGTAGCTCACGGCGATATGATCAATTTGACTCAAAGTACCTGCAGAGTTAGAGCGCCATGTCGCTGTTCGACGCGAGTTGTGTCGGAAATTGGTGCTAGACAAGAACAATCATTTGTCTGCACAAAACTGGAGAAGTCTATCCCCGTTATATGTACGCTCAGTGGGTAAAGCACAACGCTCACCTAAACAAGCTTCTGACACACTAAGTTTGCCAACTTGTGCACTACAATGTCAGAACCTTTACTGCTGTGAACGAGGGTGGTGAGTTCATAATAGAAATCATCTTTCTGCATGTCAGAGCTGCAGTCCGTTGGGGCGTACGCCGACATCACAAACAAATTGCGCTTAATACAACAACCCTTCGAACGCCAACTGATCCCTGGAGTCTCACAGCACATACACGACTATTAACCGGGATCCAGTATTAAAGGGCAGCCTCAGCCTTGTCACTCAAGACTATTTCTACATCACGGTGACCCACAGCTTTAGCTGCTTCGTCTCCTTAAGTACGCAGAAAATAACTCGATGAGATACTGGGAGCAAGTAGTTGAATTACACTGCTCCAATCCTGGATACGCGTTTCACTTAAGCAGCAGACATCAATCTTCAGAGAATCTACTGTGAGGGCTAAGCACGCCTGCTGACCGACCTGCATGAGTGTACGCACGTTGAAGGAGCCGAGATTCAGAGGCTGACGAAGCGTGAGAAGATGTGAGTTACCAGACCGAGGATTATTCCCGACACTATTTGACGATGAACCGTTGCGAGTATCGACCGTGTTATCAGTGGGAGCATTATGGGTGGATAGATGGGGCAAAAAGAGGTGGTTGGGGACAGAAGACAAAGGTTGAGTAAAAGATAGGGAACTCTGAGCAGTAGCCCAGTTATCCCTACCCACTCCACCTGATGCAGTGGGTAGCGCGGTCCTGATTATCCTGCGCAGCGACTGATTTTGTACGGAATTCTTTGCATCCGTGTAGTTGATGGGAGATGTTGGACAGGTACTGCTAGGGTGTTTAGCCACAAAGCAGAACGATTAGGGTTCTCAACCAAAGCCTTTAGTTTTAACAGGAACCTGTCCGCAAGGAAGTGGGGTGGCTGAGTGAAAGCCCATTTGCTTGGATCAATTATTCTCTTACTGATTTTATCGACTGAGTTGGCAGGTGAAATCGGACCCAACCTTGAGGACCAGGAGACTGTTTCGTCAGTTCTCTACCCATTGGCCTGTTAGGCATGACTGCATCTCCGGCTTGAGGAAGTCACGCTGTGTAGCTCTATGGGTCATAGAAGGAAGTCAAGGTGCAGTCTCGTCGTGATGGCATGTGAGTTACACAGGTCGCTAGACGGTTATGGGACGCACAGTACGTGATGAGCGGTGTATGGATGAATGACCAGTACATACATAAAGACCATTGTCACAAGGAAGAAACGTTCTGTCGAGTAGGCTGCGAGAGGGATTGCGTGAACGAGGAACAGTGAATGTGTGAAAGATGAGCATAGCGGATTCAATAGGAGCAAAAACCATCCACCTTGTTTACTCAAATTTTTCCGTTTTCACCAAAAAGTGTGCGAAATGAAATTCAAAAGACCATGAAATGACGTGATACTGATCCCAAACCTACCATCTCCGCAAAATTAATTGTTGAGTTTCGTATTTAGCCAGTTTGTGCAGAATGATCGCGAAAATTGGTGGGTGAAGGTAGCCGAAGAAATGGAAATAGCAGCTGCTTCAGGTAACAGTCAAAGACTGTTCAAACTTATTCGTAACACCGGTGGACGGCGAACTCAGGTCAGTGAAACGATTTGCAATAGAAATGGAGAACCCATCCATAGCAAACAGCAAAGGCTTGACCGATGGGCCAAGTACTTCAAAAAACAGTTTAGCTGGCCGCACGCTAGTGTAGTTACTCCCGTGTTAACAACTGTGACTCCTTGGGTGGTATCACTTGAGCCCCCATCGGAAGTAGAAGTAGAGTCATGTATTCGATTACTAAATCGAGGGAAAGCGGCAGGTCCCGACGAACTTCCTCCAGTTCTTTTCAAACTGGGTGGTGAGGCGTTGATAAAATCACTTACCGCCTTGCTCCGTGACATTTGGAACGAGGAGCGTATTCCGTTAATAAGGAGTGAGTCATTGATTGTTCCCATCTTCAAGAAGGGAATACACAATGACTGTAGTAATCATCGTGGGATTAGCCTTATTCCGATAGTCACCGAAGTGTTAGTATCGATTCTGCTGCACCGTCTTACACCGGCTCGCGAGAGGAATGTCCGCGAACAGCAGGCTGGGTTTCGCCCGGTTCGAGGATGCATCGACCAGATTTTTTTCTTTTGCCGATTACTTGAAACGCGTCACACGTACCGCCGACCGACAATATTGCTTTTCTTAGACCTGAAAAGCGCCTTCGATTCAGTTGATCGAACATCGCTTTTCAGTGTTCTTCATCGAAAAAATTTGCCCCAGAAGTTCGTGAACCTAATGAGATCATCGTATTCTCATACTTTTGGCCGCGTTAGGGTTTACGGTGACTTATCCGGTCAGTTCGAAACGACCAGCGGTGTTCGACAGGGATGCCCCATGTCTCCGCTCCTGTTCAACTTCGTCATGGACAAAATAATGGAGAGTGCACTGCAAAATCTTCAGGATGTAGGCGTCGAACAAGGAAATAGTGAAAAGCTATGTGACCTAGATTATGCAGACGACGTTGTCTGTTTGTTCGAATGCACGGAACATGCTCAACGTGCACTAGATAATCTCGCAAGAGCTGTAGCTTCATTTGGCATGCGCTTTGCACCTTCAAAGTGTAAGGTGATGTTACAAGAATGGACGTCAACAATTCCGAGGTTGATGCTCGATGGGGAGGCGCTGGCAGTTATCGACCACTTCACCTACCTCGGTAGCTGCGCGACGACCGATGAAAGCATTGTAGTAGAGGTGAGTACGAGGATATCCAAGGCTCGAGCGGCGTACGCTGGACTGAAGCACTTGTGGCGTCGATCTGATATTTCACTGAAGTTGAAAGGCCGTGTATACTGTGCTGCAGTGCGTTCAGTTTTGTTGTATGTTTGCGAGACTTGGAGTCTGCGTGCTGAATATATTCGTCGTCTTGAGGTTCTCGACCATCGGTGTTTACGTAGTATCGCTAGGATTGGGTGGAATAGCCGAGTGATTAATGATGAGGTCAGAAAGCGAGTATTGGGTACTAATTCAGAGAACGTTCTGTCACAGCGTATCCAACTTAGTAGACTTCGTTGGTTGGGACACGTGTTACGTGTGGCAAACACACGTCTACCATACCGTATCCTATTCTCCGTTCCTCCTAGGGAGTTGAAGAGACCACATGGAGGTCAACAGATGACGTGGCAGCGAGGAATGAGAAAATGTACAGCAGACTTAGGAAAAGTAGGTGCTTCACGTCTTTGTGGTTGGGGTTCAAAAGATCCATCTACCGGTTGGCTCGAGACACTGAAGGATATGGCTGCGAACCGCGAGCAGTGGCGATCGTGTTGTCACTTTCTATCGAATCAGAATGACTGATCGATGTGCGTTCGTACAGTTGGACTGTGTATTCTGTGCGTTGTCTACTAGGGCGTTCTTTCCTTTTCCCACTTGTGTAGGTCCACTCCCTGTTCATCTTGTATATTCATACTTTGTAATTCAACGTGCCAGATGGCGAGAAAGGCAGTGGTCGGTGGGGCTTGCCCTACTGCTTAACGCTGTACGATGATGATGACGATGAGTTTGTGCAGAAGACGAAAAATGCAACCCCGATTTCCCAAGCGGTAGCAGATAGGTTTTGTTATCCACGTAGTTAGATAGCTCCGGTGGTCGGATATTGGATAGTGTGTATCATCACACAAGGAGAAAGCGCACTTGGCTTTTACGAATCTCAACCACCCGTGGCGTTGACGTGACGGCTGACCTGGAGGTCTTGTTTTCCATGTTCTCCCCCTGCGCGAGCGGGTCGAGTTACCAGCTACTGCGCGTGATTAGGAATTGTGTATTATTGGTTGCACGATAGTTGGTCGGCGTTCGTAACACGTACTTTGCATTTGAACGCTTATCATTCAAATGGCTTTCGCCCCCTGATCGTTAAGCAAACCAAATTACTGAATTGAAGTTAAATGAGGTGCAAGAAAAGCAAAATGCGGAAAAGACGGATACTTAGAGTGGGCGATGCGTATAAAGTTAATCAGTCGATTCAAATCATCATCATCGACACACACAAACACGCGAAAAAGTCTAGCTTACTCACCTGCACACAAGAACATTGTCCGATTGCACCCGTGCGGCATGAATGAAATCATTCGTCTCGAAAAGACAACGTGCAATCGCATGATCATCTTGGTCGTTGACCACGACCTGCAGATAATGACGACCGGCAGACTGGAAGATCGCGCATCGGGATTAGTGCAAACGTTGTGTTCCAGTTGAACGGAATGTTCCAAAGAGGAGAGATTAACAGGTGAATGAGCTGGCGTCGAAATCCATACACAATTAGCCGAGAAAAATGAGAACAGCTTAATATTACGAACAGAACCGCCAGCGATTTCGCGCACATCCTGAATCAGCTGTCAACGCTTGTTTATATATATATATATATATATATATATATATATATATATATATAATATATATATATATATATATATATATATATATATATATAAGATAGGTTGCCTCCGTCCTTTCTTCAAACACCGGAACGAAGCTTTGGTAGCCAATTTAACAAGGCTCTGCCCAGCAATCTAGCAAAGTGGGCAGATTCCCATGCAGTGTTGTGATTCGGTGACTGTACTTGGCTTAGTTCTTCCACTCATCAAACTCGCACTTTGTGGCTTTGGTTCCTGTTGCTACCTCACGGAATTATCAAGTCGAGATGATTGTGCTGATTTACAAGGGAAAAGGCGGGTCCTTGAGAAAAGAACTAACTTGGTAAGTACCGCATCCAAACTGTTCTCAGCCGACTATCCAGTGAACTGCCGAAGTCGAATTTATACTTATCGCGATCTTTCGCCGAGTTCACCACGAGAAGTGCTGTGCATCAAGGTTGCCCCTACCACCTTATCTTTTCAATTGTGCGATTGGAACGATTTTGGAAATAGCCGTATTCTGGTATAAAAACGTCGCTAATCTTGTTCGAATATGCAGTTTTTCTAAGTGAAGAATCAGGTAAGTTGTAGGATTCTCTCGATACTCTAAACAACAGTGTAGTAATTTTTGGGGGTGAGTTTTGGACGTTTGAATTCAGAAATTCTGCTGCAGAATTGTGTTGAACCTACAACTCTTACCCCATTGAGGAGAAGGCTTAGATGAAGTAGGCGGACTTCTTACCTGGACAGTTAAATCTCATCAGGTGATCAAATATCGGACGGAGTGCCGTCGCGAATACAGAAGGCGCATTTGGTTTGTGCCAATCTGAGTTGTGTGGGGTTGGTGTGACACCCGATTGTTTGCCAGGGATCGACAGCACATGCGGCAGTTGGGTTAGTTCTCCTATACGGCTCAGAAGCATGGCCGTTAAGGGTAGGAGATACGTGATGTCTATCGGTGTTTGAGCAGTGTCTTCGCAGTACTGCTTGATTATGGTAGGAACACCGCATGCTTAGGTTAGCAGTAAGATATTGCGAACCAGAGGCCAGTCACTGGAACCAGTATTTAACCCGAACAGGTTAATGTGGCTGAGGAATTTTGCGTATCTACAGATGGTGGTGCACAGTAATCCATTGACGCCCGGCTCGCTACCACACCTAACCTATCGATACCTCATGTGGTTCACCACTCTAAGTCCCGGGGTCAGGTTACTGGTTATCCCTAATAGTGCGGTGAGCCTTCAAGTCTAACTGGTATACCCTTGCCACTGCAATCATGAACGAGCTTATCATAAGAAAGATGAACTCCCTTAGTACATGTTGTTCTGAGACAGACAGTGGTCGGAAGATGGGTCGAGGTAGTCAGTCCACGACAGTACTGTTGGCCGAGTAGGACTAGTTGTATTCCACCAGACCTTCCCACTAGGAGGTTAGAAACACCGGGTAATAGGGCTAAGTGCCGTGTTCAGTGGCATAGCTCCATTCGAAACCTATCATTGTGTTCTTACTTTTCCCCTCATAACTCTTGCTGTTTGTTTGTTCATAATGTTTCTGTTTATTTCGCTCTAAAGAAGAGGATGCTGCGAGGTGGCAACCAAAGACCGAGCAGAGAACGGAACTGGCACTCAGAACAGTTTGAAACTGGGACGTGGGCTTTTCTACTCAAGTGAAAAACAAGTTGGCTTTTTTTATTATAGTCCATTCATTCATGTGCATGGGGCGCATCCCAAAAAATTTGCACAACGAAACATTTACCTTGAGGCACTAAGAGGCATGAACCACTTTGCTTGAGCCGCAGGCAGGAGTTCAATTAGCACTTGCCTTCTGGGCCACTTTATGGACACCGGTCTTGTGATACCTTGGAAGTGGTGTATCGCCCTACCCCACCAAACAAATCTGAACATTGCCCGAATTGAAACTGAAGGCCATTTGTTCCATGGTTTATGGCTTACGCACACAAAAAGCGATTTATGCAAGCACTTCAAATATTATGACCAAGAAAACATAGACTTCATCAAGTGAATGTCTACAAAATTTTGTGGAAACCGAGATGGATGAGAGCTGAAATGAACTGTTCACTTATCAGAACCATGTGACTAGGGAAATATACTGACTGTCCAAAAGCAGTGGTCGGCACTTCACTGAGCGTGCTACAAGGAAGAACGCCCAAACCTCATTTTACCTACTTTTCGAGGATAGGACCGGAAAGTTATTAATTTTAGCGTCCTTGTGCTTACTGGATTCTCATCATAATAGACCGGTACACACAGTGGTAGAAGTCTCCGGTTATCAGTTCTGAGATAATAAGCACAGACCATGCCATCACCGGCCAGTTTTTTCGTTCTTGTTCATACAAATATACCACACGGTTAAATGGACCAATTTGAGTCATGGAGAACCACCAACTATTGTCCTGATACGTTGGGTGAGGAACTATGTAAGGATAGGATATGGCACTTAAACAAAATAGCGCTGATATGATCGTCAATGACAACTGCATCACACTTAGACAAGTAAACCTTAATGGACACAAATGCATACCAAAGAAATAATACAAAATTCAATCACCTTTTCCATTTCATAATCTTCATTCTGAACCACCAGAATGTGTGAAATGCCGTTGGCCATCAGTTCTTCTTCATCTTTTGTATTATCCAGTGCACCCACATAGAGACCGGGTAACACCTTGGTCATAGAACCACCCATAGGAGGCTAACGTCCAAGTGAACTCAGTGAAATCACGCAGAGTGAACGATTAACTGATTCACAAAGCTGCAAGTAAACGAACTGAATTGGATCGAAGTTTACAATAGTGTTTGAAATACGAAAAATTGAGTGCGGTAGATTTCATATCGAAAGACTTCACTCTGTCTCCACATAGATACCACGGATATCAGCAGTGGTGGGAACCTTGACAGGAGCCTTGGGGTGGTGGGCAACATAATCTCCCGACAGGTTAGACGTGACACTGCGGAACGACAGCGATGCAGCGCTGCAACAGAGTTGACCACTGACCGAGGGATTCGAACTTCGCACCGGGCATTATTATATAAAGACAGTTGCAATCGATCACTGATAAACGTGTGGTCTTCTCGTTGTCGTCCGTCTCACTACCACACCTGACCGGTTAGAACCTTATATGGTCCATCACTCCAACTGTCAGAGTCACGGCTGCTGGTTATTAATAGGAGAGCAATGGGATTTCAACGCTACAGGGCATTCCCGCTTTCCTGCACTCATGCACAAGCACGCAACAGAAAAGCATTAGCGTTCTAAAAATACTTGCGGTTTTTTAATAGATCTGGTTGAAAGTTATAAGTATACACCGGGCTTGGAACCAGGCATGATGTCGACACCACAAACGAAGAAAGAGGTAACATAAATGTGATAATATTCAAAAAAGCATTGGAATCCACGTGAATTGCTTCGTGGTTTTACGAGCTGCTCGTTCGACCAATCCAGTATCTTTTTTGTTAAGGGCCTTACCAATTTTTCCTCTTTTAATTTAGGGTCGATGCAAAACGCCATGGGTAATTTTGGCTGTGATGAGAGCAGTAGTTCAGGAGTTGGGCATAAATCTGATGCACTTCTTAAGCCTAATTGTTCACTTCACTTGGCTGCTTTTAACGTCCGCACACTGCCAGATAGGACAGCAGGCTTCTCTAGCTAAAACACTTAACACCTTTAAAATAGATGTATGCTGTCTCCGAAACACGCATACATGACCTCACTTCTGTGATAACTCTTCGCACCCCGGATACAACCTGAGTCTCTCACCTCACTCTTTGCGTGTCGGGCGATTCGGTGTCTAGAGCTCGTGGTCAGGCTGGCGCTGGGGTTGCTTTGAGCATGAAAGCTGAGCGTGCACTGCTAGACTGGATTCCAGTCAGCAGTCGTTTGTGTGCAGTTCGGTTGGACGGTTCTGTTCGTATCAACAACAACAAACTGAAGCGCCGATGTTTGTTCGTCGTGTCTATGTACCGGCTGACTGTAGTTCCTCTGAGGCCAAGCATGAATTCTGTCAGGATTTGTCTCAGCTGCTTCGAAGCGCACATTCAACAGACGTGGTGATCATTGCTGGGGATTTCAAAGCCCAAGTTGACCGTTTGGGAGATTTTGAAAGGCACGTCGGACGCCCATTTGCTATCCCAGCCGATCGTACCGATAACGGCGATTGTCTCATTCAGCTGTGTTCTGACCACGGATTGCTTCTGGCAAGTACAAACTGCTGCCATAAGAAGCGGCATAGACTCACGTGCCGTCGTTCATCGTCTTCACAACGTTAAACTCAGATTGACCATATTGTGATTGGTCACCGCTGGCGTGGATCAATTGAAGATTGTCGTTCATTTTGGTCTGCACCTGTGGACTTAGTACGTGCTCGCTTTCGTTTACGTTTCGTCCGTGGTCACACCAAAGTAAATGCCACGAGTCCCGCGCAGTTGCTTTTAGACGATAACCAGCGACATAGCTACCAGACGGAGCTGTCTAAGCAATTATCGATGCAACCAGATGTTCAGGACCCAAATGAACGCTGGCAACAGATCGAGGAAGTCTTGTATGCCGCTGCGAATGTCACCCAGAACTCTGGTCCAAGTAGGTCTCACAAACGATGGATATCTTCAACGTCAGCCGCTCTGTTAGATGCTCGCAAATCCGTCCCTCCGGATGCCACGTTCAATGAAGTGCGTAAATCCCTGAGACACCAACTGACTAGGAGCCTGAGAAATGACCGTGAGCAGCGGTGGATTGCGAAATGTAGGGAAATGTAAAGGGCTGCGTCCATTGGCAATATTCACAACCTTTTCCGTTTGATTAAAGGTACCGGTCTACGGAAGCCTGATGTAAGTGAGTTACTTAAAGAATCCGACGGCTCACTAATTCACTCTCAGGGACGACGTCTGGAGCGTTGGGCGGAGCACTTCAGGGGATAATTCAGTTGGCCTACTTCAACGGTGGACTTTCCGAATATAACTGCCAACGAAACGATGCCCACCGATAGACTTCATCAGCGTACGTTGTTCTCTGAGGCAAGTTGTGATTGGAAGGTAGGTTGAGATGGTCAGTCCAGGACATGGCAAAAAGGTATGAAGGCCTTGACCAGTGGACTTGGACGAGTGGGACGTGTAAGACTTCCAGGTTGGGACCCACGTGATCCGCCTACCAAATGGTTGCAGACATTAGGTGACATGGCTAGGTGTCGCAGTCAGTGGCGTAGTTTCATTCGGACTCTTTCCTTGTCGTCTTGATTCCCCCGTGATACTTTGACTTTTTGGATCTTTATCACTACGCTTCTATTCCTTTCACTCTTTACCGGACGATGCTGGAAGGTAGCAACCGAAACCAGAGCACAGAAGTGCGCGTTTGATCGTTGAATGAACTGAAACTATGAAGACAGCCTACAGACGATCAATACACGAGGTGGTGGGAGTTTCTAATATGGTAGAAGGAGAGGTCGAATTATCAAATTATATGCTAACCCTACCAGCACGACCTCCGCTGGAGTCCTGCTTAACTATGAAGTATTCCTTAATGGATATTTCAGCATAAAGTATGTCAGAGGTGAGCCAGGTTTATGTGAGGGCTATGGCCTGAGGCTCCTTATTCACTGCAAGTTGCCGAAGCTCCAGGATCTTATTCAGCAGACTTGGACGACTGTTGTAAAGACCCTCGAGCACATACTCAAGCGCTGTTGTAGAACCGTTAGAGACAACTGATTTTGGATTTGAGGAGGGAGAAAGAGGTGTAAGGTCGTTATACCTTACTTCGCGATTTCCTTAGTAAACGTGTTTTTCGGTCCTTCGCACCGCGCGGACTACCTGCACGTTACTCTAACACTCGGCACTGAACGAATACCTTAACTAAAACGGTATTCTCTACGACCGGTGAGAACGAGAACGCAATGGGAGAGATAGTGGCTAGCGTGTATTTGAGAGCGTGCGCAACAGCAACGGTAAAATGGCAACCGCGCTTGGCAGTTAGCGTTCAGTTAAACAATTAACGTGTTAAAGGCATGAACGAAGATGGCCGTCGCTACAGAGAAAGCTGGGGGTGGAGGAGAGGCCTTGGAGAAGTCAAGAGCTAAGAATATTGGGGGGGGGGGGCTAAGGGGAAAGCAAAATGTTGAGGTCGGTAGGTTTTGAAGTCAAGTAACCTGGGAAGCTGCATGACAGGGGGACGATCTAGATTCCTCAATTTACGAAAAGAAACGCCCACTTTTTGTTTTACCTTTGTGAGTATTGCGGGATTCATTGCTGAGTCTTCTTATTCGTGACCCGGCCTTACATGACCGCATCGTCTTTTCCGATGAGTTAACCTCCTTACTGTGGCATTCAGCAGAGAGATTGAAGGTTGATTTTTAGGCTCGGGATGGGGGGAGTAACATCAATTGTGATGTTTGGGATACCTTTTGCAGGGGTCAGGAATTTCGACGCATTAGGACGCGACGGGAGATGGAATGACTAGGGAAATATCGGATGGTGGGCATTGAGCTCGAACCTCAAGGCCAGTTACCTGGACGACAGGCAGCGCGCTTGACTTGTGATCGTCTTCTGGTGGGGTTGCTGGCCTAGCCTTCTTAATACATAGCTTTAGGTGAAGTGGCTTGTCCACTGATACCCCCTTGAGTCGTTTCATTTCTCCTTGAGTTTTGCGAATGAGGAAATAATTTGTCTGACTGCCTCTGTGGAAACGACGCGGTGAGCTCTTTAGGTTGAAAGCAACGTTTTCGTGCAGACAACCTAGGGTTTTTATGCCAGTGTGCATGCCTATAGTTGGATCTCTTTTAGAAAACTGTAATCAGGCATGGTCACCCTTCTACAAAGAGGATGCCACCTGTTTGGAGAACTTATAACGCCTTGCAACGCGTATGGTTGAGGGTCAGAGGGGAATGACGTATGAGCAGAGACCCCAGGACCCTAGACTGTTCTCTGTGGAAAGGAGGAGACTCTAACGGGATCTCATAGAGACATTTAAGATAGTCAAAGGCTTTTCTGGGCTTAGACCGAAGAGTCTATTCCATATGACAACAGACTCCAGAATAAGAGATCATGGGAAGTAGCTGGCGAAAGTTTGACCCAGGCAGATTGCTAAATATCCCTTCTTTAGCAATAGGGTATTTAACTACTGAAATAAATTGCCAGAAGAGGTAACAGGACTGGGGACCGTCCAGGCATTCAAGGGTGCCCTAGATCGCAAATGGAATGAGATCATTCTTCACAGTGAAGTCTGAGCATGCTATTGGGCAGAGGATAAGATGTGTTTAGTTACTGAACGTTTTCATTTGCTATACGATGGCTCAGTAAAGGCTCACGATGCATAACGACTCTCGCAGTTGATGTGCGACGAGGTTTTACGTTTCCCTTCCATCTTAGCGGGGATTCGTAGAAATAAACTGCACAATGGTGGACGCCTACCTAGTGTGCATACCAAAGAAGGAATTCTGAAACTCGACTGGCCGTGGCCATTACCTGTCCTGTGCAAACTGAACAGAACCGAACTGAAACGATCGATCATCTGCAGCTTGTCTCTGGGCTTCACTGCATCCGTTAAGTCATGATGAAGAACCGTATCGTCCGGATTAAGGAATGAGACAATGACCACAGAGCAAGAATTACCTTGCCTCCTGGGAATTCCCATGATGCTAGAGCCTTTGAAAAGTATACTTTTCAAAGTAGCCTCGTCCGATTGTTGCGACCGTGGTTATATTCATGGAAACGGAAACTGATATGGGTCAAGAGCAAATAATGACGGATAAAAAATTCCCATAAAATGGGGGAAGGTGTTAGGTGCCCCGAAAAACTAAAACTCCTAAAACGTCCAGACTCATCGAGGGTAACACCAGGGCGCCCCCGGTGTAACGCAGTCAAGCTCAGCTTAGCTCAGTTCAGTCCAGTTTGCACAGCAGTTGGTGTCGCTAGAGCCAATCGTGTGTCCAGATAGCTGTGTTGTCGACTCGTTTCCGTAGCTCCCAACACTGCGTGATTTTCTTTTTCTGAAAGGTAGAAATTGTGTGCAATATCAGCCCTAGCAGAGAAAGGTGGAAGCAATGAGTAAATTGCATCTGACCCTAAAAGCTGCTTAACGTAACTCGGGGTGTAACAGCCGGTCGTGGAAAATCCCCCTTTTCCCTCGCAATTCAGTGTTTTTCCCAACATCACTCATTTCCATGCGCTATTGACTTGTCTTTACGAACTGGTTGTTTTTCTGGACCAATTGTTGTTTGTTCGCGCCCAGAGCGCTACTTTGGCACATCCTTTTTCAGGACCTGCGTGACGCACGTGCTGTCTGCTCACACGCTGCTATTCGGTTTCTCGTTGTTGAGTCCCTGTGATCGTATTATTGAGGTTTGTATATTGTTTACGTCATTGTTTATTGTAATAATCTAGTATCGTAGAATATCACGGATAATCGTCTTTTGATTTCGGGATCCGTTGCGAATTTGGCTACGCATTGCTCGAACGTTCGTTACAATACTCAATAGATCAATTTGAAACGAGGAAAAACACGCAAAATGCCAAGAAAAGTATCAAAAGCAGTCGAATCCGGACAGGAAGTCATACGGCAAGTCTCTGGGGAGGTTTTGGGTACATATGATTCTTTAGTTAATGCTAGATCGCCTAGTCCTGTCAGTGCTAGTTCATGTGTTATTGAGAACAATATTGATCGTAAGGATGTCGATTTATATAAGCTGAGAATACTAGAACTAGAGCAACAGTTACTATCGGCTAGACTACAGGCGCAGGAAGCAGAGAAGTGTACACAGAAACAGATAGAGCATGATACCAGTGACTTCGACACTTCCCATAGATTAGGGTGCAATAAGGTAGGGAACCCCACGCCGGTCGCCGACTACAAACCACCATCGATCGATCTGCCTAGAGTGGAGTTAACGGTTTTCGACGGGAGAGCTGAGCAATACTGCAAGTTCGTCATGCAGTTCGAGACGTTCGTTGAAAATAAGGTAAACGACCCTGGGCAAAGGCTTCTCTACCTGACTCACTACTGCCGAGGCCGAGCAAGAGAAGCTATCGACGGGTGCACCATGCTCGACCCAGAACAAGGCTACACAAGGGCAAGGAAGATATCAGGGACTTGTTTGGCCAACCTTTCAAAGTAGCCCGTAACCCAATGGGGGGTGTGATGGTAGAGGCAAAGAGAACCAAGGGCGACGTCTACACCATGGCCGACCTGGTGATTAAGATGCAGAACTGCTCAATAGCCCTCGACCATTTAGGTTACAGGGCTGACCTAGACGCCATGCACACTTTGGAAGGCATAGTCCGTCACCTCTCTCCCGAACTACAGGGTCGGTGGGCGGAAGAAGCTGAACGGATAAGCCGAAGCGACAGAGAAGCCAACTTCGAAGACCTGACCGAATACTTGGACAGGCAAACGAAGATAGCTGACAGCAGATTCGGCCGACTCATCCGGGACAGCAACCGAGGAAACAAGCCCAGTACTAGCGAAGCTCAAACCCCTGTACGGGAACATCCAAAGTACCAGCCTTGGACCAATACACACGTCATTTCATGAGATGCTACGGCGCAACCAAGTTGCAGATCCTGTGTTTCCAGCCATGGCGTACCAGAGTGCCCCAAGTTCGGCAACGCCACAATAGACGAACGGTGGGGAATGGCGAGGATGGCAGGAGCATGTTTCATCTGTCTTAACATCACGCACCGGGCAGCAGCCTGTAGGACAAGGAATCGATGTGGTTACGAGGGTTGCACGGGCAGACACCATCGGCTGCTGCATCAGGCGAGATAAACCATATCCGAGGCGAGTACCGAGCCCAGTGTGATTTGTTCAAGGTCACGATCTGCCAGTAAACCGGTACGTTTAGGCGTAGTGGCCGTGGGAGTAGTGACTCCGACTGAGATAGTCAAGGCGTTGGCTTTCGTTGATAGTGGATCCGACACCACTTTAGTGAAAGAGCGGTTTGCCGACAAACATCAACTGGCTAAAGGTGCGACGTCGTTAGCAGTGAGCACGGTGGGCGGAACACAGGTAATGACTGCCGGTAGATTAGGGCTGCAACTCATCTCTCTAGACACTAACGAGGAAATTGAACCAACGGAGGCATTCACGTTAGCGGATCTCCCCATGCGAGCACCAAGGTCGGTGAACGCAATCTTGACTCGGTGGCCCCACCTGCAGGATGTAACCGTTGTAGACTGGGAATATGATGGAGTGGATCTCCTCATCGGCTCCGACGTGCCAGAAGCGCATTGGGTGCTTGACCAGAGAGTGAGCGACCGCCAGGCACCTTATGCCGTACGCACGGCTCTGGGATGGATGTTATACGGTCCAGTAGGGGTACGCGGTTCCGTGAATTATTTATCCGCCGAAACAGACCGCATAGAGTATCATCTGCAACGGCTGTATGAAAAGGAGTTTCGTGACATTGGAGACGAAAGACCGACGTTGTCTCAAGAGGATCGCTTCGCTCTACAAACGGTGCGGCAAGGCACTGGGGGCCTCAAAAAACAGTTCGAGGTTCCCCTCCCATGGCGCACACCGGTCGACCCGTGGACTGACAACAGAAATTATGTTCTCCAACGATTACTACGACTAAAAGAACGCTTCATTCGAGACCAGAGTCTGTGGGAACGATACGCGGATTTGATGAAGCGAAACAAGACCCTCGGTTACGTTGAAAAGGTGCCTGTTAACACCGACAGCAAAAGGGGTATCTGATATCTGCCTCACCATCCGATTATCAACCCCAAGAAACCCAATAAACTGCGGGTGGTTTTCGACTGTGCGGCCAAGTTCCAGGGCAAGTCGTTAAACGATCGCCTACTACAGGGGCCTGACTGGACCACACCACTGATCGATGTTCTGTGCCGTTTCAGAGTGGGTAAAGTGGCTTTGTCTGCTGACATTAGGGAAATGTTCCATCAGGTGAAGATTCCGGTAGGAGAACGAGATGCTTTGCGTTTCCTGTGGTGGGAAGGGAGCGACCGGGACAACGCAGTGGTGAATTATAGGATGACCGTCCACCCCTTCGGAGCCATATCGTCACCATTTTGTGCCAACTACGCCCTCCGAGAATCAGCGAACAAACATGGCGATCTAGTACATCGGACGGTAGTAGATAGCGTCACCAGGAACTTCTACGTCGACGACTACCTTGGGTCATTCGATGATGTGGAATCAGCTCTAGAGCAGTTCAGGGGTCTGACGAGATTGCTGGAAGAGGGCGGCTTCCATCTAACTAAATGGATGTCGAACGCTTCAGAGGTGCTGAGGGTCACCCCAAACTCATCAACGGACTGCTGCGGGTAGATGGTAGGCTGACCAACGCCCACCTTAACTTCGACACAAAGTATCCTATACTGCTGCCTGCGAGACAACCTGTAGTAGAGCTAATGATTCAACACGTCCACGCCATGGAGGGACATGCCGGGGAAAGTCACGTGACGAGCGTCATCCGAAAGCATCTTTGGTTGTTGAGAGGACGAGAGACTGTAAAACGCGTAATCCGACGGTGTGTGCAATGCAGGAGACGCAATGCCATAGCAGGCAAACAACTCATGGCCCCACTACCAGAATGCAGGGTGACTACGGGCTGGTGGCCGTTCAGTGACACCGGGTTGGACTATTTCGGGCCCTTGTGGATCAAGTGCGGGGAAAGATTGGAAAAGCGATATGGATGTATCATGACGTGCATGAAATCACGTGCGGTACACCTAGAAGTCGCACATTCGATGACGACCGATTCGTTTCTACGGGCCTTGCAAAGATTTATCAACCGAAGAGGCGTACAGGCCGATATATACTCAGATAATGGATCGAACTTTGTGGGCGCTCAACGGGAATTGCAGCGTTGGCACAAGAACATAAACAGGGATGAATTGCAGAATCGAACCGTGGCCTACGGCATACGATGGCATTTCAACCCCCCACAGGCCAGCCACCGAGGCGGCATACGGGAAAGCATGATCCGGTCCGCCAGGTGGATATTGCTGCCAATCATGGAGCAACAGCCGCCCGACGGCGAGACGCTGAACACCGTCATGACTGAGGTGGAGCGAATCCTGAACAACCGCCCCCTGGTTCCAGTATTGGACGGCGACCCCACCCACCCGGCGCTCACCCCAAACGACTTGCAAAATACACATGAACCTCAGATGTGCTATCGTTTAACTCAAAATAAGAGACCATTTCAAAGCCCGAGACAGAAGAGCGCGTGAATCACACAATTCCAATCAGGATACGACAAAGTCGTTTCTTGTAAGCAGATAAACATAAGTTAGTTTACAAGAGGATGAGTGGTGCGGAACACAAGGATAACGTTCATAATCGGGTAGCTTCATGGAACCAGGGAAGTGCAGTCTTCTTGTAGGACTTTCCACGACCGGCCGGTACAGAATTCATGTCTTCTTGCAGCGAGCATGGTTTAGGGTCAGCAGAGCAACACGTACCAGCACAGGCCCCAGGACCTCAGTGTCTTCTCTGTGGAAAAAGGGGACCATGAGGGGGTTTGAGAGACACCTACGACAATAAAATGCTTCTTTGGGCTCAAGTTGGAGGCTCAGATCTGCGTGGCCCCAGACTACCGAACAGTAGGTCGCCGGAGGAAGCTGGCGGAAGCTCGATCTAGGTTGACTGCTGGCCCGATTTCTTTGATGGTATGGTGGAAACTGCTGAAATGGCTGGAGGGAAGGGGTAATAAACATATGGACCATCCAGGCATCCAACGAGGTCTTAGATTGTGGTTGGGACGAGATCATATCTGACATCGTAAGTTCAGCTCGCCCAACAGACGGACGGGTGCGAACACTAGGGTCCACCTCTTGTGTTTCTCCAATGTCTTCGTTTGCAGCACCACGACTCGGTGAACGCTCACGATAAACAAGGTTTCTCGCGGTAAAGTGGGATGTAGTCGCATATTTCCCCAATAATCCCGGCACGGAGTTCACGGAACACTGTGAAGTGAGAGGTCCACCTATGAGCGTGCTGTCGAAGGACTCTTGGATGTTTAGTTGGTCGTACACATCAATTGTCCCGTGCAAACTGAACTGAAATAAGCTCTTCCTGTCTGTGAGGGTCCTCACATAGAAGGCATACTGCCAGTGCAAGAGTGTATGTAAAACAATCTGGCACACTGCAGTGAGATTATACGACGGAGAAAACTGAAGATGCAAGTCAGTGGCACGGCATTAGGGTTGTCCTGGGTTGCTGTCCCCATCTCCAAAGAGTCGACGCCGTCCTTTTATGCGGCCAGTTTCAAAACTTTTGCAACTCTGCGTCCCCTTCTTATGAGCTCCATCCCAGAAGCCGTACCCCTCCACCCCTTCTAGGTGTCCCCGACTTCAAGTGCACCGATGGTAATGGGTCTTTATTGTGGTGAACCAAAAAGTGATAAAGCTTCAATTCATGAACGTGAAACACGAAAGATAGGCAACCTGGTTCAGATGCATCACTAATCGTACAGGTACTACCTGATGGTATTTTGTCGACTAGGAGCGGTCAGTTCAAACTTTTCAATAACTTGTCTGTTGGGCCCCCTACTCGTGGCGCCACACCAGGTGGTTTGACGGCAGTGGTGTGCAGAATTCCTTCCCGTCGTGATGCTCCTTTCGATATTTTTGGGCCACTCGGTGATGAGTGCGTGCCGATTCTTACCCTTTTTTGACCAAACCACGGCGGCGGCTTACAAGTTCTACTACCGAAAACCATAGATTATTCGTAATAAGTAGACACATATCTGCCAGTCCACAGAAAACTTGGCGTATGATTGTTCGCCAGATGCACGGTGCTACCATGAGCTAGCTGGCAATTGGGCAGTTCTACATCCCAGACTTCGTCCCTCTCAACAAAGGCTTTCGACAATCCAGTAAGTGCCCATTTGGTGCGTTCTACAGAGCCTTTACGTCGTGGGTGACAAATGTTGTGTGTGTCACGATTTCTCAGTTATCTGCACAATTCTGAGTCAAGAAAGTTGTCAAAATTCTGTTCCTTGTCAGAGTGAATTTGAGAAATTGCACCCCAAAGATGGTTCCGATTCCAAATCACAGCATAAGCAACCGTATGCGTGCCAATCATAACAAGGTGAACCGCTTTAATTCATTTGGTAAAATAGTCAATCAGTGCCAAAACAGTTCTACCCGAGGACGTTGACGGTAGTGGCCTAACTACCTCCAGACCTACCGCTTAGTCTGGGGTGCCGACAACGATCTGCTGGAGGGGCAGGGTGCTTCATTATATGGCCTTCGGAGCTACCGCACTCCTTTCACGTTCTACAAATATCTATGACACACCTCCATTGATGACAATCGAAATCGCAATCTGGCTGGGGGTCCTTACTTTCAGCAAAATGGTGGCCCATTCTGGTTTGTACCATCATAGGTACTGCCTGTACCAGGGTCCGTGGAACCACGATTCTAGCTGGACTATTCGGTACCCGCACGTGGCCCACCATGTTCGACGAGTCCCAAGGGCTCGAAAGGCATTTCGTTCACGAGTTAAAACGTACCATATGTCGGCGTTTCGGCTTCTCACGTCCAGTTTTTACCCTGCGCTTTGGTGCCACCCGCTAGAGTCACCCTCCACTGTCCTCTATTCTCAGGTAGGCTAGCCTGCGCCGCAAAGTGCCTCGGAAATCATAGGCGGTCATCATGGTTCCTCGCTGGTTGCCCGGACAACCCCACTTCCGTATGGAGGCTCCCTGGTTGATACTGCGGGACAGTCAATTTCCTGGAGTTGCTCTTACCAACTTGTAGTTAGTCCCTGTGGGTCGCTAAAATTTTGCCGCCAAAACGGCGACGGATGGACAGCACTGACACGGAATGAGGGTGCGATTAGGCATTGACGATATTTCTTGGCAAATGCAATCAAGACTGGCATGTCTCTCCGGGTAAAGCAACGGTTTTTGTTTCATTTGGACAAAGCCTGACCTCAGTAGGTTGTTGCTTGCTCCTGACCATCTTTGCTCACTTGGGATAGCAAAGCTTCAATAGCTTTGTCACTGGCACGGCTGTCTGGAATAAATTCACCTGCACTTTTCGACAGGTCCGGCAGAACAAGTACACGCGAAAAATACGATGTGGAGTATAACTGCTGAAAAGCCCACTCATACGTCTCATTCCAAACAAAACCGGTGTAATTCTCAAGGAGGGCATTCAACGAAGCAGCGAGCTCTGTGGATTTCCTAGTCCACGGCTGGTAACAAGAAGGCAACCTCAGAACACTTCGTACTTCAGAGATGCAGCAGAATAGAGTCACTTCAAGACCCAGTCAAACTTATCAGGCCCCCGTGAAGAGATAATCTACGTCCCAGGTGTTAACTTCCCAGCAAAAAACGTACACTTCCAGGGCTTCAAATTAGGTCTCGCCCTTCAAGTTGCTCCAGAAATAGTTCCTAGGTTTTCCGGTGCTCTTCTTTTATTGTTCGGCCCATCAAGACACCAAGGATGTGGAAATAGGGACTTGAAAGAACTAGACCAAATGCCACATAATTCATGAGAATCTGGAAGATAGCGAATGCGTTAGTCGACCGGAAGTCACCTTTCAGAACTCATACGAGCTTGGTGTAATTGAGACTGCCGCCTTGCCTCTGTCCCTGGTTTCAGTTTTCACTTTTTAATACCTTGCTGCTAGATTTATTTTACTAAAGCTACACGCACCCGCGAGAGCTTCAAACAAGTGTTCCGTTATTGTTACAAAAAGGAGTCTTTCCTGAAGACCACTTTTAGTTTTCGAAAATTTGCAAAGCATCTCAGCTTGCCGTCTTCCTTTTAAACAACTCTACAGGGAAACCTAATGGAGGTGGCAAGGTTTGAACAATATTATTACGAGGCCTGTTTTCAATAAATTGCCGTGCCTACGACTTATGACAAACCGGGATCTGCCCAGGGGCTAACTTCCCAGGTTCGTTATCCCCCGTGTCAACGTGGACCATTATCACACTTGTTCTACCCAACTTCTTGCTTTCCCACAAAAATGAATGAAATAATTTTTGCGGCACTTAGCGTAGCAGTTAATTATTCACCTCTAGTTTCTTTTTGAGAATTCTTTACTTAAATTGTTGCTCGTGATTTACCTCAGCCACTCCAGTGTCGCAAACATGCTCTTTTCAGTGGCCACAAAATACAAACACCATATCTTTGTCCGATTAACTCTTTTTCCTGAAGCGCCTATGAGTGGCTTGTATTTCTGCGAAACGTCTTTTTCGACAATTACGTAATGCGAGAGACCTTGAACTACTGTATGTGGGTTCTGTTTCACCACACCAAAATGTTCTATCAACAATTCCAGAATTCCCACTGTCACTAGAGGTCTTACATTTGCCGCGATCTGTGCCTGAATTTGGAATTGCAGCTTTACTGACAAGACTGTGAGTGGCCTTTGTATCGACTAATCTATGTGTTTCAAAACCGCAGTAATGGTCTTACCAGAAGATGACCGTAAGTGATCAGAGTTCAACGATACTACTGGAACAATGCACACATCGTCCCGTATTGCCGGTTCCTATCGTCGTGTTGGCTGACTTCTTTCCATTCTGTTCGTGTTGGCATTCCGATAGCTCCTTACAGCACCATGCCACCTTTCTTGAGTCTACTGGTTGTAACCCATGGATATTCACCAAAAATTTTGAATTTGTCCCATTTTTGGTGTTCCCCATACCCCCTTCTGTGCTTCTTCCCCACTGGCTCATCCTTCGTCCCGGATACCGTAGCCCCAGTTAGATGCTGCCATAGGCCATGCCGGGCTGGTTCTCGGTCCAATTTGCCACTAAGCGCTCTTTTTTCGCCACGGACACTGCTTGTTTTCACTCTCGAAAACTTGCATAGAAAGGCACTCCCTTCGCAGCCTTGCCACATACCTCTACATTCCACTTTTCCAGAAGTGGGCCGGTGACCTCGTTTCTTCCCTCCTCCGGATATCCCTTCTGAGCCAGCTTTTGAGTCACCCGGACATGTTTGTGTCCCTTCATCAGGAGGCTGTCGCCTGTAATGTAGCTGCTGCCAGTGGAGCACCGGGCGCTTGGAAGTGTCCAGCAACCTGCCCGTCTGCTTAGTGGCTTTCTCCGTGTCCTTCTTTTTGAACACGCCAGCTCCACTCACGTGGTCTTACTCCCGGCCCGATAGTAAACTCACCTCCATGCCGTATATCTCCGCGGCTGCAAACCACCGCATCTTCTTACTCGATCTTTTCAAAGCGAATAGCTTCCTCCCCTAAAGATTTTTTCTGGGGGGGGGGTGGTGCCGGGCACAACCGCGTCTTCCGCATGTTGCATTTTGCAATGACTTGCACTCCTTTTAGAACGTTAGCAGCTCTGTGAGCCGGGCGGCCCAGTAGAAGGCCCACCTTATCATCAATCCTGATCCTCTCAGGTTTCTGCTAAAATATCCCCGTGTTGCAGCTTCATTTTGCAACAGGCAGCAGATAGAACATATGTTTTCGTTACAAGAATATGCACGGAAAAATTTGGCCCGATGAAGTGAAATTGTACAACAACAGATATTGCAAGTCAGTCTCCATGGCCGCGGGCGTGGCTCACGGTTCGAAAGTCTTGCTGTTCGAGGTTCGACGGATTTTTCATGAAGGGATCGCTTGCACTGCTCAAGCTAAATGGATTTTCGTAAGGTTGAACCCCCTTTCATGGTCTTCCAGATCACCGGCAATACAGGATGCAAGATGCAACCAAGTCTGGCTTCCTAAACCCTTTCGCACTGTCCAGTTCTCTATCTTCCTGTTCACCGGCTATGCCTGACGCAGGGCGCGTGGTCAAGAACTACTTTGTGAACCCTTTCCCTTTTTCCCCTGCCCCACCGCTGACCTTCAGGTAACAAGATATTCACAAGATGTGGGAACGTTTGGGTTTCAGCCTCGTACCCGTGTACTACTTGAAGACTTCAATAATTCAAGACCACTGTCCTCGGTTGTCTTTCCTAGCTCCATAGAAATGATATGATCCTCTAAAGAAGCCAGTTGCTAATTTTGTAATGTGTCTTTTGACCCGGACGGTCTCAGATTTCTGGAGCGTACTAACCTTTCTTTTCTCTGTAGGCATCTGCACCCCAACCGTGAATCAGTATCATCAGCGCCCGCGCTGCCGCTCTCCGATGGCTCTCCTGCACCCTATTCTGAAATGGCGGTTTCTGAATCTCATTTAGCGCCATTATTCAGAATAACAGGAGTGCTTGCCTGTGGATAGCCTTCTCTTCAGCCAAAATATTTAGTCTTCCCTTTGGAGCACCTCACGGTGCTTAATGAAGGAGTGGAGAAGGGCTTAACGCGCTTAACCACTTTAGCTAGGTGGGACCGGAAAATGTCCACCCGCATATTCCTGAGGAATCCGCCTCCATACTCGCAGCTTCATATACTACGCTGTTTTTGCAGTGCAGGGGCTAGAGAAGGTTTCCAAATTTATTGAACCCTGCTGTATTTGACCCAGTATGCAAAGAGGGAGCTCAACACCTTCTTGGAAGTGATAGGCCGATATGCCCCAACAACATCCCCAGCAAAGTCTCCGAGAACCTCACAAGACGCGAAACTTTGACGCTTTTACGAGGCAGTGGTTTACCATTTACAGCGTTACATGGCTTCTCTCCTGACAGGCCAGGCAACACCTTTACGATGACCTTTATGAATAGCCTGACGCGGGCCCCTTTATGATGGCGAGATATCCCGTAAAGCACATATGGATTTTGCCAAAGCCCTATATAGTGTACCGCATATCCCGCTTCGCTGCGGACTCAGGATGTGTGATATCTCCGATAGTCTCCCTTCCCCGAGTGAGAGCTTTTCAAAACTCGAACCTTCTCGGCTCGTGTGTGTACGTCTCAGTCTCAACGAGCAACTATCGATAAGGATGTCTCCCGGGGCATTTTCCTCGGCCCCCTCCTATTCCTCATTTACATAAACGACCTTCTGGAAGTAGTTTCGGTTAGCATAGCGACGCAAGCAGATAACGTCACCATCTAGAGCACGAGGGCAAATGCTGTGCAGTCAGCCATTGACTCGGTCACACTTTGGTCAGCTGACTGGAGCCTACCAAAAAATGATGGCAAATGTGTAAGTATGACATTTGGCAAAGCTCCAGCTTACCTGTTCAAGGTAGTTGGAAACACTCGGATCCCTATAGTGGTTCAGCAGAGGATCCCTGGTTCCTGGTTGTGCGGTAACTTCTCGTTCGCTCCCCGCCAACAGAAAGCTAGTAAAACTGCTCCCGGATTCTAAACTTTATTAGACAAACCTTTCCGATGATTTCCAGAGAGGACTTCTATCTCCAATATGGAACTTTTGTTCGACCTCTTTGAGGATACGCTTACCAACTAGGACATATCGGCTTCGTCAGGGATCGGAACACTTTGGAGCGGGTTCAACAAAAAGGTATATGGCTCACATTTTACCCCTTACCCGGTTAGTCTAATATCACCTAATCTCTATACAAGTGAGAAGCTCCTTGTTAGAGTAGACCCCTTCGCGGTTTTTCCACTCGGCCAAACTTGGAGACCCTGCAAGGACACACGAGGAAACTCTTCAAACTCCGTCCACGCATTCCCATTAAGCAACATTTCTTCTCGTCGCGGATGTTATCTCTATGGAACAGCTTTCTACAGAAGGTAGTGAATGCCCCGTTGAAAGAAGCGTTTAGGCCAGGCTAGACGACTGCCCATGCCTGAAGCCAAGTCCGGAAAGCTCTCTGATATCCCTAGCGTAGGTTTTCTCTCCCATATTTTCACGTCCTTTCATCGGTCCCATGTACTTTTAATAATAATAATAATAATAATAATAATAATAATAATATATCTCTCGAACATGATCGAGACACATGCGCGAGTCATTAACGATGAGCTCATCATTACACAGTTGCATGGAATATTCACATGTAAACAGTTATGAACAGATCCATTATCCTCCCTCCTAAGAAAGAATATGCCAAACAAACTTCTGTATACATTACAAAAACAAGAAAACTAGTAGCAATGAAGTGAAGCATGCACATTCATCATTTCGGACTCATGTACTAGATGGAAAACACTTATTTTGATACACCTCGCCGTTTGCGAAAATGGTTGCCCCTTTGTTGTCGAGTTTTGCCATTCCGGCCCCGTGGCACCCGCAGAAGGATGCTTACAAGGACCAAGAACTTTACAACCCAAGGCATGCCTCCACGAATCATTTCTAGACTTCAGGACTTGAAGAAATTACACATCTGATGAAAAGTCGTAAAGTTCTCATAGTGAACCGTGAAAAGTCGACCACTAGGGAATCTGGAAAAGGGCGGGATTTGCTAAGTTTTGTAGGCTTCAGTAACATGGTAGGAACAAGAGAATCCATAGGGCTGGCCTACGGAATCAACAACGGCCGAGAGTGCGAACAGGACCAGCGAGATAAATCCTGGTTGAGCTGGTAAGCCCGAACACCAGGGATCCATTTCTTGCAGGAGCAAGGTGATTATTTCGCGGCACAGTGGGAAGATATGGTATCGTGCCTGACACTCCAGAAATAGGCATAAGGGCACGGAGACATGCAATCCTGGGATGAAGGAAGGTACAACCATCTCCTCAACACAGAGGCTTGCTAGGAACCAGCTCGGGAGGGAAAACTGGGGCCTATACCCAAGGCGGCACACCTAGTAAGTACTGTTAGGCCGTGGTCGTAATAGAAGACGTGCTGGGAGACGAGTAGTGGGGGATCTCAGCGGCAGGCTGAGATAGCTCTGGGCCGCCAATCATGAGAGCGTTGGGATCGGCGGAAACAGAAGTTGATGCCGTGAAACCAATAAGATTAACACAAGATTTAGGCCAGATGGAACCAACAGTCGTAGAGGCGAACCAGCAAACTACGACTCCGAGTATATCAGGAGCAAAAAACGTAGCAGCCACTATGGTACTTCGCTCGAGGTAAGACACCAACTAAAAGAGAAAAGCGCTTTGTCCGCCGAAAGGGCTACGGCAGTGCTACACACTAATGTCTGCAGATTAGAAACATATGGGCGAAACTAACCACTAGAGTCTCTCAGTACCGTGCTGGAATATCGGCAGCTTCAGAGACCTGGCTGTCCCAAAAGGATCACATCGCACGGGAAGTGCAGAACCACTAACTTGTTCATCGTCAAGACAAGGAAGAAGAAACAGCAGGTGTGGAGTAGCCTTCCCAGACAGAAAAGGAATAGGGCACACTGAACCAGAAGTTCTTGCACAGCAAGCGCCCAAGCTCGTGCTATAACCGCAAGGTAGCGAACCAGAAAGACAGCTGTCGCATGCGTTGTTACGAACGTTTGAGCAATGCGTAGCCAAATTCGCAACGGATCCCGAAATCAGAAGGCGATTATCCGTGATAATTCTACGATACTAGATTATTACATGAACAATGACGTAAACAATATACAAACCTCAATAATACGATCACAAAGTCTCAACAACGAGAAACCGAATAGCAGCGTGTGAGCAAACAGCACGTGCGTCACGCAGGTCCTGAACAAGGATGTGCCAAAATAGCGCTCTGGGCGCGAACAAACAACAATCGGTCCAGAAAAACAACCAGTTCGTAAAGACAAGTCAATAGTGTATGGAAATGAGTGATGTTGGGAAAAAACACTGAATCGCGAGGGAAAAAGGGGGATTTTCCACGACCGGCTGTTACACCGCCCACCAAAATCCTCCTGGATCCTTAGCAGAGTCAAAGGTTCGGTATAAAGGTACTGATTCTTCCTACCTGCCTAGGCCCTGCTGTCAGTGCGCGCGTCTAATGCTCGTCGTCGACGTTCTACTACTGGTCGCACCTAACCCATTGGCTACATAGACGTGAGGCTAGTCTACATCTTCCACAAGACCAAATGACCGATGGCGGGCGTGAATGGTCACATAGACGTTGTCCTCGTACGGGGCCGTCCGGTCCTGGATGTACGCGCTTGAGTGTGTGTGTGTGTGCGTGTGCGTGCGTGTGTGTGTGTGTGCCGGGGTTACAATGAAATCACAGTTATGACTACACATCAAAGGAGGACTTTCTGCAATGTCAACAAAAGACCGCGTGGCAAGAAAACGAGTAAATGTAGCATGCATGTGTGACCTGAGCTCCACTACTTCCACATGTGCAAGGGGCATTCGGTAGCGTCAACAAAAGGCGAACAAAGAACACTGTCACATGTATGATGGGTTTACGGGATGTAGAGTGCGTCGTGCATGTGTGTATGTATCGGGATGTATAATGGAATCGCACTCATCACCACATATCGGAAAGAACCTTCTGTAATGTCAACGAAGGGACCGCGAGCACCTTAACGTGTTTGACGGGGATTGTGTGGCATATATGGTGTTTCTTTATCCACCTCGATTACTGGTGTGAAAAAGGTTTACTAGGCCACAGGGTTATCAGCTCCTCCGTCTTCGCTCTCGAGTAGGTTAATACTGCGTATGTCACGAATGAGCACTCCGTTAGCTGTCTTCACCTTCACCGTTCTTATCATTTCGTCGGTGCTTTTGATGGTTTCCGTAACTACTCCCAAAGACCAAGCGCTGAAATGTGCGCGTTCGTCGGCGATCATAACCACGTCCCCAACTTTGAATGGTCTTGTTTTGGCCATCCACTTCTGTCGAGTCTGCAAAGCCGGTAGGTACTCCCGTAGCCATCGCCTCCAGAAGACCTTGGCCAGATAGTTCGCTTGCTTCCACCCGTGGAGGTAGCTCCCACGAAGGTTTACCGGCCCTTGGAAACCCTCGTTCGACCTTAGCGTCAATAAGTCGTTTGGGGTGAGCGCCAGGTGGGTGGGGTCGCCGTTCAATACTGGAACCAGGGGGCGGTTGTTCAGGATTCGCTCCACCTCAGTCATGACGGTGTTCAGGGTCTCGTCGTCGGGCGGCTGCTGCTCCATGATTGACAGCAATATCCGTCTGGCGGACCGGATCATGCGTTCCCACATGCCGCCTCGGTGACTGGCCTGTGGGGGGTTGAAATGCCAGCGTATGCCGTAGGCCACGGTTCGGTTCTGCAGTTCGTCCCTGTTTATGTTCTTGTGCCAACGCTGCAATTCCCGTTGAGCGCCCACAAAGTTCGATCCATTATCTGAGTATATATCGGCCGGTACGCCTCTTCGGTTGATAAATCTTTGCAAGGCCCGTAGAAACGAATCGGTCGTCATCGAATGTGCGACTTCTAGGTGTACCGCACGTGATTTCATGCACCTCATGATACATCCGTATCGCTTTTCTAATCTTTTCCCGCACTTGACCCACAAGGGCCCGAAATAGTCCAACCCGGTGTCACTGAACGGCCACCAGCCCGTAGTTACCCTGCATTCTGGTAGTGGGGCCATGAGTTGTTTGCCTGCTATGGCATTACGTCTCCTGCATTGCACACACCGTCGGATCACGCGTTTTACAGTCTCTCGTCCTCTCAACAACCAAAGACGCTTTCGGATGACGCTCGTCACGTGACTTTCCCCGGCATGTCCCTCCATGGCGTGGACGTGTTGAATCATTAGCTCTACTACGGGTTGTCTCGCTGGCAGCAGTATAGGATACTTTGTGTCGAAGTTCAGGTGGGCGTTGGTCAGCCTACCATCCACCCGCAGCAGTCCGTTGATGATTTTGGGGTTTAAACGCTTCAGCTCGCCTCTTGGAGATGGCATGTCTTCATTGGTCAGCCCCACTTCTTCCGCCCTCTTGAGTTCTTGGGCGAAAGCCTCGCGTTGTATCATTCTGAAAATATCGTACTCTGCCGCTTGTAGCTCATCGGGACCTATCGGGCCGACCGGTATCCGACCTGAGGGCCGTAGCCCTTTCATGACTAGTAAACTTATCTTGAACCTGGTTAACCAAACTAGCGAACGAAGCGTCTTCATCCAGGAAGAAAACCTGACCAGTCGCGATAAAATGGGCGACGCTTCGACGACGTTGGTTGCTATCACTACGCCTTTGATCTCCAGTTCCAATTCCGTAGGGGGTTTTAATTCGAACACGGGCCAGTCCTGTTTGGGCAATTGCAGGAAGTTCGGCCCTCTCGTCCACGTGTCCAGTTGCCTGAAGTTGTTCGCACCTCGGGAGCACAGGTCGGCCGGATTATCGCCAGACCTGACATGACTCCACTGGTGCGTGGCCGATTCATCGTGGATAATCGTGAGCCGGTTAGCAACGAAAGTACTAAACCGGCTCCGTACGTTGTTAATGTAGTAAAGTACTATCGTTGAATCCGTCCAGAAGCTCACCGACCAAATGTAGGGATCGAAACATCTCTTCACAGCTTGCACCACCCTGACTGCCAACACGGCTGCGCTGAGTTCAAGGCGTGGGATTGAGACCGACTTCAGTGGAGCAACGCGGGCTTTGGCGAACAGGATCCTCGTGGTATATTGTCCATCTCCTGCGCACCATCGTCCGTAAACCACAGCTCCATAACCGACTTCGGATGCATCGGAAAAGGCATGTAGTTCTCCAGTCCGTGTCGTATGGCCAGGGGTCAAACATCGTGGTATTCTTATGTCCCCTAATTTCTTCAAGGTGTTCAAAAATTCCTCCCAGTCCAGCCGGTCCCCTCGGTCCAGTGACTGGTCCCAATCAACTTTCTTACGGCACAGCCGCTGCAGCAAGATCTTTCCGGGTAGCAGCCATGGTGAGACGAAACCGAGCGGGTCGAACAAACTTGAGACGGCAGATAGTATGCCACGACGGGTTATTGGCAGCTCGGGAACGTTCAGTTCGAAAACAAAATCGTCCGTTTCCGCGTCCCATTGTATTCCTAAAGTGCGCTCGATAGGAAGTGGAGAGCCGTCCAAATCTCTTACCCTTTCGACCTTTTCGTGATACGGGATGACCTTCAGCACTTCCGAAGCGTTCGACATCCATTTAGTTAGATGGAAGCCACCCTCTTCCAGCAATCTCGTCAGACCCCTGAACTGCTCTAGAGCTGATTCCACATCATCGAATGACCCAAGGTAGTCGTCGACGTAGAAGTTCCTGCTGACGCTTTCTACCACCGTCCGATGTACCAGATCGCCATGTTTGTTCGCTGATTCTCGGAGGGCGTAGTTTGCACAAAATGGTGACGATATGGCTCCGAAGGGGTGGACGGTCATTCTATAATTCACCACTGCATTGTCCCGGTCGCTCCCTTCCCACCACAGGAAACGCAAAGCATCTCGTTCTCCTACCGGAATCTTCACCTGATGGAACATTTCCCTAATGTCAGCAGACAAAGCCACTTTACCCACTCTGAAACGGCACAGAACATCGATCAGTGGTGTGGTCCAGTCAGGCCCCTGTAGTAGGCGATCGTTTAACGACTTGCCCTGGAACTTGGCCGCACAGTCGAAAACCACGCGCAGTTTATTGGGTTTCTTGGGGTTGATAACCGGATGGTGAGGCAGATACCAGATACCCCTTTTGCTGTCGGTGTTAACAGGCACCCTTTCAACGTAACCGAGGTCCTCGTTTCGCTTCATCAAATCCGCGTATCGTTCCCACAGATTCTGGTCTCGAATGAAGCGTTCTTTTAGTCGTAGTAATCGTTGGAGAACATAATTTCTGTTGTCAGTCCACGGGTCGACCGGTGTGCGCCATGGGAGGGGAACCTCGAACTGTTTTTTGAGGCCTCTAGAGCCTTGCCGCACCGTTTGTAGAGCGAAGTGATCCTCTTGAGACAACGTCGGTCTTTCGTCCCCAATGTCATGAAACTCCTTTTCATAAAGCCGTTGAAGATGATACTCTATGCGGTCCGTTTCGGCGGATAAGTAATTCACGGAACCGCGTACCCCTACTGGACCGTATAACATCCATCCCAGAGCCGTGCGTACGGCATAAGGTGCCTGGCGGTCGCTCACTCTCTGGTCAAGCACCCAATGCGCCTCTGGCACGTCGCATCCGATGAGGAGATCCACCTCATCATCTTCCCAGTCTACAACGGTTACATCCTGCAGGTGGGGCCACCGAGTCAAGATTGCGTTCACCGACCTTGGTGCTCGCATGGGGAGATCCGCTAACGTGAATGCCTCCGTTGGTTCAATTTCCTCGTTAGTGTCTAGAGAGATGAGTTGCAGCCTTAATCTACCGGCAGTCATTACCTGTGTTCCGCCCACCGTGCTCACTGCTAACGACGTCGCACCTTTAGCCAGTTGGTGTTTGTCGGCAAACCGCTCTTTCACTAAAGTGGTGTCGGATCCACTATCAACGAAAGCCAACGCCTTGGCTATCCCAGTCGGAGTCACTACTCCCACGGCCACTACGCCTAAACGTACCGGTTTACTGGCAGATTGTGAAGTTGAGCAAATCACGCTGGGCTTGGCACTCGCCTCGGATATGGTTATTCTCGCCTGATGCAGCAGCCGATGGTGTCTGCCCGTGCAGCCCTCGTAACCACATCGATTCCTTGTTCTACAGGCTGCTGCCCGGTGCGTGGTGTTGAGACAGATGAAACATGCTCCTGCCATCCTCGCCATTCCCCACCGTTCGTCTATTGTGGCATTGCCGAACTTGGGGCATTCTGGTAGGCCATGGCTTGTACCACAGGATCTGCAATTTGGTTTCGCCGTAGCATCTCATGAAATGACGTGTGTGTTGGTCCAAGGCTAGTGCTTTGGATGTTCCCGTACAGGGGTTTGGACTTGGCTAGTACCGGGCTTGTTTGCTCGGTTGCTGTCCCGGATGAGTCGGCCGAATCTGCTGTCAGCTATCTTCGTTTGCCTGTCTAAGTATTCAGTCAGGTCTTCGAAGTTGGCTTCTCTGTCGCCTCGGCTTATCCGTTCAGCTTCTTCCGCCCACCGACCCTGTAGTTCGGGAGAGAGGTGACGGACTATGCCTTCCAAAGTGTGCATGGCGTCTAGGTCAGCTCTGTAACCTAAATGGTCGAGGGCTATTGAGCAGTTCTGCATCTTGATCACCAGGTCGGCCATGGTGTAGACGTCGCCCTTGGTTTTCTTTGCCTCTGCCATCACGCCCTCTATTAGGTTACGGGCTACTTTGAAAGGTTGGCCAAACAAGTCCCTCAGAATCTTTCTTGCCCTTGTGTAGCCTTGTTCTGGATCGAGCATGGTGCATCCGTCGATAGCTTCTCGCGCTCGGCCTCGGCAGTAGTGAGTAAGGTGAAGAAGCCTTTGCCCAGGGTCGTTTACCTTGTTTTCAACGAACGTCTCGAACTGTTTGACAAACTTGCAATATTGCTCAGCTCGCCCGTCGAAAACCGTTAACTCCACTCTAGGCAGATCGATCGATGGTGGTTTGTAGTCGGCGACCTGCGTGGGGTTCCCTACCTTATTGCACTCTAACCTATCGGAAGTGTCGAAGTCACTGGTCCTATACTCTCGCTGTTTCTGTGTACACTTCTCTGCTTCATGCGCCTGTAGTCTAGCCGAAAGTAACTGTTGCTCTAGTTCTATTATTCTCAGCTTATATAAATCAACGTCCTTACGATCAATATTGCTTTCAATAACACATGAGCTAGCACTGACAGTACTAGGCGATCTAGCATTAGCTAAAGAATCATAAGTACCCAAAACCTCCCCAGAGACTTGCCGTATTACTTCCTGTCCGGGTTCGACTGCCTTTGATCCTTTCCTTGGCATTTTGCGTGAATTTTCCTCGTTCCAAATAGATCTATTGAGTATTGTTACGAACGTTTGAGCAATGCGTAGCCAAATTCGCAACGGATCCCGAAATCAGAAGGCGATTATCCGTGATAATTCTACGATACTAGATTATTAAAATAAACAATGACGTAAACAATATACAAACCTCAATAATACGATCACAAAGTCTCAACAACGAGAAACCGAATAGCAGCGTGTGAGCAAACAGCACGTGCGTCACGCAGGTCCTGAACAAGGATGTGCCAAAATAGCGCTCTGGGCGCGAACAAACAACAATTGGTCCAGAAAAACAACCAGTTCGTAAAGACAAGTCAATAGTGTATGGAAATGAGTGATGTTGGGAAAAACACTGAATCGCGAGGGAAAAAGGGGGATTTTCCACGACCGGCTGTTACATGCGTATATAGAAAGGTTTATGAATGCAGCACAGAAGCTCCGGGCAGCAGTACTCGAACCCCTTATAAAAGAAGGCTCTAATCTGCCGGGAGCGGATTGGACAACAGGTAATTTCACCTCGGGTAGAGCAGAGAAAGATTAGGGCAGCTGGACGCCTGGCAGGGCTCTGGTTCAGCACATTGAGGGGAACACAGGGCACAGATCTGGACAATCGCCTTCGCTCCCCCACCTGGTGATTATATGGCATGAAAATGACGTGGACTAGTTAGATTTACTGACTGCATTGGGCAAAATCCATCATGTCAACATCAAACTTCCCCTTCGTCTCGGGCGTGAAAAAGCCTCAGGAAGATTACGCAGAAGTTTTGGGAGGATAAACATAGGGGAGCTCATAACTAGTGCTACATAAATGGTCTGGGGGATGGAGGGCGAGTAAGCCTGAGTAAGGGAAATGTGACAGAAGATTACCGGAAATCTCCTGAAGGTACAGGACCTTTTTTCTCCACACTAAAAGTGGGGAAACGTAGGCAAACCAGCTTGGTGGAAGCCGGAAACTCGGCCAAAGGCGAAAATAGGGACGAAATCTGACAGATCTTCAGGGCCACCGGTTGCGGAAGAGCCTGGTTCAGGTAAAAGGGGATAGCAGTTCGATCGTGAAAATTAAACGACGGTCAAGAGAACTTTTGAACTGACACCGGCCACAGAAGTTACGTAAAACCCAAAAGGTTTCCATAGGTATGTTCACCCAAAGGCTTTGCCTACTAGTGGAGTATGACCTCTGATTTTGAGGGATTGGGGCGAAATATTTAGCGGTGATCAGAGCAAAGTCGATGCTCTAAGCCTATTCTTCGAGGGTGTATATAGAAGTAATGGAGCACGACAAACATCCACCGAAGCGCACATGGTCCCTCCTATCATTGCCAACCTGTAAGTAGTGGAACGGGAGACAGGAAAATTTCCAGAAGGAATTAAAAGGCAAAGGCCTGTGGGACCTAGTGGCTTACACTCAGCTTTCATGCAGCCATTGGCTGCCAGGACTAGTGGGCATGTCCGCCATCTATACCGTGTCACACTTTGCCAAGAGGTATTACAGTTAGCAACAGTTGTGGCTATCCACAAGGGAGAGTCACGGTCAGATAAAGAAAATTACCGTCCCATAAGCCTCACGTGTATTCGCAAGTGATAAAGCTACTGATAAAGAAACATGTAAACACCTACTAAGCCACAGGTTGTTCTAAGATGCGCAACACGGGCTTTCGAAGGGCAAATACTGCCCTTCGAACCTCACGGTATTCCTAGACGAAGTGGCAAACCAGCCCGACGAGGGCATAATGGTCGAAGTTTGCTATTTGGACTTCAGCAAGGCTTTTGATACAGTCAACCATCACCTATTGATGGGTAAACTGAAGACACTTGGGATAGAATGGCAAAAACACAAGTGGATATCATCCTTCCCGACCAACAGGACGTTTCATGTTAGGGTGGGAACCTGCAGGTCAAACGCGACAGAGGTAGTTGGCTGCCTACATCAGGAGTCAGTTCTAGGCCCACTACTTTTTCCTCTCCACATAGAGGATTTGACGGAAGGATTATCACTACCGTGTTTCATTTTTGCAGACGATGTGAAATTTGTGGGATTAGGAGGTCGTGGTGAGTGAGCACGGGACCGAGGTAGGGTAGTTGGCTCGGCGAACAAATGGGATATGCCCTTGAACGAAGGCGAGGGTCATCTGCTGATTGGAGCTTCAATGAGAATAACGGTCATGGACGAGGGTGTACTATTCACAGATGAGGCGACACAGTCAGCTGGGTACTTGGGTGTCCAAAAGACTGCGGACTTCAAGTGTGCTGAACAGTGCAATCTTGGTGCTAATAAGGCAAGAGGTGATCTCTTTCGAGTGTGCCGGGCACTTTCTTGCATATCTATGTAAAGGAAGTAGTGTGGTCACTTTTGGAACATTGTGTACGTGTTTAGGCACCTTTATTGGAAAATGTTGCAGCCTGTCTAGAAAAGGTCCATGGACTAACCACTCGGATGACTGAAGGACAACGGGGGAAATCAAACGAACGACGACTGTAGGATATGGGACTCTCCTCACTTGGGAAAAGAAGACTCAGAGATCTTACTGAAAAGTTTAAGATCCTGGAGGGTTTTTGGGCATAAGTGCTGGGGATATGTTTGGGCAGGCCACTGGTCACGGAACAAGGGAAAGTTCGATTGTGAAAGACACGATCTAGGCTAAACTCGCTAGTGAACCTCTCAAACATTAAATTAGCGGGAATGTGGACGAGACCGGTTGAAGAAATATTTGGCGCCAGAGGTGTGAGGCATTTTGAAATGATGCTGGAAGTAAAGTAGGACGATTTATTCGCAGAAGTAGAATACTGAGGATCAGGGTGAAATTGTAATTCGCCTCAGGTTTTCCAGTTGTCCTGTGTCCGCACATAGGATCTGTGGCGCCAAGTGTGATGGAACGCTAATGTCGTGGTTGCCCCTGTTCTGCATGTTAAGAAGGGTGCTTCGACCTCTTTATTTCCGCCGAACTGTTAGAACTGGATTGCTCGTGTAACAAAAGTGGAAAGAACTAACAAGGTCGCAGTGGTTGATGCAAACCTGTGTGCATACCACTGAAAGAATCCCGGAAGCTCGAATTGCCCTGACCACTACCGGTTCTGTGTGTAACGTGCTCAGACGGACCGCCACGTCCATCTTCATCGGTGTAAGTATTTATGCTTGTTTATGCACTTACCGAGCTCCGGCTCACCGAGTTTATTTTCTGTCTTTGTACATCGTATATGAGCGACCCCACAAGAGAAGTTGAATACGGTGGACGGTATATTTATCTGGAAAAGTGGCAATATTGTGAACTGTACAAGCCCTACATGGTTGCCAACGGCCCGACATTTCAGGGACCGTATAAAGTGGTGAAGGCCAGGGGTTGTTCGATGTACGGGTGATAACATATTCAAGCATGTGCTCCGACTCGGCTCGCGCCATTTTAAGCCCGTCGGGTCTCAGCCTGCTTGCCCCGGCAAAACCCGAAGGGCTTGATGTGCTGAGGTGGGGAATTATCGAGCCAGTCATGGCGAGCAGCACGGATGGCGGGTGAAACACTTTTGAGTATGCATCTAATACGCCACCGAACAAATACAAATCGGTCGTTCCAAGTAGGACAGGGCTTGTCAGGTCGGAATCAACCAAAATTCCATCTGCAGATAGATTATTGACTCAGCCTCTAAGACGTTTGTGGCGAGAATCAACCAAGAGGTCAAAGTGATGCAGAAGATCAATACCACTTATGGAGTTTTGAACCTCTGCAATCAACAAAACCCAACGGAAAGTTTGATGAAGACCAAAATCCGACGCCGTCAAAATCTGTCAGCAAGTCTGTATTGAAGTATCATTTGCGGCGCGTACTTTGGAGAATGGGCACCTGTCTAACGCTTGACCCGAAGGTGGCAGCACGCTCACTTCATCATCCGCGTCTACCCAGTGGCGTATCCCTGAATTGTTTCAGACGACGTAGAATGGGCGACTGCCCTGGCCGGTAACGTCCTTCGCAGCCAAGCTTTGGCCTCCTTGTTCTCCTCACCAGCTGGGGCCATGGCACAGGGCGGAGTGCAGTAATGCGCCTTAGAACGATACCTTTGATGATGCCAACAAAGAGCATCAGTTGATGTTGGTTGCACCGGAATTCTAACACGGTTTCCTTTAGGATACCTGTCAGAGCAATTCTGTCCATTAGGTGAGGCTTGGTTGGGCTTTCAGCTGAAGATACACTGAGTGCCTCAACAGTTTTGACGAAAATGGGCACAGTGGCTGATAAAGAGGCTGTAATAGACTTAGTTTGTGAAGAAACCGCCCGATTGACCTTTTGTCTGTATACCTCCCCATTTTTGTCGGCCGTCTCGGCAAGCTTTTCAAGACATTTCACCGCGAAAACAAAGAAACTTTCGCAGGTCCCAAGGGAGACGTTAGAGCTAAGTCTCTTTCAGGAGACTGCTATCGACCTTTGTAGTTCCTAGAAGCGTCCGCATGCGCCAAATCTACTGGGAAGGTTTGCGATCACCGAGCTCAGTGTCTGCAAACAAACGAACAATTCGCCGCCTGTCAGACATGCCAATCTGGCTAATGACAGCTGCTTCGATGCGTCTGCAAAGGTCGGGTTCTTGTGATCCCAGCGCGTCCTGTACCTCACCGACGGAGTGTGGAAGGAGGACTGCGACCTCGTAGTTAAACCATTGGGCAGAGCAAAAAGTGATTCCAACTGAGCAACCCAAGCCTTCTGGGTTACATTTTATGAAGACTAAGGGCAAAACGGCAAGTGCATTTACGTCGGCTTCAAAATGTTTACCGTCGCCTACAATGAAAGTGGCATAACAAACTGCAAAGATCCGGGAGGTTAGGAACCCATACAGTTAAGAAAAGCAAAACCTGGCCAAAAATAATGAGCCTCCGCTGTCTTAAATTGACAAAATGATGTACCGGTAATAGAGGACCTACAAAAGGAAAATTAGAAAAGACAAAGGGCTCACGAATCTAGCATTCCCGATACCAGGAACAATCCAGATCCCGATAGTGGCCTGTGGGACGGGCGGCAAGCCAAACGTTCCGAAGCGAGTTAGGGGCCGGTAAACGTCATCGGATTTGTACTGAAACAGTGTCGTTCACATTTACGTTTATCAGCGACACCGGACGAGATACTAGCTGAGAGAGCCAAATTTGTAACCGTCCGCAAGCAGGGCAGTCAGAAATATGTTTCCCATTTAGAGAAAAACAGTTGCTCTTATTATAATAATAATAATATTAATAATAATAATAATGATAATAATAATAATAATAATAATAATAATAATAATTGTTTATTCCGGATGCTCCCGAAGCCTGCTAGAATGCATGATCAGATGAATAAAGTGATGCTGGAATGGAAATTTACAAGAGGGTACAAAACGTGCATGCACAGTATCAAAGAGAGTGTTACTGTGTACTAAAACGGTAGTAATGCCCGGCAAATTTGAAGGTCAGGGTCGAATGATGTAGACTGAAGGTCTGAAGTACGTGCATAAGTGGTATAGGAAATAATTACCACTGGTAGAAATTCGAACATATTCAAAGGATATGTCGTTGGTGGGCAGCAGAATATGAGAGAGGCATATGGATAAAAATCTCGCCGAAGCATTCGGTGAATTATCCACTTTACGACAGGTATGTCAAGAAGTATTAACATGGAAATATATCAGTCTGCAAAGATGGTAGCATTTAAAGTGGTGGCTGCATACTGGAGGAATAATATATTTGGCAAACAATTGTGTACTTCGTGAGAGGGAGACTACCAGAGTGCTGGTGGTAGGGAACGGCCGGAGGAAGGCAGGTGAGCGTGCAGTAAACTGTTAACTTTATATAGGGTTGGTATGAAATGTCAAAGCGGAAGTGGAAGACAAATCAATATTGACTGTCTGGTTACAGCCATTATACAGGTGTTCAGTTCTGCAAGAGGGGTGGTAGAGTAATTCACAGGTAAGTGTACGTCAATAGATGAACGCTGTGTGGTGAGTACCATGCAAAAATGACATCACTAAAACCGCCCAAGTATATCGCGGAGAGCCGCCGTGGATCAACGAATATAGAAATAAAATGTATCAGCCGGTGCTGATAGTGGTGGGATTTAGAGGCTGGATACAGGGTCAGTTTCGGTAATATAACACGAATGAAACATCTGGAAGATCAAGGATTGCAATAACGGTGATGGTATAGTAAGTAGACGGTGAGTATCACATTTCTAATGACCGATTTGACTGGTGTAGCAAATGATGGGAATGGAGCAGCGATGCTGCAGGGGAAGTGTATCGGAGACGTTCACTCACGGAGGGAACGTGGTGATCTGCAAAACCCGCACACTCGATGCAGCAGCACTGCGGATGCTATCGGATGGACCGATGAAGAGTGCAGGTAGTTACTAACTACTTCGCTGCCCACTGGGGGACTACCGAAATATATGTCAGCGCCGGACTTTTTCGGGTGACCGATGAGGCAATGAACAGTGACTAAATGTGCCAGTGATTGAACAGTAATAGCGGGTTCTAACACGGAACGGGCATGATGACGTATGTGGCGGAAGAAAAGATAGACGTGTCCCTCCGGGGAGGTAGGCAAGAAGTAACTGCCAAGGTCGGTGAGTGCTTGCATAAGCAACAACTGCGGGCGGAGGAAAACATGGGTAGCAGGTAGGGATGAATGCTGTTTACTGATGCGTGCATAGATTGTGATAGTTTGTGCCGGGCATTACATAACGTCAGTATAGTGATTATGCTCGAAGGGAAACCGGTAATAAATGGAGAGGAATGGAGCGAACGTTTACCGTAGCAGTGTGAGCGTAAAGATAGAACTTGTAATCCACAAGCGGTGCTAGTGGGGGGGACTGACCGTGAGCCAGACACCCAACCTGAAAACCGTTTCTGGAGACAGGAGGTGCGATCCGGCAATCTATTCGCGCCAGCTTATCGTTGCAAACGTCCTGCATGCCCGATGTGCGCCAGCCAAAGTGATGGATCTGACCGCTTCTCGCACCGTTGGGATTAAAATGAGTTGTATGAGTGCAGTGAGATTGAGTAGTCGGGGTTCAAGTAGTTTAATGGTGGGAATCTTGTGGAAAGCGACTGTGAGACGGGCGAAAATGGAGTCGTGTGTAAATCTCAGTTGTTCTATCCAGCGAGAGAGGTTCCAAGTTATTCCTGGGATGAAGAAGGCGACAATCGTCCTTAGGGGGTAGGTTCTGAAAACAAAACGGAGAGGGCTGCAGTCTGGTAATTCTACCAGCTGTGGGCTAAGGGGAAAGACAGAACACCAAAATCATGCCAGTAACAGAAATGGGTGGTCGCGATGCTGAGGTCTGGTTTTTTTGATTAAACAACATACGGAAAGCGAAGACCAGTACTAGCGACTAATTATCGTGAGGCTTAGTGAGAGTTACCAACAAAACAAGGAGGAGAGAATGGGCGACACCGGGGGCAAATACTTATGTGTAGTTCTAAGAATGGTTTATGGAAGACCACACGGATTGTGGCGGTTCGTTCATCAGAACGAGGCCTGGAATCTCGTGTTGAAATAGGGTATCAACGAGTAAATAGTTGGAGGGTGGATGAGACTGGTACCTTGAGGACAACATCATATATGCCACTATGTATTTTCTAGCATTATAAATGCTCTTATACTTGGCTGCAGCTGATAAAAAAGGACCTAACCGACTATGGTAAAACCTGACAGCATTAAAAAAGAATCAACGGAGTAGCGGTGACCAGTAGGGGGTCGTGGTCAGGAGAGTTGAAAATAGGAAGTGGCTAGACAAACACGTGGAGTGCGTTTTTGGCAGTCACGGAGTATGAGCTGGGCTGCTTTTATTCGCTAACTATAATACGGAATGAATCCACTTGCTCCTTACCATCCGTTGGTAATAACTGTCTACTAAACAAAGTTGTTAAGTCTCTGGTTATTATCCCAGGCCCAGTTCATGGGCTCCGGTAATAGACATGTAGGGATCATGCATTCGGATGAGTTTTTGGACGGTTAGATGTTTATTTATTTCTTTTTTGAATGGTAAAGCGGCCGAAGACATTGACCTAAGTTGAGGTGGGGGTTTGTTCCAGAAGGATGAGTATTTAATAATAAAGGAGTTTGACCGCATCGCAGTCCTGGATACTGGAGTCAAGACCATAGAGTCCCTATGTCGTAAAGAATAGCTGGAGGGAGTTTTGACTTGGGGAGCTGAGTTGCAAGATGTACGTTTTACAATATTGCAAAAGAAAGACAGATTCATTCGTAGACGGCACAGCCATAGGGGCTCTAGGTGCAATATTTCACACCTTTCCATATAATTTAAAGGCGAGGAATATCCTAGTAGTTGTTTGGTAAATCTGCGTCGTACATTCTCGATTGCAAATCTGTCAATCTGCCGCACGTTAGAAAAGACGACAGTGCAATATTCCAGAAGTGGTCTGACATGAGTTTCAGAAATGCTTAGCTTGCTCTCCGGAAGACTGAAGGTTCTATTGATCAGACCAATTAGCCGTCTAGCTTTAGCAACCTGCACGGCCGAATGTTCGGAGAAATTAAATGTACAAGAATATTGTAACCACAAGTCCCTTACTTCCGGGCTGTTGGGGATGAACTGATCATTAATTTTAAACATTCCTGCGGGAACCTGACACTTATACATAAGGATACAACTTTTGGCAGCGGAGAATTTCATTAACCATTGATTGCTCCATGAGTCTAGCAATAGTAAATCGCTCGTTATGCTAGCAGTGGTAGAAGCTAAAGCGTCAGGTTCAAAGGAGTACACAATTTTTATGTCGTCCGCAAAAAAGAACGCAGCCCCGTGCGTGATGACGTTAAAAATGGCATAAACATATATAAGGAAAAGTAAGGGACCTAGTACACTACCCTGAATAACTCCACTAACTACTAGTCGAGGTGATGATAAACTGCCATCATCGTCCACGACCTGCTTTCGGGATGTTAGATATGATGAAGACCAACTCAGGATCGAGTCAACAATTCCGTAGACAAACAAAAAGCAGCCTTGTGGTATCGAGCAACATGCAAACTGCTTAGATCTGAGTGTTAATTGGTTAATTCTGTCCGAAGTAATTGTTGGTCATGAAGTCATACACTCAAACTTAGTCATCTGCAGGTAGCTACAACTACGTCCAGCTTGGATAAGGCCTGAGAGAGGCTGTTTGTTGAGAGTGGCTACTAGAACCCCATCTGTCACTATACCGTCTCTCACCTTTTGTCTGTCTTTGATTCCACCCCCCCCCCCCCCGAGGTGATTACTGAAGCTGAGTTGACGGCTAACAGCATGATTCTGAGGCAAAAACCGGAATGAAGCACTGAGGCGGGTCTAATCCACATTTTCCTGTCCGATTGTTCCCAGACACGCCCACTAATGAGAGGAGGCCCTTCGTAAAGTCGAATCACCTGGAGGTCAAAGAGCTAATTATGAGAAGAAACTGGACGACCTGACAGACTGCCGTGAGGTCCTGAAAAACGAACAGAACTGAACCAAATTGGGCATACTACACTGCGAAACTCCTGTTGTCAAGTTCTTTTAGCTTCAGCGAACGATTACTACAGACAAGTAGATACTTCAAGAATCAAGGACACTTGGGCTCCAGCTTTGAACCCGTGTGCCACTTCAAGACTTCAAGACCTGACAAAGCAATCCGCGGAAAAGTATGTCACAAAAGACGTAACTCTGCACGGCACCGACCAACGAAGCTGTATATTGGGGTAAATTGGAGGCTCCAGATACAGACGTATCAAAAAATGGTTTGACCTCCCGGGTTCTGCCCCCGGAGGGCCCTCAAACAATACACTATAACTTTGAAGAGTTTCAGGGCTTCATGACAGAAGTGTGATATTCTAACGCCTCCAGCCTTCGGACAAAGTTGGGGGATCTTTCTGACGGTTGCCACCATATCGATGTCATTACAGAGTCCGAAACGTGGTTGACCGCAGTAGAGCATATAAACTGTCCACTGCAAAGAAACTGCTTCATCTACCAGGTAAAGCGCAAAACTGGGCCACGGGGAGGAGATGTGCTGCTTCTAGGGAGGCCTGAATACAACGAATTTGGCACTCGAACTCCGCATGCACTGACGGTGTTCAGGCTGTTGCGTGTGTTCTACCAGTAGGGGACACAATCAGCTTGATCGCCTGTGTATATAGCAGTCCAGACACAACGCAGAGGATAATGGGGAACTCCTTAGCTTTCTGTTTCGATTCAAACAGGCCGCCACAGACATAGTGTTGATAGGGGATTCCAACGCACCCAACACCAACTTGAGGAATACAGCGGAGCCACTACCGAATATGAGAGGGCACTCATTGACTGGTCGGAGCTACTCAACCTAGGGCAACGTGTCAGAAAGCCTACCAGGCACCGCACACGTTAAGTACCATCCCTTCTAAACTCAATCTTCACCACTAGCGAATACGACGTCAGTGGATGATGATCCCGGCACAGTTATGGAAGAGTGATCATAGCGCGCTCAGCTTTCAAATGAAGGGCGTAAAAAATCTGAGAGCACAATACTCGTCAGAAGTTTTGGACGAATAGATAGAGGATGCCTCCCACAGAGAGCCCTAGAGACGAGCTGGCTGCCACAGAGGGAAAATCCGATACTAGAAAAGGAATGGGAAACCTTCGAAGATGGTTTATTAGCACCTACCGACGGATTCGCCACTACCAAAGGCATGATGATCCATAACAATTCCCCACGGTGGGCACTAGCGATTAAGCGGACTTTACAACAACAAAACCGCAGCTGACAGAGATATCTACAGTTTCACAGCCATCAATTGTTGGAGGAATACAAACAAGGAAGGAACAGAGCCATCAAGGTCCAACTTTCGGCAAAATTCCATTATGAACTAAAACTAGCATCGCAAGTAAGATCAAACCCGAAGGGACTCCACAGCTATATAAAATCAAAGGCGGCCCTCAGGGAAAGGGTTGCAGAACCATACCGTGAGGATGACGGAGGGGCTAAGAGAAAAAGTGAAAAAGCGAATGTTCTGCTGAGATTTATTTCAAGATGATTACCTGATCGACAATGACACACATATTGCGCATCCTTCTCGGCATGTGCTCAAACTGGAGGACGTGGAGGTACACCACAGACAGTCTCAAACATGTTGGAGGGAATAAACCCACATAAGGCAGCAGGGTGAGATGAAATTCACCCAGCAGTGGTAAAACCTCTAGCAAAACTAATCTGTCAACCAATCCAAATGCATTTCATCGCTCCTGTCCTTGAAGGCAGAGTCCCTGTAGACTGAAGAAGCCCTAGTTGTAGCCATCCACAAAAATGGCCCTCAAACAGAGGCGAGAACTAGGTACCAACCAGCCTGATCAGCGTAATGGGCTGATGCAGCGAAAAGCTGAATAAAGATTTCATCGTTGCGCATGTCACCGAAAATGGCGGGATAAATTATGTGCAACATGGTTTTGCGAAAGCTGCTCCTGCCTAACAAATCTAATATGCTTCCTAGACGATGTCACCTGACATCTTGACGAAGGGCCAAAGACAGATGTCTGCTACTTAGACTTCAGCAAAGCTTTTGGTGCCGTAGACTATCGACTGTTGTCAGCGAAAATGACCGACTTTGGTCTGAGTGACCCGCTGAAAAGTTGGATCTCTGACTCTCTTGAAGGCATAACCTTTTGAGTTAAGGTTGGTGATGACCAACCCAGCCCGGGAGAGGTGGTCGGTGGAGTTCCACCAGGATCCGCTGTAGCCTCACTTCTGTTCCTGCTGTTCATCAGAGATTTCATAAACAACCAAAAGAATTCGTGTAACATATCCACGGACGACAGTGAAGTGGGAGAAAAGGGAAGCAGGAGCCACATTGAGGCTGCCATCCATCAGCTATACACTAGACAACAATATAGGACTTCCCATCATAAGTCTGAAAAAGCCAATTACTGACAGCCCTCCCGTCCCACTTCCCATTGACACTACACCCCCCCCCCCAAAGGTTCACCGAAGATCAGGCCGACAAGGATGGTGAGAGATTTGGAAATAAATACCATCCATGATTCCACACCATCTGCCCAGTGCCTGAAGCCAACTGGAGCCGAGCACAGAGAACTCTTCCAACTCAAAGGAGCTTGGACATCTACCAAACCCCAAATGTTTTGCCACCATACCAAGCGGTGGTTAGACCCCACATGAAGCAATGAGTCCAAGCTTGGTCACCCTACCTGCAGAGGGACATAAACTGTATTGAACGAGTGCAACGTATTGCCACCAAAATGGTAGAGGGTCAGAAGCCCGACTAATAGGATGAAAGACCGGCCTTTCCCAACCTATTCTCCGGGAAACGAACACTGGTAGGTGACTTCATAGAAAATTTAAAGTTTACGAAGGACTTCAACGCGGCCAATCCCCGAACAATTTTCAACCCTGCGACGATGGACGACCTGAGAGGTCAGGAACATAAGTTAAAGAAAGATCCAAACTAAATGTGGGATAAAATTTCTTCAAAAATCGGGTTGTCAGCTCCTGGAATAAGCTGCCGCCGACAGTCTTCTCATTTACTACCATTCCTGATTTCAACCACATGCTGGACCAAGCTTGGCCAGAATGGTTCCCAAGGCCGCGCGCTGCGCGGATCGAAAGCTTCGTCGTTTGGTGTTTGACAGATTCCCCATGACGGAATCTTTCGTGCCAATGAAGCTGAACGGACTGCCGCATAGCTGAACTTTCTCCCACTGTCCAGTGATCCATCTTCCGGATAATCGGCAATTAGCCAAGAAAGATGCAGTCAAGACCAGTGTCCTGAACCCTTTCGCAATGTCTTGTGGTCCATCTTCCAGTACGTCGGTAACACCAGATGCAAGACACTCCTAGGTTTTCGTATTTCTAAACCTTTCCATCTTTTCTATTATCCCGTTCCAACTCAACGCTGATACTCATTTAACAAGATAATCAAAGGATACAGGAACATTTTCGGCTTTAGCCCTTTACCCGTGTACCATCTCAAGACTTCTAGAGTAATAATAAAACGGGCTGTTCATTGTTGATTTGGTGCGGGCGATATTGAGTTCTAGCTTCCACCTCCTCCTTTGGCAAAACATTTTGAAAATTTCCTTCTTTTTAGGCCCTTAAAATACCAATTATTCTGCTTACCTTGAGACCTCCATTTCAATACTTTTGACGACACCAGTATGATTTAACATCGCCTGTGGCCACACATTGAACCAAGCCAGGAGGCGTGACCCTACGGTAAGAAACCAGAGCCACACCTCATAATAAAGCAAAAGGGTACTACCCTTACTGTCAACAAACAAAAATGGGGTGGTGACTGTTGGTCTGGCGTGAGATCCTTAAAAAACAGAAAAAAGGCTAGTGTATAGTACTCTTCGGTTGGCCCCTAAATATAAACTGTAAAAGTGCTTCACAAAATAATGGTGAATTTGAAACCTGAATGTGGAGGCCGGCAAAAATGTGAGGCGCGATACTAGACCGCCGAAAATTACATGAGTAAAAGAGTCCCGAAGGACACTAAAGGGCCCAAGTGCCTGAACAACAAGGGCCCAAGAAAGGAAAAGAAAAGAAGAGTGAAGTCAGCCCCTGGGCAAAAGGGTTCAGGGAACATGTCTCCCTGTTACCATACAGCACATTACCACCGCATAAAACTCACCAGCTTCCACCGCGCCACCGGCTCTCAACCTGGTTGGATTTACTCTAAATTTGTGATAACCGTTGACTTTTTTCTCCCCGAGGAAGGTAGTGCCATAGCTTGGTGAAATGTCCCCCCAAAAAACCTTCTCATTCTAACCAAATAGGCCAGGTTCATTGTAGCTTCCACCAGTATTTCACCTTCCACTCAAATGCGGGTTGATTTCCGCGCTCCCTTCATCTCTTCCTTTTCTAAGTTTATACTTTTGCTTTTCTCCTTCAAACTCTCCACCTCAGCGATCCTCCTGGTGAATGCACTGGGGAACGAGAAAACCTCAAAAATATTTCACTTGAACACCTCCGCAGCTTTCAAAAGAAACAAATGAAAAAGCAGCAAAAAGTAGATGCTCAACAACCCAGCGGCTCCGACATCTGTCGCCACATCATAATAGTATAATACCCGTGAACAACCATCCATTGTCTGTACCTATATACAGTGAAGCATATGGCATTTTGTTACTAGCCCATTCTTTTTTCCTGTTGAAGATACGGGAAGCCTCTCCAGCAAATTACTGGAGGACGCACTCCCTCAGATTCTAAGGCCGTACTCGTCGATGAAGTCAAAAAGGAAAGACCGTGGAGTGAAATCCGCGTGTATTCTCACAGGGCCTCGGTACAGAGACGGCACGCTGTCGAGTGCCGGTGAAGCCCGTTGGAAGTAGCGCTTGCTTTTTTCGTGTGTGCGAAACATACAGTCAAACAAGCGATAGACGGGTATGATCGGCCGTTCACTATAAACGCAAGCCGAAATCAAACCGCAACAAGCCCGAAGCCGCAGCTCCTGGGGAGTTTCAAAAATCCTATCTGTGCGAGCATCTGGTCTCACTTTAGGCTTGCGCATACTCCCGTCCTCTAACACTGTTCTCTCCCTCAACCAAGTAATCTAGGCCTTCAGCTCCTACTTTCATTCAGTTTCTGGCTCCATACCGATATCAGCTCACACCGCCATGAGCCCAATATCTCTTGTCGCTACCGTTAACCGCATCACTATTCCTATTTGTGCAGTCGCACAAGGTTTCCCTTGGCTCAACCTATATTACTCCATAGGTCCTGACTTAAACCACCCCCGCATTCGAAAGGAAACCGCGGACACATTAGCTGCTCCTTATGCATCTCTTTATCAGCGATGTGCCGAAGATGGAGATTTCTCCAGCATCTGGAAAAAAGGCAGTCATTGCACCCATCTATAAGAAGGGTAGTATGTAACTTGCTTCAGGGTACAGGCCCATAAGTTGGACCAGCCTCACCCGCGAAACCTTCGGAAGAATTCTTAAGAGTGCGGTTCTTCCCATCTGCATACAAGCAGGATCATCTCCCAATCCCCGCATGGGTTTCTTCCCGGCAGATCATGCATCACCAATATTGAGAAAAACAGCGTGGCGAACAAGCTGGTTTTCAGTTATTCGTACTCATACCAATACATAACAATATATATGACTCACAAAATAAGAACAAAGAATGATAATCCAAATCTGTCTCTACTTGTGCCTGTGTGCATGTGAAATTGATCACAGTGTGGAACGTTCAAGTGGTTTCACATGTGTCCGGGAACAAGAAGAGGGCCACGGAAGCATCAGTGCTTGCACAAATTTGGATTTGGATTATTATTCTCCGTTCTTATTTTGTGAGTCATATATATACTTATGTACCTGTATGAGTACGAATCACTGAAAACGAGCGTCTTCGCCAGGCTGTTTATTCTAAGGTGTTCTGTGGGATTTTTCAGACAATTTAAACATCACCAATATGCTTACTGTTATGGATAGTGTGACGAAAGCTCACGAAGATGGCTGGCTCCCACACGTTGTACTCCTCGATTTTGCTAGGGCCTTCGACAAGATCCCCCATGCCACTCTTCTTTGTATTCTGCAAACTTTCGGAAGTACGGGCTCCATTTTGAACACCTTACTTGGCTTCCTTGCTGACATCACCTTAGTGGTCAAGGTGGGGAATGTTTTATCTCAACAGTCCCAGTAACAACCAGGGTTCCACAAGGGTCGGTCTTAGGCCTTCTTCTTTTCTTGATCTACACAAACGATCTTCCGACGACCCCTCGAGTGAACATTGCCATGTATGCAGACGATGTAACCCTCTGCAGTTCAGGAGTTGAAAACACGAAAATAGCAGTTGACGAAACAAAACGCTGGTCCAAGGATTGGAACCTTCCAGGTCGTGATGACAAATGCGTGCGCATGTCTTCGGCGGAGAGGCTGGTCACACGTTCTCCAATAAAGGAAAGACCAAACTGCCAAGGGTTGATCTACACAAGGCCCCCAGTTCCTGGTTAGGTTGTAACCTATCATTTTCCGGTCATCATTAACACGCCTTCTAGATCCTAAATAAGATTCAAAGATCCCGAGCATCTCTACTGTTGATTTTCCCATAATTCGCAGCACGTACATCCGCCGTCCGTTATGGTACGGTCATCAGATTGTGCACTATGGTCTTGTCCGAGTTTGCGAGATCCTGGAAAGGGTTCGGAGGGCCTCCAAAAAGCGATGCTGGGCCCGTGCCGCCGACCTTATCCCGTCCGCCTCTCACTCCTCAAGCTCTATCCCCTTGACTTAAGGCGCCTAATGGGTGATCTGTTTTTGATGTTTTGCTTTCTTGGATCGGGTCAAAGCGATCGCCTCTGCTCCTTCTGTCTAGCCTCTTCTCTTCGTAGTCACTGAGGAAAGGTTTTTAGTCCGAGACCAAGTACATCTCCACGAATTAACTTTTCTAGCTACATGGTTATTACTCTGTGGAAGGCTCTTCCGGGGGCATTGTTTTTCGCAGAACAAAACTATCTTCGAGAAAAAGTTAGACCTCTCCCTAGGTCTTTCTCAGTAGCTCCCTGTCCAAAAAGTGGAATAGATGTGTTTAATTGCGTTTCCACTCCGCCATGTGTTCATGAATGTTGCATCCCCTTTCCGCTTAAGGCATTGCCAGTAATGAGACATTGCATGATGTTAGGCATGTTTTGTTTTTGTTGCCGCCCTCACCCCGCCTTCTCTTCCTCTTACTTTTGTTTCATCTCAGTGAATCTGACAGATGATCAAAGATTTCCTCGGGAACAGGGAAAATGGGGCTCAAGGTCTCAAGCCCGCGAAGTAGTTCAAGACTTCAATACTGTCCGGTATAGATAGATTGCTGGCGAAGGCAGCAGTAGTTGCTCACACCACCGAGGGTAGATACCAAGTCATGCCAGAAGAGCGTAGAATAAGGCTTGGTGGTCTGGCACCGAGGGCAGCCTGGCTCGACCAGACAATAGAGGACACGATCGCCTGGGTGGAGGAGTAGCCATCCTCGTTAGGTCGGGTACAAACCACCTTGAGTCTCAGACCAAGATGTGCACTCGCAATATCCAGTTATGTGCCGTTACGATCATCCTTTCAGGCAGAAGAGTTAACGTTGTCTGTGTCTACAGGGCACCAGGTACAAACCACTACGAGGACGTTTGTTTATAGCGGACTTTGACTGAACTAGTTAAGGATGCACAAAAGACCCTCATAGTGGGTGACTTCAATATTCCCAAAATCGACTGGATGGCTGAGGTCTGCGTGCCGGGATCGGAGGAGCAAATCTACCTAGAACGGCTGCATGCCAATGCGTTGCACCAGCACATTAGGGAAAATACCAGAAGTAGGACTGGATGCCTCCCATCCTTGCTGGATCTAGCAATAATGAATCTCCCCTACGATGGGTCTGGATTGCACTACTGTTCACCGCTGGGCAGGAGTGATCACGTGTTTGTCTAATCACCTTATGCATTTGGTAAACCAAGGTGCCCTCAAGCCTGGTTAGACATTTCGGCAGTATGGACATAGATAGGCTTCGTAATAGGGCGATGGGTTCGACCTGGGACACGATAGAGTGGACTACTGTCGAGGAAGGCTGGCAGGTCATAAAGGGATTCCTGATTATCCTAATGGAAGAGTTCGCACCCATGAAACGGATGAGTGGGGAGGGAAGACCCATGTGGTGGAAGGCTGCAATAGCCGAGGCCATCAAACGCGGAAACGGCAGCTGGAACAAGCACAAAGCTTCCGGCAGTCGCTAGCCTGGAACAACAATACAAAGCTTAGAATAGGGACTGTGAGCCTTCTGCGAACTTCCAAGCCAGAATTTGAGCTCAGATTGGCCCATGGTGTTGGGCAACAGCTGAAAATAATTCTATAGCCATGTGCAGTCGGAAGGCTCAACAAAGAGTGCCGTACATCCTCTATCCACTGGGGACCAGGGCATTGTAAGACACGTCTGAGCAATGCGTAGCCGAATTCGCAACAGATCCCGAAATCAAAAGGCGATTATCCGTGAAATTCTACGATACTAGATTATCAGATGAACGATGACACGAAAAAATACCCACCTCAATTGTGTGCAAGAAAGGAGCACGTGCCTCACGCAGGTCCAGAGCAGGGACATGGCAGAGCAACGCACTGGGCGCGAACAAATAAGCATTGGCCAGTAGAAAGAAACAGTACATAAAACGAGTCAATAGTGAAAATAGGTGAGTGATGTTAAGGGAACATGGAAACTGCGGTGGTTTTGGGGGATTTTCCACGACCGGTCGTTCCACATCACATCAAATTCCTCCCGAATCTTGGCAGACTCAAAGGTTTGGAATAAGTTGCTGATTCTTCCTACCTATCTATGCCCTACTCTCAGTGCCCGTACCTAATATCTTGTCGTCAACGTTCTACTCACGATCGCACTCGATCCAGTGGCTACACCGACGCAAGGTTACTCTACTTCGTCCATGAAAACGGCTGATCGACGGCGGGCGTGAAAGCGAAGCAAAGGTGCTGTCCTCAGGTGAGCAGTTGCTTTTCGGCGGAGTGTTTGTGTGTGGGGGGGGGGTGGGAGTGGGTGTCATGGGTGAGCACCGGTACACGGGTGAATAGTAGCGACCATCACTTACGGGGGTGATCTTCCATAATGTAACGGATAAACGAGGAACAATAAGCCCTGCGGCGTGTTTTCATGGAGGTCACGAAGTATAAACGTGTATCATGTAAGTGTGTGTGTCACGGTGTATGATAGTTTAATACGTCAGTATGCCGTAAATGCCCCCACACATGGGAGTTCTCTTAACTACCTCGAAGAAGCATGAGGGATGTTTTACTGCGTCTGTAACAACCGGTCGTGGAAAATCCCCCTTTAACCCTCGCGATTCAGTGTTTTCCCTAGCATCACTCATTTGCCTACACTATTGACTTGTCTTTACCAACTGGTTGTTTCTATGGACCAATTGTTGTTTGTTCGCGCCCAGAGCGCTACTTTGACACATCCTTGTTCAGGACCTGCGTGACGCACGTGCTGCTAGTCGGTTTCTCGTTGTTGAGTCCCTGTGATCGTATTATTGAGGTTTGTATTTTTTGATGTCGTTGTTCATGTAATAATCTAGTATCGTGGAATATCGCGGATAATCGTCTTTTGATTTCGGGATCCGTTGTGAATTTGGCTACGCATTGCTCAAACGTTCGTTACAATACTCAATAGATCAATTTGAAACGAGGAAAAACACGCAAAATGCCAAGAAAAGGATCCAAAACATTGGAATCCGGACAGGAAGTAATACGGCAAGTCTCTGGGGAGGTTTTGGGTACATATGATTCTTTAGTTAGTGTTAGATCTCCTAGTCCTGTCAGTGCTGGTCCATGTGTTAATGAGAGCAATATGGATTGTGAGGATGTTGACCTATATAGGCTGAGAATACTAGACCTAGAACAACAGTTACTATCGGCTAGACTACAGGCACAGGAAGCAGAAAAGAAGTGTACACAGAAAGAGCGAGAGCACCAGACCAGCGACTTCGACACTTCCGATAGATCAGGGTGCAATAAGTTAGGGAACCCCACGCCGGTCGCCGATTACAAACCACCATCGATCGATTTGCCTAGAGTGGAACTAACGGTTTTCGACGGGAGAGCTGAACAATACTGTAAGTTTGTCAAGAAGTTCGAGACGTTCGTCGAAAATAAGATAACCGACCCTGGGCAAAGGCTTCTCTATCTGACTCACTGTCGTGGCCGAGCAAGAGAAGCTATCGACGGGTGCACCATGCTCGGCCCGGAACAAGGCTACACAAGGGCAAGAAAGATTCTGAGGGACTTGTTTGGCCAACCTTTCAAAGTAGCCCGTAACCTAATAGAGGGCGTGATGGTAGAGGCAAAGAGAACCAAGGGCGACGTCTACACCATGGCCGACCTGGTGATTAAGATGCAAAACTGCTCAACAGCCCTCGACCATTTAGGTTACAGGGCTGAACTAGATGCCATGCACACTTTGGAAAACATAGCCCGTCACATTTCTCCCGGTGGGCGGAAGGGGCGGAACGGATAAGCCGAGTCGACCGGGAGGCAAACTTCGAAGACTTGACCGAATACTTGGACAGGCAAACGAAGATAGCCGATAGCAGATTTGGCCGGCTCATCCGGGGCAGCAACCGGGCAAACAAGCCCAGTAATAGCCAGGCTCAAACCCCTGCACGGGAACATCCAAAATACCAACCTTTGACCAATACACATGCCATTTCACGCGATGCTACGGCGCAACCCAACTGCAGATCCTGTGGTACCAGCCACGGCGTACCAGAATGCTCCAAGTTCGGCAACGCCACAATAGACGAACGGTGGGGAATGGCGAGGATGTCTATAGCGCGTTTTATTTGTCTCAACACCACGCACCGGGCGGCAGCCTTTAGGACAAGGAACCGATGTGGTTACGAGGACTGCACGGGCAGACACCATCGGTTGCTGCACCAGGCGAGAGTAACCTTACCCGAGGCGAGTACCAAACCCAGCGTTATTTGTTCAACGTCACGATCTACCAATAAACCAGTACGTTTAGGCATAGTAGCCGTGGGATTAGTGACCCCAACAGGAGTGGCCAAAGCGTTGGCCTTCATAGATAGTGGCTCGGATACCACGCTTCTAAGGAAGCAGTTCGCAGAGAGATATGAGATTAGAGGGAGTCAGTCCTCTTTATCAGTAAGCACAGTGAGTGGCACCGAAGTAATCCAGTCGACCAAACTGCACTTACAACTCGCTTCCTTGGTCGGCAATAATAGAGCAGTAACCCTAGAAGCATTCAATGTAAAGGACCTGCCGATGAGAGCACCTCAGTCAGTGCAATCGATTCTGACCCAGTGGCCGTATCTTGACAGGATTACGATCAAGGAGTGTCAGAACAACGAAATTGATCGGTTGATTGGTTGTGATGTACCGGAAGCTCATTGGGTCCTGGATCAAAGGATAGGAAGCCGCAAAGCACCCAATGCAGTACGTGCCATATTCGGTTAAACTTTATATGGCAGTACAGACGGCAGATGCGGCAAACAAATCAACTGCATTTCGGTGGAAACGACGAACATCGAACAGGCATTCCAGCAATTGTATAACACCGAATTTGCCGACCTGGCCATGGACAGAGATGCCCCATCACGAGAAGATAGGTTGGCCTTGGAAATGATAGCCGAGAACGTCAAGTATGCAAAAGGTCGTTTTGAGGTTCCTATCCCGTGGAGATCTAACATGAAACCCATGTCAAACAGCCAAGAAATGGCTCTGAAAAGATTGGGCTTCCTCAAAACCAGGCTGCTCCGGGAACCACAATTAAAGATAGAATACACGCGAGCCGTGCAACATAACATCGACTTGGGTTACATGGAAAGAGTAGATACAGCGGTTACCAGCGCAAATTTGAGGTGGTACCTACCCCATCACCCGGTCGTAAACCCAAAGAAACCGGGGAAGGTGAGAGTGGTTTTCGACTGTGCCGCGAAAAGCCAGGGTGTGTCACTGAACGACCATATGCCACAGGGCCCAGACTGGACAACACCGCTGGTCGAGGTTTTGTGTCCTTTTCGGCCAGGAAAAGTAGCCGTCTCTGCGGGCATACGCGAAATGCTTCTACAAGTGAAGATGCCCGGTAAGGATAGGGAATCCTTCCGTCTCCTCTGGTGGCCTGAGAACGACACTAATCGCGCACCTGACGAGTACAGGCTGACCGTGCACCCCTTTGGGTCGGTTTCATCCCCCTTTTGTGCTAATTTTGCCCTTCGTGAAACCCTCAAGCGTTTCGACGGCACCAGCAGCTTCTTAGGAAGAGCAATGGATCACTTCTACGTGGACGATTTTCTGCGCTCCTTTGACGATCCAAATGCTGCTGTTCTTTATATGATTGAACTCATTGCCACTCTAAATGCCGGAGGATTCAACCTCACTAAATGGACCTCGAACAACGAAGAGGTGTTCAATGTTATACCGAAGGCCGAGAAAATGGAGTGTAAGAGAGAGCTTTTGGGATCCTCTTCACAAACGGAGCGCACGCTTGGGCTTTAGTGGAAACCCAGAGGGGACGAATTCATTTTCACCCCAGACCTACCCAAACGACCAGTCACACGGCGAGGAATCCTATCAGCGGTCTCAAGCCTCTATGACCCCCTAGGTTTTGTTTCGCCATGGTTGTCACCGGAAAAGCGCTTGCTGCAATCGCTGTGCCAAAGAGGGACAGGTTGGTACGAACCTCTCCAGGATGAGGATGATAAGCGATGGCGCGACTGGCTGCACTGTCTAGAGCAACTTGGGGAGATAAAAAACGAAGACGCTTAACAGGTATCAAGTGCACACACGACGCCCAACTCCACCTTTTCTCCGAAGCATCAGAAATAGGCTACGGGATAGTTGCTTACGGCTGCTGTGTAGACGAAAGTGGTGGGCGGCACAGCCAGATACTATTCGCAAAGGCGAGAGTGGCTCCACTGAAAACGGTGTCGATTCCAAGGCCGGAATTGACGGCAGCAGCACTGGCCGTGAAAGCCGCGGGGCTGATTAGGAGATGCTTCGGCCTGATAGACTGGGAAACAAACATTTGGACGGATTCAGCCACGGTGCTTCATTACATAAACAACACTACCACTCGTTTTAACACTTTCGTGGCCAACAGACTCACTATAATCCACGAGCCGACTAAGACCGATCAACGGCACTATGTAAAATCCGCCAGTGGCCCGGCCGAATTCTGCTCAAGGGGCCTGAAAACACCAGAGAGGTTACGGATGTGGACAATGGGACCGGACTTCCTAAGGGCAACTAAAGAGATGTGGCCAACGCTATTAATACCCAAGGCTGATGATGGTGATATCGGGACTAAAAGACTGATACTGGCTGTAAACTTCACGGGAGGCGTAAGCCTGATAGAAAAACTGTGCCGATTCCCCAACTGGCAAAAATGTTAAGAGCCGCGTTCTGGTGGTCACGGTACAGTGCACTCTTATTGATTATGAAAGGCGCAAGACCACAAAACACATTGAACGTGGGGACGATACTACCGGGCGAGCTGAATCAAGCCGAACTCGACGTTCTACACCTACTGCAACTAGACGCTTTCCCGTCCGAGGCCCGCGAGCTAGCCAGGACAGATGATAACACCAAAGGAAGCAGGCTGTTACACAGTAGTATCCGAGCACTAAACTCCATGCGAATCAACGGACTACTGATGGTTGTATGGCGGCTGACGAATTCAAGCCTAGAGTAAGAAACAAAACACCTCATAATAATCCCCGGCGACCACCATATAACTAGATGCCTGATAGATCATGTGCATCGAGAAGAGGGGCAAGCAGGCCTGAATCACTTATTAAACAATATACGCTGACGATTTTGGGTGACAAAGGGACCAGCGAAGGCCAAGCGAGTCATAGGCAACTGCATTACTTGTCGTCGCCGAAGAGCGGTAGCAGGCCAATAAACAATGGCCCCCATTCCAGCCGTAAGAGTCCAACCGGGATGGTGCCTGCTCGTGGAAATCGGCGTAGACTGCTTTGGCCCGTTACTCGTACGACAGCAAAGAAACACCCAAAATAGTTATGGCTGCCTGATAACATGCCTACAATCCAGAGCAGTCCACCTCGAAGCAGTGCATAACATGACAACCGATTCATTCCTAATGGCCCTTCAAAGGTTCATCTCGAGGCGGGGTGTCCCCAAGAATATATACTCCGGCAATGGCTCGAACTTCGTTGGGGCTCATAAGGAGTTAGGAAAATGGTGGAGCAGCTTGGACACCGCCAAAATTTAAAACCAGACAGTAGCAAAGGGAATAGAATGGCACTTCAATCCACCTTATGCCAGTCATCGTGGTGGCGTTTGGGAAAGGCTGATACGATCGTCTAGGAAAATACTTACAGCCCTGACCTCAAAACAAACCCTCGATGACGAGACGCTGACTACTTTACTAACAGAAGTAGAACGCATATTGAACAACAGACCCCTGGTGCCGATCGTCCCAGACCCGGAAGGCGAACCGGCACTCACCCCAAAAGACCTGTTATTACTCCGGTCAAACGCAGGAGTAACCACCCCGAAAACCATTGCGTGGGAAGTACGTTGTTGGATGGAAACAAGTGAACCACCTGGCACAGGTTTCTGGAAAAGATGGACGAGGGAGTATCTACCGACACTGCAGCTTCGGTAAAAGTGGGTCTTCAAACAGAGGTCGTTCAGATGTGGTGACGTGGTCATCCTCGTGGAGGGCCACCTACATAAAGACGGTTGGCCGGTTGGAGTGATCAAGGATTGCCGTACAGAAATCGATGGCCTCGTGCGCACTGTAGTGGTGAGGACGAACAAAGGAGACGTATTGCGAGATACACGTAAAATATGTCTACTTGAAGGTGACAGCAACGCGGGCGAGGCCGACACTACCGACCAAGCTGTAACAGCCGGTCGTGAAAAATCCCCCTTTAACCCTCGCGATTCAGTGTTTTCCCTAACATCACTCATTTGCCTACACTATTGACTTGTCTTTACCAACTGGTTGTTTCTATGGACCAATTGTTGTTTGTTCGTGCCCAGAGCGCTACTTTGACACATCCTTGTTCAGGACCTGCGTGACGCACGTGCTGTTTGCTCACACGCTGCTATTCGGTTTCTCGTTGTTGAGTCCTTGTGATCGTATTATTGAGGTTTGTATATTTTTGGTGTCATTGTTCATGTAATAATCTAGTATCGTGGAATATCACGGATAATCGTCTTTTTATTTCGGGATCCGTTGTGAATTTGGCTGCGCATTGCTCAAACGTTCGTTACACAAGCTATATCCATGTCTGCTGATGCCAAATGAAGCCGAATTCATTTATTTATCCCTCATGTATTCCCCTGTAGGCCCCAACCCCCACAATATCTTTGAAGTATATTTGTGTTCAATTTCATACAGCATTTATGATGTACTATGGAGCTAATTGTCCAAACCTTAGCTCACCACACGACACGACACTGCATGTAGAAGTAACGGGGCTTAGGTCACGCACACATGCCTACGTTTTACTAGCTTCTGCCACACAGCTTTTTGTTGACATTGCGGAAAGTCCTCCTTTGATGTACAGTCATACCTGTGATTCCATTGTACACCCCGGCACGTACACACATACACACACTCACTCAATCAAGCACGTACATCCAGGACGGGACGGCCTTTTACAAGGACAGCATCTATGTGCCCCCTTCACAACCGCCATCGGTCACTTGGTCTTGTGGAAGATGTAGACTAGCCTCACGTCTATGTGGCCAATGGGTTAGGTGCGACCAGTAGTAGAACGTTGACAACGAGCATTAAGCGCGCGCACTGACAGCAGGGCCTAGGTAGATAGGAAGAATCAGTTCCTTTGTACCGAACCTTTGACTCTGCTAAGGATTCGGGAGGATTTTGGCGGGCGGTGAAAGAGCCGGTCGTGGAAAATCCCCCTTTAACCCTCGCGATTCAGTGTTTTCCCTAACATCACTCATTTGCCTACACTATTGACTTGTCTTTACCAACTGGTTGTTTCTATGGACCAATTGTTGTTTGTTCGCGCCCAGAGCGCTACTTTGACACATCCTTGTTCAGGACCTGCGTGACGCACGTGCTGCTAGTCGGTTTCTCGTTGTTGAGTCCCTGTGATCGTATTATTGAGGTTTGTATTTTTTGATGCCGTTGTTCACGTAATAATCTAGTATCGTGGAATATCGCGGATAATCGTCTTTTGATTTCGGGATCCGTTGTGAATTTGGCTACGCATTGCTCAATCGTTCGTTGCACCTAGTGCCTCTAAACATCTGAAGCCTGCAAAGAGTATCCCAGACCCCAACATTGCCAATAAGACCGTGTCAGCGGACGTGACTCACCCATCCTTGAGCTCAGACATAAACCTGCAACTCGTTTCTGCTGTGAGCTGCAGTAAGGACGTTAATGTACCAGGAAATATATCTGGTGCTGTCATGAAAAACAAGCCCTTTAACAAGAAGTCTCAGAACGGGGCATCACGCAATGCGCAGAAATGCAAACCACAAAGAACAGCCCATCCTTTTCGGCGACCGGAGAATGTAGACCGTCCCCCTGGTATGGTACACCCCAGGTTTCCAGACGTCAAAACTTACCGGTTCCCCCAACATTCTGCTTACTCTCTAGCCCCCCAACATTTTCAGCCCCCAACCCCCCAGGACCTCCTTTCCACCATCAAATCCCCTCCTTTCCCACTCCTCAAACCCAAAGTCACTTGTCTCTGGCGATTAAGCAACAACTCCTGAGCATGTGCTCAAGTGTTTTTACAGCAATTGCCTGAGTGTGTTGAATAAGATCCCGGAACTTCGGCAGCTTGCAGCGGATAAGGAGCCTCAGATCATAGTCCTCACAGAAACCTGGCTCATCCCCGACACACTTGGTGCCAAAATATCCATTCCGGGATATTTAACGGTAAGGCAGGACCCCAGCAGAGGTCCTGATGGCGGGGTTACCATATACTACGACAACTCTATCCCTCCTCCTACTATAATAACAACTCCTACCTTTTCACGTATTGATTGTTTGTGGGTTTTGTTTGCTCTCTCTAGGACAGACAACCTACTGCTTGGTGTTGTCTATCGCCCTCCCGCATGCAATTCAACTGATAGCCTAGGTCTCCTAGACCTATTAAGCCCCCTGAAAAGCTATACAGAATTCACCCATCTGTTAGTCACTGGTGACTTCAACTCTCCCAGTACAAACTGGCAAAGAGCTGATGCCCCGGATGTCACCTTTAGTAAACCCCTCCTAGATCTCGTACTGAAGAACTCATGGGTGCAGAACGTAAGGGATTCGACCAGACATTGCACGGGACACGCCCAGTCCCTACTAGACTTGGTCATCACCAATGATCGGTTCCAAATAGATGTGGTGCATCACTTGCAGCCCCTCGGCAAAAGTGATCACATTCTCATTGGATTCGATTATATCGTGAAATGGCCTGCTCTCCCCTCAGAAACCAAAATTATGAGATCCATCAAAGGGACCAACTTTGACCAAGTCCGTGCATTTATTCGCTCCCAGCTAAATTCAGCTACCTCAGGTAACTCTGCTGATGAAATGGCAGAGAATCTCAGAGAGTTTACTTCCTTAGCTGATAGGCTATTTGTCCCCAGAATTCGTCGCCCACAGACAGCTAAGCGACCCCTCCCTCGCCGCATTAGGCGCATTCTGGACGAACGCGCACGCCTCTTTGCTAGATATAAAGCCACAGGCCTTGCCCGTGATGCAGAAGATTGCAGGATCATACGGAGCATATGCAAAGACAAGATTAGGTCCTATCAGAATGCAGTCCAACGATCTGTACTTGATCGAGCACGGACCAATAAGGCATTTTTCTTTCAGTACATGCGCCGTCTAAGGGGTACAGCTCCGACGCCACTAGCTCTCAAAGATAGTGCTGGATCTCCAATCGCTTTCCCTAGCCAGGTAGCCGAGGCCTTTAGCTCCTGCTTTCGTACAGTTTTTAGCCCCATACCCATATCATCCCACCCTACCATGCACCCGATATCTCTGGCCGCTACACATAACAGCTTCACTATTCTCATTGAAGTAACCAGGTTCTCCGTCACAACGGTGCCTGCTTTGCCAACATCTAACGACCTCGCGTCAGTTTTGTCTAGAATTGACGCGAGCCTGCAACGCCTGGCAGTAAGAAGTGGGTCACAGGAGCGGCACCGCGCACGCTCACCTAGGCTCCATAGTCCGTCATTGCGACGACGTTTCGTCGGTTCTTCAAAAGAAGGGCATTGTAAATACCACAGTCGCTTCGGTGAGGGAGCCAAACGATGCGAACCAGGGCGTACATTTCCCGGTGCTCATCAGGGAAACTAAACCCCCGGCCCGTGGTGGAGACCCACGAATCCGGGTATCAGACCAACAGTCTCCTTTTGAACGTAAGGGACATCATTTCAGATAAAATATTCCTTGTAGATACCGGTGCCGAAGTGAGCGTCCTCCTCCGAGCGAAAGACGACAATAGCACACCGCAGGTCCAAACGCCACGCGCTGCCAATGGCACGGCCATCCCAACGTTTGGGCAGCGATCGCTCACCTTAAACTTGGGTTCAGAGCGTAATTTTGGTTGGGTATTAATCACCGCCGGCCTTCCGCACCCAATTCTAGGCACTGACTTCCTGCAACACTTTGACTTGTTAGTAGATACACGGCGCCGCAGAGTGGTGGACCGCCAGAACACTCTCGCTGTTGCGGGTTATAATTCGCGAGTGAATCACGTCACGCCTTTTTACATTCAACCACCAGCACACCAACCTTATGGCGAACTCATCGGGGCCTACCCGGCCATGTTTCGGCAGGCCTGGCCTCTCCCAGCAGTGACCACCAAAGTCACTCACTATATCGACGCTGAAGGACCCCCAGTGTTCAGTAGGCCGCGTCGGTTAGCACCCGACAAGCTTCGTATCGCACAGGCTGAATTCAAACACATGCTAGAACTGGGTATAGTACGCCCTTCTAGTAGCCCTTGGGCTTCTCCTCTTCATATGGTCCATAAATCTGGCGGCGACTGGCGACCCTGTGGTGATTAGAGAGCACTTAACAAAGTCACCGTCCCTGACCGATATCCAATTCCCCATATACAAGATCATACTTTGTCTTTATCAGGTTGGTCCGTCTTCAGCCGTATCGATTTAGTTCGTGCGTACAACCAGATCCCGGTAGCAGAGGCTGATATCCTTAAAACTGCGGTCTCTACGCCTTTCGGGCTGTTCGAGTTTCTGCGAATACCGTTTGGACTCAGCAATGCAGCCCAGACCTTCCAACGGTTCATGCACGAGGCAACTCGTGGTTTGGAAAATGTCTACGTATACCTAGATGATATTTTAGTGGCTAGTTCTTCAGAGAAAGAGCACACTTACGAGAACTTTTCGAACGCCTTAGCCAGCACGGCGTTGCGGTCAGTATCACGAAATGCGAATTAGGCCGGTCTGATATCACTTTCACAGGACATTCTATTTCATCCTCGGGTATCCGCCCTCTGCCAGACAGTTTCCGCTATTCGCGACTACCCTGAACCCCAGTCTTTTCGCCAGCTGCGTCCGTTTGCCGGCCTGGTGAATTTCTACTGCCGATTTATTCCTCACTGCGCGGAAATGATGCAACCTCTCACCGACCTATTGCGCGGAGGTAAGCGGAAGTTCACGGTTTCCTTAGTAAACGCGTCCTTCGGTCCCTCTTACTGCGTGAACCACCTGCACGTTACTTTAATGTGCGGCACAGCACGAATATGTTAACCAGAACAGTATTCTCCGCTACCAGTGAGAACGAGAAGGTGATTGGGAGAGATCGTGGTTAGCGTGTATTTGGGAGCTTGCGTGAGAGGGTGCGCAAGAGCAGCGGTCAAATGGCCACCGCGCATGGCAGTCAGCGTTCAGTTAAGCAATAAACGTGGTAAAAGTATGAATGAAGATGGCAACCGCTACAGTCTCGTTTTCTGCCGGTACGCAGTTAACATATGTGGTTACTCAAGTCATCAGTGAAAAAGGAGCAAGTTTCTACGAGTTATCATAGAACAACGTCTAGTTACATGACCGACCTCGTTGAGTTTTGCATTCACCGAGCAAAACTATATATATATATATAAATGTACGTATACGCTGATGTATGTGTATATATACATTATATATATGTACTATGTTCGACCGTAGTTCCCACGGTGTTGAGGCTAGTAGACTGACCCTCAGTCGACGCAGGTTGCCACAAGTTTTCTATCACAACACCTTCCGCAACTGTTCCAGAAACCCTACACAATGACAGTGAATGCCTGGACTTCGCTATAATGAAAGCTATAGCTCTCATCAAGGGGTTACCGAACTAACCAGTTGATCCTCTTTTCTGGCCCCTTCTGTATATATTACTGTAACTTACAATAAATGGCTAACAGATGGAATGGGAAGCAATTTTCTTTACATCTTGTGAAGCTGCCTAACTTCACTAGGTGTTCAGCAAGTTACGAAGTTTTCTTCGTACCATACCCAACCAATTCATTCCACGTGAAAAATACTCAAGCATATGATCGCCCCTACAATAAGCTGGTACACCCGCCGTGGTGCACGTGAAATAAGGCGCAAAAGGCAACAAGAAATAGCTTCACGGAGGGAACACGGTAATCAAAATGTGGTGACCCCATACGGACCATGTTACCAGTCACGTAGTTCTCCACGTTCGTCATTAAGCCAGACAGTGTACGCATTCCTCCCGAATCGGTGAGGCCGTTGGATTCACAAGTGGACGTTTGCTTCCCTTTCTGAATGGTGACATTCCCCTTGCTCGCCAATCGTATACGTAAAAACTGGTTGGTAGGAACTTCCAAAAATCGAACGCAAATTCGGGAACTGGGCTGAGTCACCTGCGGCGCTCCATTGCACACCGAGCAACCAGCCACTGCTTCGCAGCTGAAGGCATGTGAGAACCGAACTTCTAGTAACAGCTTACGTATGACCACTAACCCAATCAACAATCAGCAACGACTAAACCAAGGATTGGTTAGCTAAGTACCGAGGCTTGACCGAGAAAAACAAGATTCACCAAAAATAAAGAATATAAATTTATAAAACTCACCCCCCTTACCCACACTTTTAAGACATTTTTGTTCCATTTTAATTCAGAAGCCTTTCTGTCAGCTGTTTGATATCTGCATTACACCAAGCCAGGTCAGAACTTAATCCACTCTCGAGTTCCTGTGGCGGCCAGGTTGGAGGCCGCCATTTTGTTGTTCGTTCAGTGTGTGTTGGTGCCGTTGATATACTTACTGGGCCTCGGCTTATATAGTCTTTCCTTTCGTGCCCTTGAAGATCACACACTTGCTACCCTCATCGGAAGGACATTGCCTCTGCGTGTTACACTTTTGGCTGGACCGCACTGAGGGGAAAAGAAGGCCTTGGAGATAGACCTGATATGGGCCGAGGAGATAATTGTGAAGCGATCTAAGGCGCAGATTTGGGGTGGCCCTGGAGAGGTCTTGTGATGTGGCCTGCCCGAGGTGTGGACCCTGAAGATTCAATACTCCTGTGGCGAGTGTTGGAATACGGAACCCCGGGGGCAGTGATTGTTGTTGGAGGGGGAGCAGTGTAACGGCTAGGTTGGAGGCCGCTATCTTGTTGTTCGTTTAATGTAAGTGTTGGTGCCCTTGATACACTTACTGAGCTTCGGCCTATGGAGTCTTTCCTCCTCTTGTGCTTTTGCAGATCAAAGACGCTCAACCCCTCTGGCGGAAGATCACTGCTACTTGCATGTTATAAATTTGGTGCAGCCACCTGGGGCCGAATGTTATGGGAGGCCTTAGTGATTGACCTGAAGATGGCCGTACTGCCCAAGAAGCACTGTCCAACGTTTGCCCACTTGGGCTACGGTTGAGCAAACGTTGGGCTAACCCATTGCAACGTTGGGCAACTCCATGGAAATGCGTAGAGCAGAGCTACCAGTGCCTAATTGGGGTAGGGTTGGGCACGCTCAAGGCATCGAAAAAATCGCGGAAAAAGGCTATTTACTATCGCCAATAAATCCAATTTCGCTCAATCGCCCAATATATCATTATAGTGTTCTCCTTCCTTCCGAGCCTATGGAGGTTATAACCTCTGAATTACCCCTATATACCCAAGTAGCACGTTGCCCCAGCCTTTGGGGTGAACCTGGGGCATGCCCCAAGCCTTCCCCAAGATTAGTTTTCATGTGGAAAAGATGCTGATTGGTTACGGAATTACTGGGATTATATCCTTATGTACATATATTGTCATCCCGAGGCACGCTTATTGTGGCCTGTTTCGTTTTATTACGTCACTATTATTGTGGTAAGTCGTTTGCGGAAGCAGTATCCACACCTGAGAGAACAGTCATCAAAGTGAATGGACCAGTTCCGAGAGCTTGCCAGGCGGTTGTTGCCTAGACTCCTTTGAAGCAGACCAACGAGGGCCAGTGGACTGGGCAGAAACCGATAAGGGCAAAGCAGGTCGAAAAGAAGGGTGACTGTAATATCGCGAAGGATGGGTTAGCTAGGGTGGATGACCCTGCTCTTGTGGTATTGGAAAACAAGGTGAAGGATCTGCGGAGGCAGATCTTGTCGATGGGCAGGGTCTCAAGCCACAGGCTCCTGATCCTAAACCAGGAAGAACCCTTTATAAGGGAATCGAAAGCCAGGAGGGACATAGACAGGAGGAGGGTCTGCGACATACTGCGAATCGCAGGTGTTCAGTAACCTCCTACTCTAAGAAAGGTGCACAGAGTGGGGACATGGAAGTCACCACTGGGGAACAAAGGCGAACTTCGTGCGAGACCAATCCTAGTGGAGTTCGCTGATGAGTCCACTCTGGATAAACTGCTGGCAAGGGCAGCAATAGTGGATCACATTACTAAGGGCAGATACCAGATTGTGCCGGACGAGCATAGAGTAAGGCCTGGCGGTCTAGCCCCGGGAGGTGACCTTGCTCGACCAGTCAGGGCGCTGGTGAGAAACCAACAAGTTCAGCAGATGCCGTACTCGGCTCTCAGGCCCCGACCCCGGCAATAGTAAAGAAGCCACGTGCGGGGTCGCAAATAATTGTAATTGAAGACGCGCTGGAAGATGAGAATTGGCAGTACTGTCCGCAGATAGATGACAGTGCTACCCCTGCCAGTTTGGATGTTTTGGCAACTCCTATAGAGATGGATTGGGAGTCGTCGGAAATTCTGGGTCGCCAGCCGGCTTTATGCACCCCAGTGGGGACATCCGAAGCAAAAAACGTGCCATCATCTCAGGCGTTGCGCCTGAGAAACAGACAGGAGTGAATAACAAGAGACACTTATGCGACGGAGCAAACGCGGTGGTGTTATATACTAACGCGTGTAGTATTAGAAACAAATGGGCGGATTTCGCCAAAACCGCTGACGAGCAGAAAGCGTCAATAGTGGCCGTCACGGAAACGTGGCCCTCTGAAGAAGACCATGTGTCAGGCCCAATAAGTAACGGTTTTGCAGTCTATGGGCAGGATCGAGAACAGGATCGCCTTGGTGATGGAGTAGCCATCCTCGTTAGGTCGGGTACAAACCACCTTGAGTCTCAGACCAAGATGTGCACTCGCAATATCCAGTTATGTGCCGTTACGATCATCCTTTCAGGCAGAAGAGTTAACGTTGTCTGTGTCTACAGGGCACCAGGTACAAACCACTACGAGGACGTTTGTTTATAGCGGACTTTGACTGAACTAGTTAAGGATGCACAAAAGACCCTCATAGTGGGTGACTTCAATATTCCCAAAATCGACTGGATGGCTGAGGTCTGCGTGCCGGGATCGGAGGAGCAAATCTACCTAGAACGGCTGCATGCCAATGCGTTGCACCAGCATATTAGGGAAAATATCAGAAGTAGGACTGGATGCGTTCCATCCTTGCTGGATCTAGCTATAACGAACTTCCCCAACGATGTGTCTGGACTGCATTATTGTGCACCCCTGGGCAAGAGTGACCACGTGTGTGTCAAAATAGTCTTACGCATGCGGCAACCCATGGTACCTTCAAGGCTGGTCAGACATTTCTGTAGTATGGACATAGATAGGCTTCGTAATAGGGCGATGGGCTTGACCTGGGACACGACAGAGGAGGCTACTGTCGAGGAGCGCTGGCAGACCATAAGGGGATTTCTGACTGCCCTACAGGAAGAGTTCGCACCTTTAAAGCGAGTGAAAGGGGAGGGCAAACCCATGTGGTGGAAGGCTGCAATAGCCAAGGCCATCAGACGTAGAAACCACTGGTGGAACCAGTACAAGGCTTCCGGCAGTCGCTAGCCTGGAACCGCTATACAAAGCTGAGAAACGAGACTGTAAGAGATTTGAGAACTTCCAACGGGAATTTGAGCTCAAATTGGCCCAGCCTGTAAGACAGCAGCCAAAAAAATTATACGGCCATGTACAGTCTAAAGGCTCAACAAGAAATGCCGTATGTCCGCTATCCACTAGAGACTATGGTATTGTCACTGATGGCCAGGGCAAAGCAGACGCCCTAGGGGGAATGCTTTGGTAGTGTACATAGAATGGATAGTGGGGTACGAGTCGATTTGACTCTGGTTCATCGTTCTCCTCAGTTAAAGGAGCTAGATCTTTCAGAGGAATGCGTGCGTAAGTACCCACAGGAGTTAAACAGCCACAAGTCAGCGGGCCCAGATGGCATTCATCCAGCTATCATCAAGCCGTTGGCGGATATCATAGCTCCATCGGTATGCAGATTGTATAGATCCACGTTGGACCAGGGAAAGCTGCCTCAGGACTGGAAAGTCGCGGCAGTCGTGGCAATACATAAGAGTGGGCCTAAGTCGGATGTGCAGAACTACAGGCCGGTAAGCCTAACTAGCATTCTCTGTAAAGTTCTCGAGAAGATCATCCGTGCCCATATCTGCCAGCACTTACTGCAGCACTCCATGTTAAGCCCGGCGCAGCATGGATTCCTGAAAAATAGATCTTGCCTGACCAATCTCCTGTGCTTCTTAGATGAAGTAACTCGACGACTGGACGAAGGTAAGCATGTTGAGGTATGTTACCTCGACTTTAGCAAGGCGTTCGACTCCGTTAATCATCGTCTTTTGCTATGCAAGATGGAAACTTTCGGGATAGGTGGGCTAGTATATAGGTGGCTGGAGGACTTCCTCTCCCACAGGACGCTTTATGTCAAAGTGGGGGACAGGTGCTCCAGTTTGGTGAACGTCACCAGTGGTGTACCTCAGGGATCCGTCCTAGGCCCGGTCCTATTCTTGTTATTTATTAATGACCTAGCATCCACTCTTCAATCGCCCAGCTTTATTTTTGCGGATGATGTGAAGATTGTTGGATCTAAGGGTAGGGCGGACTTGGGCAGGGAAATAGGCACCGTCCTAAACTGGGCATACAAATGGGACTTACCTCTAAACGCTCAAAAAAGCCATTTGTTGTCAATGGCAACAGAGAGCCTAACTGTCGCTCATGATCAAGGGCTGTTCACCGTAGAGGCAGCCAGTAGGGTTAAAGACCGTGGAGTCATCATGAACAGTGACTTCAAATGGTCGGAGCAGTGCAACGCGGCTGCGCATAAGGCTCGTGGGGAGCTCTTTAGACTGCGATCGGCTTTGTCTTGCCGGATGCCGGAGGTATTCGTACCTATTTACATGGCTATAGTACGACCTCACTTAGAAGGTAGTGTGCAGGCTTGGTCACCCTTCTACAAAAAGGACGCCGCCTGCCTAGAGAAAGTCCAACGTCTCGCCACGCGGATGGTTGAAGGGCAGAGGGGTAAGACTTACGAGCAGAGACTCTGCGACCTGAATCTCTTCTCGTTGGAAAGGAGGAGAAGTCGAGGAGATCTCATGGAAACGTTCAAGGTAATGAAGGGCTGTTCTGGCCTTAGACCAGATAGTCTATTCCAATTGGCCGTAGACTCCAGAACAAGGGGACACGAAAAGAAGTTGATAAAAGCCCGATCTAAGTTGATGGCTAGATCGCACTTCTTCAGCAACAGGGTTGTGAACAGTTGGAACGGTCTGCCTGGTGAAATGGTAGATCTGCAGACAGTCCAATCCTTCAAATGTGCCCTTGATCGCAAATGGTACGAGGTCTTTCCTTGTAGTGAGCCTTAAGAATATCAACTAGATGGATGACGGGTAGCACTGTGGTCCTTCTGGAGTATGTTTTAGCAGACTTTTTCCCTCATTGCATACTGTCTCAGTGAACGCTCACGATGCATAATGTCTCTCGCAGTTGATGTGCGATGAGGTTTTCCGTTTCCCTCTCATTTTTAGCGGGGATTCGACGAAATACACTCGGCAGTGGTGGGTGCATAACTGGTGTGCATACCATCGAAGGAATTCTGGACGCTCGATTGGCCGTGGCCATTACCTGTCCTGTGCAGACTGAACTGAACTGAACTGAACTGCGGTACACCAGCGGTGCGGTCGTCTCCCTCGGTGAGTGTAGCTGTTTTTGAAATTTTTAGAACACACAGCTCGTCCTCCTCCATTTAAGTTTATCTTTATCTGTGCTAACAGGATCCTGAATAATGTCAGTGCCCCCCACCATTGATATAACCGCTTGCTCAGATGAGGCTACTTTCCCCATGAGGCAGTGCGATTCCCCCTCCGTGGCCAATGCCTCACTCCTCAATCCGGACGAAACGGTCCTTCATAATGCGCTGGCAACGGATGCACTAAAATGTGCAGTCCAAAGTCAGGCTGCAGAGATAGCCGAGCTAAGGGCCACCGTCCGCACCCTTAAGGATGAGCTGTCCAGCCTGAGGAGTTTGGTAATCAAATCCCTCCCGGTGTCCCAGGCAGCCGATCAGGTTTGTAGAGTTTCTGAGCAGCAAATTCTTGACGCCGCAAAGATTTTACAAGATACCGAGATTTGATCCAAGCGAGTCATCCTTTGGGGCCGCTTCCTCAGTTCAGATCACCCTCATGACACCTACGCCCAGGTGTTTAACCGCCTTAAGCTCCCTCTCCCACTTAAAGGTCGGTCCACTTGGTTGGTAACCAAACGCACCAACCGGGTTCACGGTATTCTCATTGTAATGGGTTCCACAGATGCAGCCAAACGAATTGTTTCCTTGGCCGCAAAGCTCAAGGAAGAAATTAAAGGGCTCAAGGGCGTATCCATTGATAAGCCACTTCATCTGAGGCTCCGCAGTGAGAAAGCTAAGCCAAAAATTCCACAAAAAGCTGATCCCAAGCTCAGAGTGCTGCCAGTTGTCCAGGTAACTCGCCTTGAGGACCGAGCTGCATGCCCACCATCCCTCGCTTCCCTACTGACACCATTTCCCGTCGCCGAAAGTACTCCCAGTAGTAGGCCTAGTGCCACTAAACATCTGCCGCCTACGAAAAGCATCACAGGCCCCATCATAGCCAACAAGACTGTTTCAACGAACGAGACTCACTCATCCTTGAACCCAGACATGAACCTGCAACCTGTTTCTACTGAAAGAAGCAGTGAGGAGGTTAAAGCACCAGATAATATATCTGGTGCTGTCATGAAAAATAAGCTCACCAACAAGAGAACTCAGAATAGGGCATCAAGCAGTGCGCAGAAGGGCAAACCACAAAAGGCAGCCCACCCTTTTCGGAGACCGAAGGATGTAGGCCGTCCACCTGGATTGATACCCCCCAGGTTACTAGACATCAAAACCTACCGGTCCCCCCAGCAGTCTGCTTACCCTCTAGCCCCCCAATATCTTCAGCCCCCGACTCTCCCAGGACCTCCTTTCCATCCTCAAATCCCCTCCTTTCCCACTCCTCAAACCCAAAACCAGCTGCCTCTGGCGATTCTGCAACAACTCCTGAGCATGTGCTCAAGTGTTTTTACAGCAATTGCCTGAGTGTGTTGAATAAGATCCCGGAGCTTCGGCAGCTTGCAGTAGATAAGGAGCCTCAGATCATAGCCCTCACAGAAACCTGGCTCACCCCTGACATATTTGATGCCGAAATATCCATTCCGGGATACTTCACAGTAAGGCGGGACTCCAGTAGAGGTCGTGCCGGCGGGGTCATCATATACTACGATAATTCGATCCCTCCTCCCACCTTACTGACAACACCAACCTTTTCATGTATTGATTGTCTGTGGGCCGTGTTTAACCTCTCTAGGACAGATACCCTATTGCTTGGTGTTGTCTACCGTCCTCCCGCATGCAATTCAACTGACAGCCTAGGTCTCATAGACTTATTAGGCTCCCTGAAAAGCTATACAGACTTCACCCATCTGTTAGTCACTGGTGACTTCAACTCTCCCAGTACAAACTGGCAAAGAGCTGATGCCCCGGATATCACTTTCGGTAAACCTCTCCTTGATCTCGTACTGAAAAACTCATGGGTGCAGAACGTAAGAGATCCGACTGGATATCGCACAGGCCACGCCCCGTCCCTACTAGACCTGGTCATCACCAATGATCGGTTCCTAATAGATGTGGTGCATTACTTGCCGCCCCTCGGCAAAAGTGATCACATTCTCATTGGATTCGATTATATCGTGAAATGGCCTCCTCTTCCGTCAGAAACTAAAATTTTGAGATCCTTCAAAAGGACCAACTTTGACCAAGTCTGTGCATTTTTCCGCTCCCAGCTAAATTTAACTAACTCAGGTAACTCTGCGGATGAAATGGCAGAGAATCTCAGAGAGTTAACCTCCTTAGCTGATAGGCATTTTGTCCCCAGAATTCGTCGCCCACAGACCGCTAAGCGACCCCTCCCTCGCCCCATTAGGCGCATTCTAGACGAACGCGCACGCCTCTTTGCTAGATATAAAGCCACAGGCCTTGCCCGTGATGCAGAAGACTTCAGGATCATACGGAGCATATGCAAAGACAAGATTAGGTCCTATCAGAATGCAGTCCAACGATCTGTACTTGATCGAGCACGGACCAATAAGGCATTTTTCTTTCAGTACATGCGCCGTCTAAGGGGTACAGCTCCGACGCCATTAGCTCTCAAAGATAGTGCCGGATCTCCAATCACTTCCCCTAGCCAAGTAGCCGAGGCATTCAGCTCCTACTTCCGTACAATTTTTAGCTCCTTTCCCATATCATCCCACCCTACTATGCACCCGTTTTCTCTGACCACTACCCTTAACCGCGTAACTATTCCCATTGGTGCAGTCGCTCAAGGTTTCCGACGGCTCAACCAATATTGCTCTATGGGTCCTGACCTAATCCACCCCCGTATCCTCAAGGAAGCCGCGGATACATTAGCTGCTCCTTATGCCTCGCTTTTTCAGCGATGTGTTGACGATGGAGTTTTCCCCAGTAGCTGGAAAAAAGCAGTGATTGCACCCATCTATAAGAAGGGTAGTAGACATCTTGCTTCTAGTTACAGACCCATAAGCCTCACTAGCATCCCTAGCAAAATTTTTGAGGGAATTTTTAAGAGTGAGATTCTTTCCCATCTTCATAGAAATAAGATCCTCTCCCCGTCCCAACATGGGTTTCTTCCTGGCAGATCATGCATCACCAATATGCTTACTGTCATGGATAGTCTAACGAAAGCCTATGATGATGGCCAGCTCTCACACGCTGTATTCATCGATTTTGCTAAGGCCTTCGATAAGGTCCCACATGCCCCTCTTCTTTATGAGCTGCAGGCGTACGGGATCACAGGCTCCATGTTGGCCATCCTACGTAGCTTCCTTACCGACCGCACCTTTGTGGTTAAAGACGGGAATGTTTTGTCTCAACCCTCCCCAATAACAACTGGGGTCCCCCAAGGGTCGGTCTTAGGTCCTCTTCTTTTCCTGATCTATATAAACGATCTACCGACAGCTCTTCCTGCGAACATTGCCATGTACGCAGATGATGTAACCCTCTGGAGTTCAAGCGTTGAAGACCTGCAAATTGCAGTTTATGAAACAAAACGCTGGTCCGAGGATTGGAACCTCCCAGTTAATGATGACAAATGCGTGAGCATGTCTTTCGGCAGAGAGACTGGTCACACGTTTTCCATCAATGGAGCAGCCACTCTGCCAAGGGTTGACCGACACAAGGTGCTCGGTTTCTGGTTAGATTGTAACTTATCCTTCTCTCATCATCACGAACTTGCGAGCAAGTCTGCCTTTCGAGTCCTAAACATGATTCGAAGGTCCTTCCCGCGCATATTTAAGGATGATTTCTCCATAATTTTCGGCTCTTATATCCGACCTCTGCTGGAGTACGGTAGTCAGATAGTGCACTCTGGTCTTGTCCGAGACCGTGAGATCCTAGAAAGGGTTCAGCGGGCCTCCACCAAGGCAGTAAGTGGTCTATCCCATCTACCTTATCCCGTCCGCCTCTCACTCCTCAACCTCTATCCCCTTGACGTAAGACGCGTAAGAGGTGATCTGTTTTTGATGTTTCACCTTTTTGAAACAGGTCAAAGCGATTGCTTCTTCTCCGTCTGTCCAGCCTCCTCTCTCCGTGGTCACAGCAGAAAAGTTTTCAAACCGAGGCCACGCACTTCACTAAGGATTAACTTTCTTAGCTATAGGGTTATTACCATGTGGAATGCACTTCCGGAAGATATTGTTCTCTCGCAGAACAAAACTATCTTCAAGAAAAAGCTAGACCTCTGCCTGGGTCTCTCCCAATAATTCCCTCTGTCAAAAAACAAACAAAATAGTTGTCTTTTATCGCATATATGTTCATGAATGCCGCACCCCCACTCAGCTTAAGGCACTGTCCACAGTGTGACACTGAATGAGGTTATATGTATCTTGTTTTCGCTGCCACCCGCCCCCCCCCCCCCCCGCTTCTTTTTACTCTCGTTTCAGCTCGGTGAATCCGACAGAAGATCAAAGATTTCCTAAAGAACCGGGACAATTGGGCTCAAAGCCTCGAACCCGTGTAATACTTCAAGACTTCAAGACAACTGAACTGCTCCAACCTAGTGTTCCGTTACTGTTACGCCGAACTGGCCTTGGTTTTCGCTTGTGTTCTGTATGTTCATAATGTAACGGCCAGATTAGAGGCCGCCATCTTGTTGTTCAGTTATTGTAAGTGTTGGTGCCATTGATACACCTAATGGGCCTCGGATCATGGAGTTTTGTGCTCTTGCAGACCACACACCTGCTACCCTCGTCAAAAAAGCATTGCCAGTGCGTGTTACAACAACATATTCCGTTCGAGGCGTCATAGTTGTTCTTCCCTTGAATTTCATAGCACGGTAACTCTCCACATTTCTTGATATTCGGACAGGTTGAAAACTTTCAATCTTAATTAAAGGTACACCGGGTGTCTACAGTTGTGCTTCGTGGGTATATAGTTTGTTTGGTGATATTCGTGGCATTCTTCATTCTTCATAATAGAGGCAGGGGGTATCTCTCCCGTGTAAGCCTCCTCACCGCAGCTCAGTGATGTAGACTCGTGTGTCTCCCACCACCTCTTTAGAAATACATCCAGAAGTCGCTTGAACAATGTGTCGTTAGGCTCTTCTACCACTTCGGCTGGCAGCGAGTTCCATAGATTGGTCACCCTCCGAGATAGATAGCATACCAGTGGGAGGCCCACCGAGTGCAGTTTATTTAGAGTAAGCGGGTGTCTCCTCGTACGGTCACGTCCGCGAAGAGGGAGCTCTGCACGTAGTTCTGGGCCGAAGTCGCCTCTGATGATACGCCTGGTGAAGATCAGGTCTCCTCGGACTCTC